>PVHT021183583.1:5873784-6017652 GCA_004024745.2 Catagonus wagneri
GGGTGGTGGGAGCGAGAACATGGCTGCACCTGGGGCCTGCGCGGCCGCCCGGGTGGGGGAGGGGAGCTGGGGCGCAGAGGTGAAAATCCTAGCCGTGGGGAGCTTCATCCTGCTTGCTGACGCGCTCCAGCTGGCGTCAGCCACCGTCCAAGGCTGCCACTCACTCTTGCCCCCGAGATTCCCTGCAAATTGAGAGGTCGGAACACTGCAGAAGCCGGGGCTCCCCAGGCCAGCATGCCTCCTCCCATGCTCAGCCAAGGGACTTCCTTCGCCCTGCACCACCCTCCGGGACACAAAGAACTGTTAGTTTTGAAAGCTTGCCTCAAAAGGGGCTGTTGCCCCAACTTTGGACGGGCGAGGGAAGAGCACCCTTCTGTTTTTGTTTATCCCACCCTTAGGCTTTGCTCACTTTCTCTTAACATTTAGAAAGAAAGTTAACGAGGACGAGCCAAGGAGGGGAGCAGAAAACGGGATTTGCAGCTCGTTTTGTTCTGTCAACCGCTAAGCAATCTCCCCCCGTTAATTTTTTGCATCTCAACTTTCATTAGCTCGTGAATTTCGAAAATGGTGAGACGCTACTGTACACTCGAGTTAGAAGTTTACAGAACTCGGGCCCAGAGATTTTAGATGTTTCTGTAAAGCACAAAATCGAGTGATTTCTCCCCACCGACGATTTGGGCCACGCCGGCCATCCTCCCCCTCCCCCTCCTCCTCGGTAGGTGGCGACCACGGCGCTTTCTCTAGCCTTTGTCGCTCGCAAGAAAACTTTCCGAGCTGCTAATCTTTTGATGTAGGTCCAAAACCTTTCCTTTGAACTTGGGTTCGCGGATTGGCGTTCCCCATATTCTTTCTTCCGTAGACCGCACCCTTTCCTCATCTTGAAGTTCCATTGTGGATTTCTTTAAAATAGATGGAGAATTTAAAGATCTCTGCTAAGCAATCTGATTACGGAAGACTCCTACATTTTTCCGATTTCCCCAGCAATCTTTTACAATCATGTTGTTTCTCTTCTAATTTGATTATGACTCTCCTTTGTCAAGTTTCTCCACAGCGTTAATTCAATTTTTCATAAGAGCAATTTTCTTTTGCACTCATATTTCATTACCATTTTGGAATATTTGATTAAATTCCATCTTCCCATTACCAACCACAACTGACATACTATTAGGAACAAACGTTAACTCTTGAGAAGCCTACGACTTAACTGGTAAGAGCAGCCATCCTACCAGCTGCGAACGTTCAGCTGCTGTGAACATCAGTGAGTATGTTTTATGGAGGAACTGGAGTCTTGACCGGTTACTTGGACAGACTGGGGAGGTTGGGGACAGTGAAGGGAGGATGCACTGGGTGTGGTGGAGTCACAGGGTTGCATTGAAAGGATACTGGAAAGTGAAGGCGAAAGTTCACTTAGTCAGGTTTACGCCGTCCTCATCGAAAACTTAGGAGACAGTCCCTCCCTTATGAAGTTTTGCCGCTGCTGCAGGAACAACTGCAGCCTCCTCAAGGTTGAAGCACTTCCTAAAATGTATCACATCCTAAAGTTGTTCCTAAAACTTTAGCTGGCTCTGAACTGCCTCCAGACAGAAAGCTGGCCCTTTGGGGACAATACGCATTGCATGGAGCAGTGAATGGTGTATGAACACAGCGTGTAGAAGCCAACTTTTTTCTCTGCACAAGGTTGTTTGACAGGTGTAACCCTCAAATTCTTGTCTCAGAGTCATAAAATGTACCTTTTCAGTTTTCCCTAAGGCCCGGCTCACCACCTTGGTTGTTATTGGTACCCTGTGGCTATTTCATTAGCCAACTTCTCCCTCACCTCATTGGTACAGATGCTGTGTTTATTGTGAACAAGAGTTCCAAGCCACTTTGGATACCCACTCAGCACAACCAGTTGTTTTTCCAACAAGGGATCAAACTGCTGTATTTTGGGTTGAGCAACAAATGAAAAAAAAAAAATTCACTAATTTGTACTTTGGGACCATTCCATCCTCCTCTGCTTAAATCACACTGGACTTAAATTTGTTCAGAGTCACGTGCAACAAAACAAGACCAGTGTACTAAGATTGAGAATGCCAGAAACGCAGATTCCCAGCTCTTGGCTCATGCCCACTTAAGACATAAGTGCACAAAGGCCAACAGCTGGCAGAATCTTGCATGTTATTTATTTCAAGTATTTCTCTCTTTTTAATGTTTAACCCCGTAGCCTCGTGTATGCAGTCCTGCAGATGAGTGTCCGAATAACATGACCCTCCAGCCTAGTGCAGTGTTGGTATACAATAGTCCCTGCTTATCCCTGGGGGATACGAGACCCCTAGCGGGTGCCTGAAACCAAAGATAGTACTACACGCTCCATATAATAGGCTATATTTTTTTCCTATGCATACATACCTATGATAAAATTTATAAATTAGGCACAGCAAGAGATGAAAAACAAAATGTACAACTCTATACTGCAATAAGAGTCACGTGAATACGGCCTCTTTCTCAAAATATCTTGTCGTACTGTACTCACCCTTCCGGTGATGATGTGAGGCGCCAGGTAGCACCAGAGCTAATCTGTCCTTCCGTGTTTTATGCCCTGGTACCTCCTCTGCACTGTTATGAACGTAGGTTCTATTGGACCTCCTCTTCCAGAAGAGCCCAGCTTCATCACCCCTGGCGACCTGCTTCGGATAGTATCCTTTCTCAGTCAACTTCAACTCTGCGGGAAATGTGGGAGCAGCTTCTACTTTGGCAGACACAGTCTTTCCAGTCATTTTTATATTTTTCAGTCCAAACCTATTCCTGAATCTGTGTAACCAGCCCTTACTCGCAGTAAATGGCTTGATGTCACTGGTTTCAGGGGATCCCTCGCTGAAATCTTCGTACAGGCGCAGTGCTTTCTGGCGCAACACATTGCTGTCGATGGGAACACATTTTCTGTTCATGTCTTCCACCCACAAATTTAATGCCTCTTCCATCTTAATTATGCACTTATCACGCACTGTGGCCGTAACTTTTGCAGTTTGAGGCGCTACAGCAAAACTTGCACGAATCTCTTTTTCCTTCTTCACAATTTCACGGATAGAGGATTCGTTCTTACCGTAGATCTTAGCAACCTCAGCGTAAGATTTGTTTTCTTTCCTTACTAGGTCAAGAACTTTCACTTTTTCAATTAAAGGAAGCACTTTCCGGCTTCGCTTAGGCATATTGGAACTGCCAGCATCACTACTCCTTTGCTTTGGGGCCATTGTTAAGTAAAATAAGGGTTACTTGAGCACAAGATACCCCAGCAGTTGATCTGATAACCCAGCCGGCTACTAAGTGACTATGGGCAGGATCACCGGACAAAGGGATGATTCACGACCCAGGCAGGACGGAGTGGGTGGGTGTGAAATTTAAAACTTAGGAATTGTTTATTTCTGGAATTTTCCGTTTGCATTCGGCCCTCCGTATCCGCGGGTTCCGCATCTGCATCTGCGGACTCCACAAACCATGGATGGAAAGTATTCTAAAACAAACAAACAAAAAAATGCCAGAAACTTTCAAAAAGCAAACCCTGAATTTGCCGGCAGGGTGCCCAGCAGCCATTTCCATAGCATTTACATCGTATTTACAACTATTTCCATAGCATTTACATTGTATTAGGTGTTATAATCTAGAGATGATTAAAAATATAAGGGAGGATATGTGTAGGATGTATGCATACACTGCACCATTTTACACAAGGGACTTGAGCATCTGCAGATTTTGGCATCTGGGGGATGAAAGGGGAAGGTTCTGGTACCAATCCCCCCAAGGGATGGCTATAATATTTTCCAACTGCCAGTAACTGAAACCATGGAAAGTGAAACCGCAGATAAGGGGGCGGGGGCGGCTACTGTACTGTGGGAGACAAAAGCCAGCCAGAGGGGCCTCTGCCAGGCCAGAGACGGACCTAAACCAAGTGTGATCTCATCTGCCAACTGAAATGCGTCCTTTGCACAGTCTCTGAGCACGTACAGCCTTGTTAACTGCTTTTTATTTTTTCTTTTTACGGCTGCACCAGTGGCACATGGAAGTTCAAGGGCTGCGGGTCATACCGGAGCTGCAGCTGTAGCCTACGCCAGAGCCACAGCAACGCCAGATTGGAGCTGCATCTGAGAGCTGCACTGTACCCTGTGGCAACTCGGGATTCTTAACCCACTCAGTGAGTCTAGGGGTCTAACCTGTAGACTCACAGGTACTATGTCAGACTCTTAACCTGCTTGGCCACAATGGGAACTCCTTAATTGCTTTTATTTTATTTTGTCTTTTTGTCCTTTTATGGCCTTTTGTGGCCGCACCCGCAGCATATGGAGGTTCCCAGGCTAGGGGTCTAATCGGAGCTGTAGCTGCCGGCTTACGCCACAGCCACAGCAATGCATGATCTGAGCTGAGTCTGCAACCTGCACCACAGCTCACAGCAGTGCCGGATCCTTAACCCACTGAGCAAGGCCAGGGATCGAACCCGCACCCTCATGGTTCCTAGTCAGATTCGTTAACCACTGAGCCACGACGGGAACTCCCCTTAACTGCTTTTAAATAGCAAATGACATGGCAACGTTTGAATGTCTTCACCAGTCCTGAAAAAGTCACCTTCTTCTTGGATTTTTTTTTTTTTGGAGGAGGGGGTCACTCCCATGGCATGCAGAGTTTCCTGGGCCAGGGATCAAACCCAAGCCACAGCAGCAATCCGGACCACAGCAGTGACGAGAGATCCTTAACCTGAGAGCCACCAGGGAACTCCTAGCCTTGGATTTTTACTTTTAAAAAATTTTTTTGGCCACACTCGCAGCATGTGGAAGTTCCTGGGCCAGGGATCGAATCCGTGCCACAGCTGCAGCCTGTGCCACAGCTGCTGCACGCCAGATCCCTAACCCACTGTGCCATAGGGGAACTTCCTAGTCTTTACATCTTTAGCTTCTGGTTGGGTATCTGACCTCCAGCAGATAATTCAAAGGAGGGCCTTTTTTTCTTTTTCTTTTTTTCTTTTTGGCTGCACTAATAGCATGTACACGTTCCCAGGCCAGGGATCGGACCCCAGCCACAGCAGCAACCCGAACGAGTGCAATGACAATACCAGATCCTTAGCCCACTGTGCCACAAGGGAACTCCCAAAGGGTGCTTTTTTTAACTGTTTATAAAAAACTGCTTTTGAACAGTTTTTATATTTGGACAATTTGAGTATTTCAAATCCTGGATAAATGACCTATTACAGAAGTCTTCCAAAAGAGGAAAAAATCCTAAATCCAAGTCATAATTTTTTCATAATAATAATGTAGACGTGCTCTAAATAGATCTTCTAGCTCTGGCTATGCCTTTTGTACAAACATCTGACCTATGCAGTAAATCTATTTTTTTTCATTTTTGAAGATTTTATTGAAGTCTGGTTGATTTACAACATTGTGATAATCTCTGCTGGACCACAGAGGGATTCAGTTATACGTGTACAACACCCATGCTTTTTCAGATTCTTTTCCCATAGAGATGATCACAGCACACTGGATAGAGTTCTCTGCTCTACAGCAGGTCCCCATTGGCTGATCCCTCCATATACCACAGTGTTCATATGCCAGTCCCAAACCCCCAGTCCACCTCCCGCCCCAGTAAATCTAATAATCATTAACACTAATTGAAATAAACGGTTTTAAAAATGTGAAATCTCTACAGTATTTTCTTCTCTGCCTCTCTCAGGGACTGAGGGGAATCAGGCAATATGTAAATGAAAATACCTTATAAACTCTTGGTTAATTGTTACATGAATATCATGGTATAATTCAGCATTCAAAATTATTTTGAAATGTAAACAAAATGTCCATGTTTCTCTTGTTTTTTTTAGCTTCAGCCATGGCATGTAGAAGTTCCTGCACCAAGGATCGAAACTGTGCCACAGCAGCAAACCAAATGAATTCCCAAGTTTCTTTTCTTTTTTGTCTTTTTTGTCGTTTTAGGGTCGCACCTGCGGCATGTGGAGGTCCCCAGGCTAGGGATCTAATCAGAGTGACAGCTGCCGGCCTACGCCCCAGCCACAGCAACACCAGATCCGAGCCACACCTGCAACCTACACCACAGTTCACAGCAGCGCTGGATCCTTAACCCACTGAGCAAGGCCAGGGATTGACCCGCAACCTCATGGTTCCTAGTTGGATTTGTTTCCCCTGTGCCATCACGGGAACTCCCCAAGTTTCTTTTCTAATTAAAGAATATTTTGGAGTTCCCCTTGTGGCACAGCAGAAACGAATCAGACTAGGAACCATGAGGTTATAGGTTTGATACCTGGCCTCGATCAATGGGCTAAGGGTCTGGCATTGCTGTGGCTGTGGTGTAGGTCGCAGATGCCGCTCGGATCTGGCGTTACTGTGGCTGTGGAGAAGGCCGGCAGCTGTCGCTCTGATTAGACCCCTAGCCTGGGAACCTCCATACGCTGCGGGCTCGACCCTAAAAAGCAAAAAAAAGCTAGACAACAGAGTTCCCTGGTGGAGCAGCAGATTAAGGATCCAGTGTGGGTTCCATCCCCAGCCAGGGGAACTTCCACATGCCCTGCGCATTGCCAAAAAAAAAAAAAAGAAAGAAGAAAATATGTTTATAAATACTAACACAACGTAGGATAAAAGCCTTGTCTTTTTATCATATCTGACTGATCAGGTGATACAACTAATGAAATAACTGGTATCACCAGCAGCACATCCTTTTGGAATATATTTCTGCCAAGAATACTGTAGAAACTCAGAAACTTTTGAGTGAAAATTGAATCAAGGAAAGTTATTTCCAAATAAAATACACAGCCAATAGCCTTGCAACATATCATTCATAAAATCAAGAAAAGGAAAACCTAAAAGAAAAGAAACAAAAAAAAGGAAAATCTAGATGATGATGATGACTACTGTCCACACTCGTGGCATATGAAAGTTCCCAGGCCAGGGATCAAACCCAAGAGGCACACAGAAAAAAAAAGCCACATCACAGCAGCAACCTGAGCCACTGCAGTGAAAATACCAAGTTCTTAACCCACTGCGCCACAGGGGAACTCCAGAAAATCTAGATTTCATGCTGAAAACAAATAGCCCTCTTTCTATTTCTCTTTTTGTTTCCAGTATCAGCTTAACGTCCAGGTGCTTGATTCCTGTCTTTGCATTTACCAAGACTTTCCTCTTTTCCTAGTGAATCATGGCAACATTTAACCCTCTCCTGGACTTTGTGTTTATTACAATTAAGATAAAAACATTGAGAAAGCTTTCAGCTAAAAATAAAGGGAATTTTTGAATGAGGATGGGTGGGGAAAGAAGCCAAAAGTAATGAGGCTGCGCAAATGTGAAGTTAGCCTGCCATTAGCGCATCAAGTACTATTTTTCACTGTTTTCCCAGCAGTGGGAATCAGTGCTAGTCATCCTCTCTCCCGGAATCTAAGGAGGGGGTCGGCCAGGCTCTGGCTAGTGCTGGAGGCCTTTGACGTCCTTCATTCCAGCAAACTGGAATCCCAAACGAACTCAGACACCAAAGAGAGCAACAGGAAAAAAAGCTGAACACCTATTAAATTCTGGAAAGCCCCAGGGACAGTCTCTGTCCTCCAGAAATATACCAAGCATTCCTTCCGTGCCACATGCTGTGCTCAACACTTACTGGATTATCTCATTGAGCTGACAACTACCTACCCGCTGTGGTAGGTGCTTAGAACCTTGTCATATTCTAAAAAGGCCCAGAGAGGTTGAGTTACTTGACCAATGACACACAGAGGGCAAAATCCAGACTCTAATCCATCCAAATCAGCCCGTATCCAAATCTGATTTTTTTGGGGGGGGGGGGTAAACCTGAATTCTTTTTAATTTTTCTTTTACTTTCTTTTTATTTTATTTTTTTAGCGTTGCACTTGCAGCATATTCAGGTTCCTGGGCTAGAGAACCTAGCCACATCAACACTAGATCCGAGCCGTGTCTGAGACCTATACCGCAGCTTGGGGCAACGCCAGATCCCTAATTCAACTAAGTGAGGGCAGGGATCAAAACCACAGTAGTGACAACATTGCATCCTTAACCCACTGTACCACCAGGGAATTCCTCAAGCTAATTCTTGGCAGCAAAGAATAGCATATAGAAGGATCATGCACCTCCCTTGTTCATTACAGCACGGTTCACAATAACCAAGATGTGGAAACAACCTAAATGTATTAATCAGCAGATAAATGGATAGAGAAAGTATGCTCCATAATGTGATCCATATGTATCCATACGTATGGAATGGAATAGCATTCAGCCTTTTGGGTTTTTTTTTTTTTGGTCTTTTTAGGGCCACATGCGAGGCATATGGAAGTTCCCAGGCTAGGGGTCGAATCGGAGCTGTAGCCACTGGCGTATACCACAGCCACAGCAACGCAGGATCTGAGCGGTGTCTGCGACCTACACCACAGCTCACAGCAACGCCGGATCCTTAATCCACTGAGCGAGGCCAGGGATCGAACCCGCAAGCTCATGGTTCCTAGTCGGATTCGTTTCCACTGTGCCACGACGGGAACTCCTTAAATGGCTTTTTAAATGTTTAAAAAAAAAAAATCCATGCACCTAAAATTTTGGTACACATTGGGAGTGTGCCCTCCAGAAATGCTGTATCACTACACACACACGGCATAGAAATGCCCATTTCCTCCACATCTGCCCAGTTTTGGTGGAAAGTAACTTTTTATAGCGGTTCTAAAGTGCACACTGTGAAGGAAGTTGGGCATCTTTTCATCTTTTTATTAGCCATTTATGTTTTTACAAATTAATCATGTCATTTGTCTTTTCACAATTAGGTCCTTTGCTCTTTTTTTTTTTCTCCTTATTTTCTTATGTGAGTGCTTTTTATTTTTTAAAATTTTTTTATTATTGTTTACAAAGTTCTGCTGCTTTGCTGCAGAAGTTCGACTGTACAGCAAAGTGACCCAGTCATACATATATATTCTTTTTCTCATATTGTGAGTGCTATTTATTTATTTGTCTTTTTAGGGCCAAACCCACGGCATATGGAGGTTTCCAGGCCAGGGGTCGAATAGGAGCTACAGCTACCAGCCTACACCACAGACACAGTGGCTCAGGATCCAAGGCACGTCTGCAACCTGCACCATAGCTCATGGCAACGCTGGATCCTTAACCCACTGAGCAAGGCCAGAGATCAAACCCGCGTCCTCATGGATACTAGCTGGGTATTTAACCTACTGCTAAGCCACGATGGAATTCCTTTTTTTTGTTTAATTGTAGTAAAATATATATAACATAAAATTAACCATTTTAAGTAATTCAATGTATTATATGCATTCATAAGATTGTATAACCATCACCACTATTTCCAGAACTTTTGTCATCACCCAAAAAACTGTATCCATTAAGCAATTAACGCCTCACTCTGCTCTCTCCCCCTGCTCCTGGTAATCTCTATTCTACTCTCTATCTCTATGAATTTGCCTATTCTAGCTGTTTGATGAAAGTGGAATCATACAGCATTTGTCCTTTTATGACTGGTTTATTTCATTTAGCATGGTTTTCAAGATTAAATGCTGTCGTATGCATCAGAAATTCACTCCCTTTTACAGCTGAATGATACTCCACTGCATGGATACACTGCGTTTGCTCTACTCATCATTTGGGTCATTTCCACCTGTTGTGAATAATGTTGCTATGAATATTCATAGTACAGTATCTGAGTCCCAGTTTTCTTTTTTTTATTTAAGAAAAAAATAGTTGTATCTTTTTAGGGCCCCACCTGTGGCATATGGAGGTTCCCAGGCTGGGGGTCAAATCGGAGCTGTAGCTGCCAGCCTACACCACAGCCACAGCAATGCAGGGTCCAAGCTGTGTCTGTGACCTACACCACAGCTCACTGCAACGCCAGATCTTTAACCCACTGAGTGAGGACAGGGATCAAACCTGCATCCTCATGGATGCTAGTCAGATTAGTTTCCACTGAGCCACAATGGGAACTCCTAAATTTTTTTATTATAGTTGATATACAAGATTTCATTTCATTTCTTTTCTTTTTTGGTCTTTTTAGGGCCCCACCTGTGGCATATGGAGGTTCCCAGGCTCAGTGGGTTAAGGATCTGGTGTTGCTGTGGCAGTGGTGTAGGTTGGCAGCTGGTGTAGGCTGACTAGAATCCTCACAGATATGAGTCAGATTCATTTCTGCTGCGCCACAACAGGAACGCCAGTAGTTCTTTATATATCCTGGATATTAATCTCAACATATTTATTAATTGTGAATATTTTCTCCCATTCTTTGTGTTCTTTTCACACTCTCTCTCTCTCTTTTTTTTTTTTCTTTTTAGGCCCACACCTGTGGCATATGGAAGTTCCCAGGCTAGGGGTTGAATCAGAGCAGCAGCTAGGGCCTACACCACAGCCACAGCAACACCAGATCTGAGCTGCAGCTGTGACATATGCCACGGCTTGTGACGTATGCCACGGCTTTAACCCACTGAGCAAAGCAGCAGTCGAATCAACATCCTCATGTTGGGTTCTTAACCTGCTGAGCCACAATGGGAACTCTCATCTTAAGTAGCAGAATAGCATGTACTTTGATGCACAACATTTTAAAATAACTCTGATGGAGTCTCACCTGCCTACCTCATTTTCCAATGCTGTTATTATCATATTTAAGAAACTGCTGCTAGGTCCCAGACCATGAAAATAGTCCCCTGTCTTTTCTTGGAAGAGTTTTATGGTTTTAGCTCTTTTAAATTTAGGTCTGACCAATGACATTCCTCACAGAACTAGAACAAAGTATTTTAAAATTTGTGTGGAAACACAAAAGAGCCCAAATAGCCAAAGCAATCTTGAAAAAGAAAAAATGGAACTGGAGAAATTAGGCTCCGTAAATTCAAACCATACTACAAAGCTACAGTAATCAAACAGTATGGCACTGGCACAAAAACAGAGATGTACATCAGTGGAATGGGACAGAAAGCCTAGAGATAAAGCCAAGCACCTATGGTCAACTAATCTATGACAAAGTAGGCAAAAACATATAATGGAGCAAAGACAGTGTCTACAAGAAATGGTGCTGGGAAAACTGGACAGCTCCATGTGAAAGAGTGAAATTGGAACATTCTCTAACACCATACACAAAAATAAACTCAAAATGGATTAAGGATCTAAATGTAAGGCCAGATTCTATAAAACTCCTAGAAGAAAACATAGGCAGAACACTCTTTGACATAAACTGCAGCAATATCTTTTTTGATCAACCTCCTAGAATAATGAAAATAAAAATAAAAATAAATAAATGGGACCTAATTGAAATTAAAAGCTTTTGCACAGCAAAGGAAATCATAAAAAAAAAAAATAAGAAAAACCGTAAAGACAATCCACAGAATGGAAGAAAATCTTCGTAAACCGAGCAACCACCAAGGGACTATTCTCCAAAATATACAAATATCTCATGCAGCTTTAGCTTATTTTTTTTTTGTCTTTGTGTCTTTTTAGGGCCGCACCCTCAGCATACAGAGGTTCCCAGGCTAGGGGTTGAATCCAAGCTGTAGCTGCCAGACTACGCCACAGCCACAGCCATAGCAATGAATCCAGCTGTGTCTGAAACCTACCCCAAAGTTCACGGCAACACCAGATCCTTAACCCACTGAGCAAGGCCAGGGCTTGAACCTACGTCCTCAGGGATACCAGTAGGGCTTGTTAAACACTAAGCCATGACAGGAACTCCTCATGCAGCTTTATATTAAAAAAAAAAAAAAAATACAGGGGAATTTCCATTATGGCACAGTGGAAATGAGTCCAACTAGGAACCATGAGGTTGTGGGTTTGATCCTTGGCCTCACTCAGCGGGTTAAGGATCTGGCATTGCTGTGGCTGTGGTATACACCAGCAGCTATAGCTCTGATTGGATCCCTAAAAAGCAAAAAAAAAAAAAAAAAAAAAAACCCAAAACTTGGGCAGAAGATCTAAACAGCCATTTCTCCAAAGAAGACAGGCCAAAAAACACATGAAAAGATACTGAAGATCACTAATTATTAGAGAAATGCAAATCAAAACTATAATGAAGTGTCACCTCATGCCAGTCAGAATGGCCATCATCAAAAAGTCTACAAACAGGAGTTATCTTATGGCATAGTGGGTTAAGGATCCCATCGTCACTGCATCATTCAGGCTGCTGTCGTGGTATGGGTTCAATGCCTGGCCAGGGATCGAACCTACATCCCCATGGAGACAATGTCGGGTTCTTAACCTTCTGAGCCACAACAGGTACTCCTTAATATCATTTAATGAACAACAAAACAAGAAATCAGAAAGGGCTAAGTAGGAAATGAAAAATGGGGAAAATTTTATTTCCATATATCATGTACCTTTTTAAGGTATCTCTCCCTCTTTTTTTCTTTTTTTTTTTTTGCCTTTTTGTCGTTTCATGGCCGCACCCGCAGCATATGGAGGTTCCCAGGCTAGGGGTCTAATTGGAGCTGTAGCCGCCAGCCTACACCACAGCCACAGCAACGTGGGATCCGAGCCATGTCTGCAACCTACACCACAGCTCGGGGCAACGCCGGATCCTTAACCCCCTGAGCAAGGCCAGGGATCGAACCCGCAACCTCATTGTTCCTAGTCGGATTCATTAACCACTGAGCCATGACGGGAACTCCTTAAGGTATCTCTTTATTAAACAAAAATGTAGGAACAAATTGAAACAGTAAAAAAAAAAGAAAAAAGAAATAGTTTGTATTGGGCAAAAATCCTAAGAAATCAGTGTAGACAGATACAGGTAATCTTATAGATTACTGTAGGACAATGTTCCAAAATGTTGACTTATTAAATGAAACCATTCATTCAAGGAAGTCAAATTAAAAACCGAAAGCATATTTTATGTTATTGTCATTCCTTGTTGCTTTTCAAAAGATAAGGGGCAATTGGAGGAGAATCCCTCGTTTTATTTCAAAAAAGTGCTAAAAATTTTTTTTTCTTTGTATTTTTAGGGCTGCACCCCTGGCACATGGAGGTTCCAAGAGTAGGGGTTGCATCAAAGATGTAGCCACTGGCCTACACCTCAGCCACAGCAACAGCAGATCTGAGCCGCATCTGTGACCTACACCACAGCTCACGCAACGCCGGATCCTTAACCCACTGAACGAGGCCAGGGATTGAACCTGCGTCCTCATGGATACTAGTCAGATTTGTTTCCACTGAGCCACGTCGGAAACCCCTAAAAATTGATTTTAACACATTTCCCCCCCTTTTCAGCTGCTCCTATGGCATATGGAAGTTCCTGGGCCAGGGACTGAATATGAGCCTCTGGCTTAGGCCACAGGGCCAGGGATCAAACCAGGAATGACACAGACACAAGCCAGATCATTAACACACTGCGCCAAAGCAAGAAATCCTTTCTCTCTCTCTCTCTCTCTCTCTCGCTCTTTCTCTTTGGCCACGCCGGGGACATGCGGAAGTTCCTAGGCCAGGGATGGAACCCGCGCCACAGCAGTGACAACGCCAGATCCTTAGCATGCTACATCACCAGGGAATTAAATTAATTCAATTAATTAAATTCACATAGATTTAATTCTCATAAAAACATGAAGTAAAATATAAGTACTAATTTCTAAATTGTCTTGTTCTGGGTGGGACCATGAAGTTCAAACATTTAGCACAATTTAATCTGTCCCACCTACAAATTGGAAAGGAGGAGAAAACAAGTAACAGTCGGCCCCAAATAAAATATTAACTTTGTTTCGAAGTAAAATGAAATGATCTCTGAGCTATTTCCTGACATACTGCAGACAAACATAGGAAATGAAAGGTTTTTTTTTTTTAGAAACCTGACTGGGAAAGTCCACTTTCTCAAAATCAAGTTCCAGCAAAAGGAAACGGAGAAAACATATTCACAACAAATAGCTAGACACTCACTATGTTTCAGCGCTGCTCAAGGCACGAGCAAAGCCACCACGTTTATCAGTTAACAAGGAAAGCTATGTCTGGCCCCCAACACGTGTGGTGGCCACATACTCCAAGCTCAAATCCTAGCAAAAATGCAAGAAGTGCTGGCATAAGCCTAGTTAATAAAAGCAACCAGAGTTTTCATGATAAAATATAAAACACTGCTATAACCCAAAGCCCACCAAAGACCTAGAAATCCATTGACCAAATGAATCCCTTAGAATCATAGCTGGCTGCCTTTGAGGGGGGGTATGCAACGGTTACAGGGGTTAGGTCCCTCCAGGTGGAAGGTGGGGGCACAAAGTGGAAATGGGGGCACTTGTTACACATACTGGTCCATGCTGGTACAGACAGCAAAGAAGAGGAAAGGCAGCTTGTATTTGTTCATGTTTCCATCCAGTATTCATTTCCAGTCCTTATGCACTTTCTTCCTCTTTGAGCTTCATTCCTTGTCCCACCCGCTGAGTCTAGGATGGTACCTCACACACACAGTACGCATTTGGTGTTTGTTGACTGACTGAGTGAAGGTAAAGAGCATAGGCTTCGAAGCCTTAGACTTAACTCTGCCACATCCTACCACTGAGATCTTCAGCATCATTGCCTAAATTCTCTGAGCTGCAGTTTTCCTCATCTGCATTCTGGGCAGAATAACACCTATTTCTTTTTCTTTCTTTCTCCCTTTCCCTTTCTTTTTCTTTTCTTCCTTCCTTCCTTCGTTCCTTCTTTCTTTCTTTTCCCACACCCACACTGGTGAAGGTTCCTGGGCCAGAGACTGAACCTACACCACCACATCGACCCAAGATACCACTGCAGTAACAATGCTGCATCCTTAACCCACTGCACCGCAGGGGAACTCCCAATATGGCGCTGTCCTTGGTCTAAGGGAATCTAGAGACTGGCAGGAGGACAGTGCAGGAAACGGGTTAACACACAGTGTGACAAGTGCACTGTCATGAGATCCCAGAGAAGGTGGGGAAGGGACCCTTGCGTCAAGATTTGAAGGATGCATGGAACTTTCTAGCAAAGAAGATGGAGGGTGAGGGGTCTCGAAGGCATAAAGAAAAGCATGGCAAAGGTGCAGAAGTGTCAACGTGCCCAGCTCACAGAGGAGGCAGCGAATAGATGGTGCTGGCTGGGGTCAGGGCCAGGAGCCACCCAGGCTGCGCAGAGCCTCTGATCACAGTGGGCCCTCAGTGCCACCTAAGAAGTCTGGGCTGGACACATCGGTCAGTCAGGATGCCTGTCATTCCAGCTGCCATTTCCAAGCGAAAGTGTGCCACCCACTCAGGGAAGCTAGACTAAGCCGCTTTAAACAAACAACAAAAGCTTCATTCAAGTATTTTGTTTACGTAGAATAAAACGATTCCTTTTTGTGTCTAGTTAAATGAGTTCTGATAAATACGTTTACCCAGGGAACCCCCTGCCACCATCAAGATAGAACACCTTCCCATCACTCTAAAAAATTCCCTCCTGGTAGTTCCCTGGTGGCCTAGCGGTTAAGGATTCAGCATTGTTACTGCTGTGGATCGGGTTCGATCCATGGCCGGAGAACTGCCACGGGCCCTGGGAATGGCCGGAAAAAAAAAAAAAAGTTCTCTCTTTCTTCCTGCATTAATTCCCTCCGCCCACCCCAGGCGTGGTCACGGCGGATGTGCTTTCTGTCCCTAGCTTGCCTGTTAAGAGAATTTCATAAAAATGGACTCATCCAGTACGTAGTTTCTGTGTCAGGCTCATTTCACTCACTCAGCCTAATATTTTGGAGATTAATCCTTGTTACTGCACGTATTAGTAACCCAGTCCTCTTTAACGCTGGGGACTAGTCCTTAATAGGGATGTGCCACTGACTGTTCCCCACGATGGACACCTGGGTTGTCGGCAGTTTGGGGGTCCCACGGACGAAGCTACGCCGGGCGTTCTTCCATTCCTACGTCTCCGCGTGCACATGTTTTCACTTCTCCCGGATGAACAGCTGGAAGCGGAATCGTTGGGGTGAAGGTAAGTATGGCTTGAAGTTTTAAGAAACTGGAGTTCTTCTTGTGGCTCAGTGGCTTATGGACACGACCTGTATCCATGGGGCTTTGGGTTTGATCCCTGGCCTCTCGCAGTGGGTTCAGTGGGTTAAGGATCCCGTGTGGCCGTGGCTGTGGTGTAGGCCGGCAGCTGGAGCTCTGATTAGACCCCTAGCCTGGGAACCTACATGTGCCACGAGTGTGGCCCTAAAGCGACAAAAAGACAATAAAAAACAAAAACTGCAGAAGAGTTTGAGGGAGAAGTGAAGAGAAAGGGGTAGGGTGGAGAGAGAGCCGGAGAGAGAAGAGCTGGTCTCAGGCGGTGCGGGAATAATGCTGAGAACGCAGCCCAGGGTTATGGGGGAGGGGAGGGGTGGGGAGGGGCAGGACGGCCCCTGGTCCCTCATCGCCACACCCAGGTCTGTGTCCCGCCCACCTTCCTGGCCACATCCTAAGAAGCCCCATCTCTCCCCAGGACCTAAACCACGTGGACTATTCCTTGGGACCTGAGGAGCCCCCACCAAAGAGCCAGCACAGGTGCAGCCAGGAGTCCCTGGAAGCCTGAGGCCACGCGCAGGTTGGGGGATGCGGGCCTTGGCAGGCAGGCAGGGTGGGATGACCCGGGGTGGGGCTGAATGGAGAGGCCCTGGCGCTCGAGGATGGAGCCCCAGAAGCTCCAGGAAGCGCCTCTCCTGTGACAGCTCAGCTGCCAGCCCCGGGAGCACTCCAGGAGGGAAAAATTATCCAGAAAAATCGCAGAGCGGCAAAGGGAGAGGGAACGAAAACACAGCCCAGAGCCCTCAGTGTGGGTCTCGCCGCACCCACGTGCCTGGCGCCCCACCCCCTCAGGACTCTGTGAAGTCCACATGCCCATTGGGCACTGGGGTCTCCGGCAGAGGGACCACCCAGGCTGCTGGGCTCTGCGGGACAACCGCCCCCAGCCGCCCGCTGCCAGCAGAGCAGACGGCAATGCTTTCCGCGCCTGAGCAAAGCTTCCAGAACGTTTTGTAAAGGAAGAACACAGTGGTTTGCAGTGGGGAGACAGTAACTGTTCCTAATGAGCTTCCTGTCACCGTCCCCAGGCCACCTGCTGCCCGCTTTCTTCTGGATCCAGTCTGCCTTGACCCTGGGCCAAGTTGGCTGGGAGGTGCAGATAACATGGGAAGGTCCAGCACCCAGCACGGCGTCCTCAAAGCCAAACCTGCAGAACCAGATGAGGCTTTTGTGAAATTCCCAGGCTAGAGCTCCGAGCCCCAAGGCCTCTTTGCACACCTGGCCCTGGGTTTCATCTCAGAGGTGACTGCTGTTCCCTCTCTCGCAACCGGTTTGGCATCCACTTTCAGCTCCAGGTTGTCCCGAGCAGGCAGCCCCTCTGCAGGTCCATTCTTGTATAACTGGGAAAACCTTGACCCTTCCCGGCTGGCGCAAGCACACCTCTCGTTTCTGCTCACTCAGATGAAACACCTGCGGTGGCAACTTTGCACACGGGACCCTGGGGCGGGGTGCCCACGGATGGACTTTGTCCCGAGCTCGGAGCTCCGGGAGGTGTGTGTCTGGAGTGCGTGTGTACGTGTGCATTTCACAGCCTCACTCATAAAGTGCACTTTTTCAGACCTTTGCTTTCAGGCTGTGAATCCGATGTATGGTTAAAAAGATCTGCTCACGCCAGGAGACAAATACTGTGTGATTCCACTTGCCTGCAGTCGAGTAGTCGCATGCTTAGAGACAAAACATAGCGGCGGTTGCCAGGGCCTGAGAGGAGGGGAAAGAGGAACTCTTTAGTGGGTACGGAGTTTCAGTTTTGCTGGATGAAAACAGTTCTGGAGACGGGTTGTACGACAGCCTGAATGGACTTTACGCTGCTGAACCTTACGTTTAAAAATGGTTGCGATGGCATGTTTTATGTTACGTGTGTTTTACCACAATTAAAAAACAATTTGCTCGGCCTACCAAAGATCATGAATGTTTTATGGCTTTGTAAGACCCAGCAGTGGATGGCTTTATGTATACGCATTGTTGTCAAATAGACGCACTTTGCAGGCAGGGGGTGGAGGAGCAAAACAGGTGATAAGAGGTACAGATCTCCAGTTATAATTTTTTTTTTTGTCTTTTGTCGTTTTAGGGCTGCACCCGCGGCATATGGATGTTCCCAGGCTAGGGGTCAAATCGGAGCTGCAGCTGCCAGCCTACGCCACAGCCACAGCAATGCGGGATCCTAGCCACATCTGTGACCTACACCACAGCTCATGGTAACGCCGGATCCTTAATCCACTGAGCAAGGCCAGGGATTGAACCTGCAACCTCATGGTTCCTAGTCGGATTCATTAACCAGTGAGCCACGACGGGAACCCCTCCAGTTATAAAAACAAATAAGCCACAGGGATGTGATATACAGCATAAGGAATATGGCCAGTAATATCTTTGTGTGTGTGTCTTGTTAGGGCCGTACCCGCGGAATATGGAGGTTCCCAGGCTAGGGGTCGAATCAGAGATACCGCCGCCGGCCTACACAACAGACACAGCCACACCAGATCTGAGTCAAGTCTGCGACTTACACCACAGCTCACGGCAACCCCGGGTCCTTAACCCCTGAGCGAGGCCAGGGATCAAACTCAAGACCTCATGGATACTAGTTGGATTCGTTACTGCTGAGCCACGATGGGAACTCCTTTTTTCTTTTTTCTTTTTTTGTAATATTTTAATAGCTTTGTTTGGGGCCAGATGGTTACTAGAGTGACTGTGGTGATCATGATTTGCATGGCATATGCAAATATCAGATCACTAAGCAGTACACCTGAAACTAACACAACAGTCACGATAGGGTGCATCAAGGATAATTCAATAAAAAGAACAAGAAAGAAGATGTTAGGATGGGCCGTGGTTGTGGTTAGGTCGATGTAACGAAGACACCTATAGCCGTGCACTGTGGCCGCAGACCAGGCGAGGTGTGGCCCCTAACGGAGATATGCCTGGGCCCCAGCAGCCTGGATTTTGCTTTTGGCCAGAAGTTGCTGCCCTACCTTGAGATCCAAGGCTGCAAGACAGAGTTCATTTTAGAGAGAGGACGTTCTGCCCACATTTATTTTCTACTGAGACATGTCAGGACCGCCTTTTACAAGAAGGCCTTGTTTTGTTTACTATTATTCCTGGAGAGGAAAGTTGTATGAAATTATTTTTGGTTTTATTACAGGACAGTTTTGTTTTGTTTTGTTTTTTTAATTTAGGACTTTGAAAAATTATGAGTGCAGTACAAACGTAGGCCCGATGGAGGATCTCAGTTCCCAGACCAGGGACTGAATCTGGGCTGAAGCGGGGAAAGTGCCAAATCCTAACCACTAGACGACCAGGGAACTCCCTGCAGCATCCACGTTTGAAGATTCTTTTTGTTTGTTTGTTTGTTTTGCTTTTTAGGGCCGCACCCGCAGCATGTGGAGGTTCCCAGGCTAGGGGTCTAACCGGAGCTACAGCCGCCGGCCTTCGCCACAGCCACAGCAACGCGGGATCCGAGCTGCGTCTGCAACCTACACCACAGCTCATGGCAACGCCGGATCTTTAACCCACTGAGCAAGGCCAGGGATCGAACCTGCAACCTCATAGTTCCTAGTCAGATTTGTTAACTGCTGCGCCACGACAGGAACTCCTGAAGATTCTTGATTAACGAATGCCTCTGGGTTAAAATGAACCCAAAGCTGCTGATATTATTATTAGAGAGGCTTAATAAACTCGATCACAACAAATGAAGTACTTAAAATTAGTGAAAAACAAAACAAAAGTCTAAATTTAAGCATCATTTTGGGGGAAGAGACGGGGAATGGATGAAGGTGCTGAAAGAAGGTATCAGGGTAGTCAGCTAGTGCCTTTGGTTATTTGGACATTCATTTCAGAAGTATCCCTGTAATTATATTAAAGATCTCTCAAATTATAGGCCGCAGATTCACTTTCAATGTTAAGTCTATAAAGACGCTGGTTAAACTGCTGCTCTAGGACCAGAATGAAAGGATGTCCGTTTAACTCAGGGAGGTCGGGCCGCCTTTAGCCCGAAAGGGATCTGCGAGGCTGAACTCGAAGCAGCTGTTTAACAGATTCATTTAAGCAAAAGCATTGATTTCTTGGCGGGCAGGGTCCTCAGCAAGGAGACCACGTGACCACTCTGGGGTAAGGCCAGTCTTTCAAGGACATTCAGGGGTTTAGGAAGTGGCTGCTTCAAGGCCACACCCCACCCCGGAAGGACTGAGGCCATTGCCCTGAGCTGGGACTAGAGCTCCCTGGCGACTGATGCGCAGCCCGGGACAAAAACCAGCCGAGAATTGACTGACAAGAGGATGATGGCTTACTTTTTTTTTTTTCCTGTATTTTTAGGGCCGCACCCGCGGCATATGGAGGTTCCCAGGCTAGGTAGGGGTCGAATTAGAGCTGCAGCTGCCGGCCTACACTACAGCCACAGCAACGCAGGATCCAGATCGGAGCCGCATCTGTGATCTACACCACAGCTCAAAGCAACACCAGATCCTTCACCCACTGAGTGAGGCCAGGGATCGAACCCTCATCCTCATAGATACTTAGTCGGGTTCTTAACCCGATGATCCGCAACAGGAACTCCAAGAGGATGACTTTGATTTTACTTCCATCGTCTGTCCCGTACAGGAGACCGGCGAAGAAAAAAAATGCCGGTGGGTAAAAATATTTTGGTGACCTGATAAATGTCTGCTCTGACTCCAGCCAGGGCACGTGAGAATTATTTTAAAGTGTTTTCAGGGTGGTGCTCTGCTTTGCACTCTATAATCCTGGGAATAGGTACTGCTGTCATTATGTTTATGGTTGAGGAAAAAAAAGAAAAAAACTGGTTTGGAGAGATCAGGTGAGGGGCCCAGCTGGCAAGGGGAGGAGCCGGGGCTCAGTCTGGCCTAATCCATCTGCCTCTTTGTTCCGAGACTGAAACAATTCTCTTCTGTAAGGGCTCATCCATCCCACTTTTTGTTCTCTGCTGCAATGCAGCTAGCTTGGTTCTTTTCTTACTCTTTTTCTCAGAGTGTAAATTGAGATCAGTGTGATTTCTGAGAAAAACAGAAATTAACAGGGCAGCCAGCCTGCGAGGAAAAAGTAAGGGGAGACACCGGGCCGGCCCTGAAGCATGAACTTCTTCCAGATGCCAAAATCGCTGACCGCCTGCTTCCCTTTGTTTAGCAGGGCTGAAATTAAATACTGCTTTCCAGTAGCTGTGATGGGAATTGAGTTTTTGCATCTTTGGTTAGATGCTTTGGAAATGACCTTGAAAGGGAGAAGGACCTCAGTTTGTGTTCATTGGTAGAAAATACTGTCAAGAAAATGGCGACACTTGCAAACAGTTTCCGTTTTGAAATGGGAGAGACCAGTAAATCACAAATTTTATTCCAAGATGGGCAAAACTCAAGGGTAGAAAAGAGATCTCTTCGGTGGCAAAATTTTAAAAAACTTTTCAAGCAAGGCTGTTTTCCACAACTACTCGAAGAACTGCTGCCACCTCATGGAAAATCTTTATAAACTTCCTTGCTCTTTCAAGGGTCTTCCTGTAGTCCCCACTGCTGGGGGACACGCCCTTGGACAAAAACGCATGGGAATCTTTGGCCTACAAACTGCAGCTTCCATATCCTGGAGATCCTGCTGTGGCTCATGAGGTTACGAACCCAAGTATTATACATGAGGGTGTGGGTTCAATCCCCAGCCTTGCTCGGTGGGTTAAGGATCCAGTGTTTTTGTGGCTGTGGTGTAGGCCAGCAGCTGCAGCTCTGATTCGACCCCCAGCCTGGGGACTTCCATATGCTGAAGGTTCGGCCCTAAAAAGCAAAAGATAAATACATAAACAAAATATTTTAAATGCAATTTTGGGGGTCCATGCCCATAGCATGTGGAAGTTCCTGGGCCAGGGATGGAACCCGCACCACAGCAATGACCAGAACTGCTGCAAGGACGATCCCAGATCCTTAATCCACTGTGCCACAAGAACACTCCTAAATGCAATTTTTTTTTTTTGTCTTTTGTCATCTTAGGGCCACACCCGCAGCATGTGGAGGTTCCCAGGCTAGAGGTCTAATCGGAGCTACAGCTGCCAGCCTGTGCCACAGCCACAGCAAAGTGGGATCCGAACCGCATCTGCAACCTACACCACAGCTCACGGCAACGCTGGATCCTTAACCCATTGAGCGAGACCAGGGATCGAACCCGCAGTCTCATGGTTCCTAGTCGGATTCGTTTCCACTGAACCAGGATGGGAACTCCCAATTTTTTTTTTAAATTAAAAATTTTTGTTTTTCTCTTTTGGTCACCCTGCGGTAGATGGAGTTCCCAGGCCAGGGATCAGATCTGAGCTGCAATTGCAGCTTATGTTGCAGTGGCAGCAACACCAGATCCTTAAACCACTGTGACGGGGATGAAAACTGTGTCCCAGTGCTGCAGAGATGCTGCTGATCCCCTTGCACCACAGTGGGAACTCCTTATTCAATTATTTTAATAGTTCTTTTTTAAATACAGAAATGTTATTTCAGTGGTAACTGAAATGAGCAGAGAGGCCCTAACGATGAAATATGTTCTCTGTAGCTCTTTGTCTTTATTATTTTAAGGAGAACACTTTGGGGACAAACAGGCAGATGCGGCCAAGCCACTTCACACCTGCCTGGTTTCACACAAACCTGAAATGACTTTCCCACCACTGAGTGGGGGTGAATTCTTTGCTCAAGGCTTAGCTAAGGAATGGCCTGTCTGGAAACATCCTTCAGCTCATCCAGGCAGAGCGGGTTGTTTGCGGGGGAAATTGTGCCCATTGCTAGGGTTGTATGTTACCGAATTTACTGCTGAAGCACTTTATTCATTTCACTGTAACAGTTTTGCAGACAGAACGAATGGTGCAAGAACTAAGAGCTCCCATTCTGGGTTCAAATCCTGGCTCAGCCTATTACTGGCTGTGTGGCCCTGGGCAAGTTTTCTCTGCTGCGAAAGGGAGATAATAAGAGTCTTACCTCAAAGCGTTATTACAAACTTTCAGTGAGCCCTCCCCCTCCCCCGTCAGGTGCTTATTGCGGGGCCTGGCACAGACAGAGGCCCCAGAAGCGGGCAGTCTCACGGCTGCTGTCCACACTGTAATTCCCCACATGCAGCCCTGTCTCCTCCAGCAACAGGCGTTTTTCATCTCTGATTCCTCCTTTTTTGGGGGGTGGGGTCGCCCTCGGTATATGAAAATTCCCTGGCCAGGGATCAAACCTGCACCATAGCAGTCACCCAAGCTACTGCAGCGACAATGCCAGATCCTTAGCCCGCTGGCCCTAAGAGAACTCTTAATTCTTCCACTTAGAACAAAGGGAGTCAAGCAGTGCTCAACTTACAACATCTCAATTGAGGATGTTGAAGAAGCTCGTTTTCCACACAAATACTGTGACAATAATGATCTCTGAGGGCATGTGTGTGCGGGCCAGAGCTCGCTTACATTGCCCCGGCATGTTCTGGCTCCACTCGCCAAGTCCAGTCCCAACTTGTCTGCCTTATACCAGGCTTAGGAGATGGCAGGCTCCAGGCAGCCTCAGGCACGCCAAGCTGACAACAGCTAACACACAGCACCAAACAGAACCAGTGCACACGGGCGTAACGCATCTGAGTCAGAAGCCCAGCTTCGGAAGTCAGGGTTCCTTTCCAGGCTCTGAGCTGCAGACACTGCCTTGATTCCCAATATCTGTTTTTGTTTTGTTTTGTCTTTTTAAGGCCACACCCGAAGGATATGGAAGTTCCCAGGCTAGGGATCAAATTGGAGCTGTAGCTGCCAACCTACACCATAGCCACAGCACCACCAGGTCTGAGCCACGTCCGCAACCTACACCACAGCTCACAGCAACACCTGATCCTTAACCCACTGAGCAAGGCCAGGGATTGAACCCGCAACCTCTGGTTCCTAGTCGGATTCCTTAACCACTGAGCCACGATGGGAACTCCGAGAGGAAACATCTAAGTTGCCCGTGGTAGGAAAACGGTTAAGCAGATGATGCTGATGACAGTGATAACCAATCTTCTTCATGGCTTGCCCTGTGCCAAACCCTGTACCAATGACATCATATGAAAATTACCATTTAAGTGTAAGCTGCTGTTTTGCAACCTGATAAAGAACATCTACCAAAAACCCCACAGCTAACGTCATACATAATGATCAGAGATTAAAAAGCTAAAACTCAGGAACAAGATGACAACGATGCCATGCTCACCCTCGCTGTTTAACTTTTCGCAGTGGACGTTCAAGCCAGGACAATTAGGCAAGAAGAAGAAATAGAAGACATCCAGATTGGAATGCAAGAACTAAATCACTTCCGCTTGCAGATGACATGATCACGTGTATATAAAACTTGAGGAAGTTGTTAAACACAAGCAAACACACACACAAAGTATTAGACCAAATAAATGGGCTTAGCAAGGTTGCAGGATACAGGACTAATATACAAAAAAATTGCATTTCAATCCAAAAATGAAATGAAGAAAATAATTCACTTATATCAACCACAAAGAACACCATATCTAGGAATAAAACTTTTAAAAGCAGTGTAAGACTTGAACACTGAAGACTACAAAACGTAAAAGAAATTAAGGAAGACCTCAGAGTGTTCCCACAGTGGTACAGCAGAAATGAATCCAACTAGGAACCATAAGGTTGTGGGTTCGGTCCTTGGCCTCACTCCGTGGGTTGAAGATCCAGGGTGGCTGTGAGCTGTGGTGTAGGTCGCAGATGCGACTTCAATCTGGCATTGCTGTGGCTGTGGTGTAGGCCGGCAGCTGTAGCTCCAATTAGACCCTTAGCCTGGGAACCTCCATATGCTGGTGGTGTGGCCATAAAAAGCAAAAAAAAAAAAAAGACCTCAATTAAAGACATCCCATGTTCATGGGATGTTATTAAGATGACAGCACTCCCCAAATTGATTTATAGATTCCAAGTGACTTCTATCAAAATCCTAACTAGCTTTTGTAGACAGAAATTAAGAAGCTGATCTTAAGAGTTTATGAACATGTAAGGGACCTAAAATAGCCAAAATAATCCTGGAAAAGGAGAGCAAATTTGGAGGACTCACTACTTTCTGATTTCCAAGCTTCTGTAATAGAGTGCGGTACTGGCGTGAGGGTAGATGTTTGCATCAGTGGGATGGCATTGAGAGCCCAGAAGTAAATCCTCAATTCTGATCAGTTGATCTTTGACAAGTGTTCCAAGACCAATCAGTGGGAAAAACTTATCGACAACAAACAGGGCTGGCACAGTTGTATGTATACATGCAAAATTAAAAATATAAATAGGAGTTCCCATCGTAGCTCAGTGGAAACGAATCTGACTAGCATCCATGATGACGCAGGTTCAATCCCTGGCCTCACTCAGTGGGTTAAGGATCCGATGTTACCGTGAGCTGTGGTTTAGGTCGCAGACACTGCTCGGACCCTCTGTTGCTGTGGCTGTGGCGTAGGCCGGCAGCTATAGCTCTGATTTGACCCCTAACCTGGGATGTGGCCAAAGACAAAAAAAAAAAAAAGAAAAGGCCTATTTCACAGCATATACAAAAATTACCTCCAAATTTTTAACCTAAATGTAAAAGCTAGAACTATAATGGTCTCAGGAGAAAAGAGTAAATCTTTGTGACTTAAACCTAAGTGGTTTCTTAGATTTCCTAGATTTCTTAGTTTGATTCCTGACCTTACTGAGTGGATTAAGGATCCAGCGTTGCCCTGGGCTGCGGTGTAGGTCGCAGACGTGACTTGGATCTGGCGTGGCTGTGGCTGTGGTGTAGGCCGGCAGCTGCAGCTCCGATTCAACCCCTAGCCTGGGAACCTCCTTATATCATGCCGGCCCTAGAAAGACAAAGAAAGGAAGGGAGGGAGAGAGAGAGAGAGAATGAGAATGAGATAAAGAAAAAAAGGAGGGAGAGGAAGGAAGGAAGGAAGGAAGGAAGGAAGGAAGGAAGGAAGGAAGGAAGGGAGGGAGGAAGGAAAGGGACGAACCGAGGTGTGCCAACGGCCATGGGAGCAGCTCAGCCTTCAGATGACTGCAGTCCAAGCCACAGCCTGAGTGCACCCTCCTAGGAGACTCTGATCCAGAAGCATCATCTAAGCTGCTCCTAGATTCCTGACCCTCAGAATCAACATTAGATAATAAACATTTGTTATTTTAAAGCTGTTAAGTTTCAGGGTAATTGGTTCACAGCGACAGATAAGAGCAAGAGGGACCCCACTCGTGCGGTAAGCCATCTCGGGTAAACCTCAAACTTTAGAAACAGAAGCAAAGGATGTATCTATGAGGATGTTTATTGTCACTGTCTTTGATTTATTGATTTTACCGCCGCACCCACAGCATGTGGAAGTTCCCAGGCTAGGGGTCAAATTGGACCCACAGCTGCCGGCCTACACCGCGGCCACAGCAACGCCAGATCCAAGCTGCATCTGCGACCTATGCCACAGCTTGTGGCAACCCTGGATTCTTAACCCTCTGAGTGAGGCCAGGGATTGATCACGAATGCTCACAGATGCCATGCCAGGTTCTTAACCCACTGAGCCACAAGGGGAACTCCTCACTGTCTCTGTTTTAGAAGACAGTTGGGTATAATTATAAACTATGGTGATACCATCCTGTAGGACTATTGTGTCACAGCTCTTTGGTTTTTTTCGGCTGCACCATGGCACATGGAAGTTCCCAGGGCCAGGGACTGAACCTGTGCCAAGCTGCGACCTGAGCCACAGAAGTGACAACGCTGGAAGCTTAACCCACTGGGCCACCAGGGAATTCCTGCAACAGCTTTGTGTGTGTGTGTGTGTGTGTGCGCACGTGCATGGCCAACAGCTTTTGATATGAATCTGGAAAGATCGTTACATATCTAGTGGGGAGAAAGAGTTGCTGAGTAATATGTATGGTATCCTTGGTAGGTACTGCTGGATATGTCTCAATATTTTCTTTTTCACAGTAGGGCCGTACCCGGGGCATATGGAGGTTCCCAGCCTAGGGGTCGAATCAGAGCTATAGCTGCTGACCTATACCATAGCCATAGCAACATCAGATCCTTAACCCATGGAGCAAGGCCAGGGATCGAATCTGCGTCCTCCTGGATGCTAGTCAGGTTCATTTCCACTGAGCCACGATGGGAACTCTGTCTCCTCAATATTAATCCTCCCCTTCTTGCTTAGTCACAGGTCATGAACCCAGCTGAAAAAATAAATCTCAATCTCTCAGCCTCTCTTGCAGCTAGGCACACCCCGTGATATATTTCCGGCTAACGAGAACCATAAGCAGAAATCTGCAGGAAAGGACCTCTGAGAACGCCACTGTTTTTCTTGTATTGTGCTTTCTTTTTTCTTTTTTTTTTTGCCTTTTCTAGGGCCACACCCGTGACATATGGAGGTTGCCAGGCTAGGGGTTGAATCGGAGCTACAGCTGCCGGCCTACACCACAGCCATAGCAACATGGGGTCCGAGCCACATCTGCGACCTACACCACAGTTCACGGCAATGCCGGATCCTTAACCCACTGAGTGAGGCCAGGGATCGAACCTGCAACCTCATGGTTCCTAGTCAGATTCGTTACCCACTGAGCCAGGACGGGAACTCCTGTATTATGCTTTCAACTGGCGCCAGTTGTTACGTGCCTGTTACCTTCCGCTTCCCCTCTTCTGCCCGCCTGGAGCACCGACTCAGTGGCTGGAGGGCAGAGCCAGCCTGTGAGCAGGGGACACAGTCACACTCTCGGGATCGGGGGATAAAAACAGATGGAGCATATACTGCCTCAGCCACGGCAGCTAACAAATCACATTTCTTGGAAGCTCCCTTGTGGTGTAAGGATCTGGTGTTGCTGTAACGTGGCCTGGGTCACAGCTGCGACGTGGTTCAATCATTAGCCTGGGAATTTCCACATGCCACTGGTGAGGTCGGCCCCCCCCCAACATTTCTTTCTTTCCTTTTTATTTTTTCACATTTCTTATTTAAGGTGCTGAATGTGGAAACTAATTACCATAGAGTCCATTTTCATATACAGGAAAAAATGGGAGAAAAATTATGGTGTGTGTGTGTTAAATTATGAGTATAAATATCTTTTTTTTTTGTCTTTTTTAGGGCTGAACCTGTGGCATACGGATGTTCCCAGGCTAGGGGTCTAATTGGAGCTGTAGCCACCAGCCTACACCACAGCCACAGCAACGCCAGATCCGAGCCGCGTCTTCGACCTACACCACAGCTCACAGCAATGCCAGATCCTTAACCCACTGAGCGAGGCCAGGGATCGAACCTGCATCCTCATGGTTCCTAGTCAGATTCATTTCCTGCTGAACCATGGCGAGAACTCCACGCATCACCATGGACACTGGCAGTCAACAGCAAGGGATAAGGCTGCAGACCAAAGAGAGATTATGAAGTTTCAATTCATACTCTGTGCGGTTGAGATTGTTACATCAAACATTTGTTAACTTCATGATAAAATTATCTTCCAAAACCTTACGATAAATAAGAGAGGAAGAAAGAAAAGGAGTACAACACCTTTTTGGAATTACCTGTTAGCCCTCAGGCAGCTCAGGCTCAAGGCAGGCTGGGCCGCAGTGGCTGGGGCGGGACCATGCTGGGTGTCGGGGGCTGGGGGGAGCCAGGCATGGGGACACTGAGGAAGATTCAGAAGAGACCTGCAGTTTGAGCCACCACCAGCTTCAGAGTGTTCTGCAGGCCTTGGCGTGCAGGGTGGGGCCCCATCAGCTTAACAAGGCAGGAATCAGGAGATCAGAGCCCCACCTGGAGACCCACGAGGCCCAGAGAGGCAGGTGCGGCCTGGCCGAGGAGGGGCGGGCCAGGGGAAGCTGGAGCGCGGGACCAGCGCATGCAAGTAAGGGTCCTAACCTTGGTCTAGCACGGCTGGGCTGTGGCCCGCAGCACTGGCCCCAGGCTCCCCGGGGGTGGGTCCTGGCTGTCAAGAGCAGGGTTCAGTTACCGCTCCCGCTCTGGGGGCCTGGGTCTGCGGCTGGATCCCATGGGACAGGCAGCTGAGCGGGGCTGCAGCGCATGTGAGCCAAGATTCAATCACAAACAACAGCAAGCAGCTGACTGTGCTCGTCCTGTCTTTTCAGCAACCTTTCACTTCCTGGAGCCTTCACGGCCCCCACTCTGTGCCACCAGGGGTGGGGGGTGGGGGCCACCGCGCTGCTGTCCTGGACCCGCCTCCCCGCTCCAGTTTCCTCTCTTGGGGCAGCCAGGGCCTTCCTGTCCTCTCCGGCTGTCTGAGCAGCTTCCTCATTTATCTCTCGACATTTTGCAGCAGGTGTCGGGATTGCTTCTGTTCTTAGAAACACAGACAGGCTGAGAGCCTCCGGGACTGTTCAAAGGTGCGCGTGGAAGGAAGGCAGCTGGGCGCGCTGGGGTCCCGCTAGGTCCTGGGGGAGCCAGTGGAGGGAGGCCGCCGCTGTCCCGAACTCGCCCTGACAGCTCTGCTTTTCCAGCCTCCCCCACGCAAAGGCCCCCTTCTCTTTGCAGAGAACAGGGGCTGCCTCCTAAGGTAGGGTTGCCAAAAAAAATACAGGAAGCCCCACTCAATTTGAATTTCAGATCAACAGCAAATAATAATAGGGAGTTCCCGGTAGAAATGAATCTGATTAGTATCCATGAGGCTGCGGGTTCAATCCCTGACCTCGTTCAGTGGGTCAAGGATCCAGTATTGCTGTGAGCTCTTGGTGTAGGTTGCAGACTTGGCTTCGATCCCGAGTTGCTGTGGCTGCGGTGTAGGCAGGCAGCTGCAGCTGTGCTTCGACCCCTAGCCTGGGAGCCTCCATGTGCTGCAGGTACAGCCCTAAAAAGATAAAAAACAAACAGATAATTATTATTACTTTTTAGGGCCGCACCTGCGTCACACGGAGGTTCCCAGCCTAGGGGTTGAATCAGAGCTGCAGCTGCCTGCCTACACCACAGCCACAGCAACTTCAGATCTGAGCTGCATCTGTGACCTACATCACAGCAACCGGCAATGCCAGATCCTTAACCCACTGAGCGAAGCCAGGGATCGAATCCGCAACCTCATGGTTCCTAGTCGATTCGTTAACCACTGAGCCGTGATGGGAACGCCCAGGACGTCACTTACTTTTCTGCCTAAAACACATTCCATTCTGTGGATATAATACATTTTTCTTGCCAGGTCACCTGTTGGTGGAGTTGGGGTTGCTTCCACCTTTCGGCTCCTGTGAACACGCGGCCGTGAACATTGGAGTGAAATGTCTGAGGCCCTGCTTTCAACTCCTTAGGGTCATGCCTTAGAGTGGAATTGCTGGGTAAAAATGAGTCATTCTCCTGTGTTTCTCCTCGACTACAACCCTCTACATTTCTGGTTACCAGATGTGTGGGGCTTTCCCCACACCAAGCAATTTTCAGACACCAGCCGAGTGGGTGTGTAATATAACTCCATTTCGATGGTATCTACCTAGAGATTACGGGGAACGGCTTAGTCAGACAGCGAGACACAAACATCATATGCTATCACTTATATGTGGAATCTAAACAAAGGATCCCAGGAACTTATTTGCAGAAGAGAAACAGATGACCAGTCTCAGAAACAGAAACGGACTCCCAGTCTTACCAAAGGGGACAGGTTGGGGGCGGGTGGTGGGGACGAACCGGGGCTTTGGGCCGGAAATGTTCTAAAATTAGGTTGTGACCATGGTTGTACAACTATAAATATAATACGATTCACTGAATTTGAAAAAAAAAATGGAAAGAAAAAGAACATAAAACTGCCACAGCATCTCGTGGAGTTGTGATGTGGGAAAAAAAAAAAAAGGTTAAGGGCTCAGTCCTGCAAGAGCGACCCCACTCTGGAAGCCAGTCCTGAGCCCAGGTCGCCCCCTGTGCTCCCGAAGGACCGGCGAGAAACCGGAGGTGTCCATGACCCTCTCCTTGGCCTCAGTCTAACAAATGAGTGGCCCGCGGAACTCGGTTTAACAGCTTACTGCCTAGATTTCCAGTTTATGACAAAGGACATTACAGGATATGAAAGAACAGCCAGGTAGGGAGGTACAGGGGGCCAGGGCCGGGAGGGGCCGGGGCACCGAGACGTCTGTCCCCGGGGAGCCCGAGGAGCACCCGCTCCTGACACAAGGTTCAGTCACACGGAAGCGCGTTGCACCTGTACCCTAGGAAATTTCACGGAGGCTTCTTCGTGTGAGCAAGATCCATCAACTCCTTGGCCACCGATGAGTAATTTAATCCATCGCATTCCCCTCCACCGGCGGTCAGCGGGTGGGGCTGAAAGTTCCCGCCCTCTAAGCACAACCTGGGTTCGCCTGGCAACGAGCCTTCTTCCTTAGAGGTGGTCAGAGAGCCGGAAAGCCACCGCACTAACATAAACTCACCCGCGTTTGAAGTGCTCCTTACGAATAACAAAAGCACCTTTGTGGCTCTTAGCACTTAGGCAATCCCAAGGGTTTTATTTTTTTTCTTTTTAGAGCCACACCTGCAGCATATGGAGGTTCCCAGGCCAGAGGGTGGATCAGAGCTGCAACCACCGGCCTACGCCACAGCCACAGCAACGCCAGATCGGAGCCGAAATCTTCGACCTACACTACAGCTCACGGCAACGCCGGATCCTTAAGCCACTGAGTGAGGCCAGGGATCGGACCCACCCCCTCATGGATATTAGCCGGGTTCTTAACTCGCTGAGCCACAATGGGAATGGCCAAGAGTTTTAGAATCTGGTACCAGGAACACAGGTCAAGACCAAAATATATATATTTTTTATTGAGGCGGAATATTAACTCGGGCAGTCAGGGTAGGAGACTGGGCTCCGATGCATTCTTTGATATGACCTTTCATTAACTTTTATGGTTTAAGGGCTCCAGAGAGTAATTCCCCACAGGCCTTGTGTACCGTAGAAAATGTGTCTTCCCCCAAACAGACCGTAACCTCGAACCCACTCCTCAGCTGGTAGAAAAGGAATGAGAGAAATGGTGACCTAGTCCAAGGGAAGAGAAGGACAAAGAAGTCATCAAACTTATGGGGACATTTCCACCCCAAGACCCTACTGGACAAGGACCAATAGAGGTAATTGAGTCGGAGCCAGGACCTGCCCCAAAGCTGCACTGCTGTTTCTTTCTTTCTTTTCTTTTTCCTTTTAGGCCCACACCCACGGCATATGGAAGTTCCCAGGCTAGGGGTCGAAACGGAGCTACAGCCACTGGCCTACATCACAGCCACAGGAACGCCAGATCCGAGCCGCGTCTGTGACTTACACCACAGCTCACGGCAACGCCGGATCCGTGATCAAAGACAAGGACCATATGATTTCACTTAAATGTGGAATCTAAAAAAACAGAAGAACAGGTTTCTGTTGTGACTCAGCACTTAACAAACCCGACGAGCATCCATGAGGACCTGGGTTCGATCCCTGGGCTTGCTCAGTGGGTTAAGGATCCAGCGTTGCTGTGAGCTGTGGTGTAGGTCACAGACAGGGCTCAGATCCTGTGTTGCTGTGGCTGTGGTGTAGGCCGGCAGCTGTAGCTCTGATTCGACCCCTAGCCTGGGAACCTCCACATGCCGTGGGTGCGGCCCTAAAAAGAAAAAATAAATAAAAATAAAAAACAGAAGAACAAACTGACAAACAGAACTTATGGATTCAGAGGACTGACTGGTAGTTGCTAGAGGCAACAGGTGGAAGATGGGTGACGTGGGTCAAGCTGATCCAGAGGTACAAACTCCCAGTTATAAAATAAATAAGCCATGGGGATGGAGCGCACACCACGGTGGGGGGAGAGTAACCCCAGCACAGAAAGTGAGGCTTCAAGAGGAAGAGCAGATTCCCGAGCAAGGAAGGCTCCTTGCATCTCAGACATCATTCAGGACTACAGGACGTCCTGAAGGCGACGGAGAAGAAAAGGACATTCTTTTCACTGGCGGCTATTTAGGAGATATTACGAGCAGAGTTTTAGGCCGCGTGTTCAATAAGCTCTTTTCAGGGGACAATGGCACATTGTGTGGCATTTTCTGAGAGCACCTGCTGGGCCGGGACCGCCTGGGGAGGCGGCACAGAGAAGCCCTTCCTGCTGGACCACAGAGCAGGGCAGAGCCGTGCCAAGCAAAGGAAAAGGGAAGGGCCAGCCAGGCTGAAGGCCTGGGCAGGGGCGTGGAGGTACGAGAGGCTCTAGAATGTTCCGAGAACAGTGAGGACATGGTTTGGCTGGAGCCCAAAGCACGCTGGGAGGCACGGGGGGCTGTGGGGGGCTGGGCCCCAGGGCCGGACCGAGGCCGCAGGAGCTCCTCCCGGGCCGCGGAGGCCAGCAGAGCCGCGGCCGCGCGTGGCTCCTCGCCGCGGCACCCCTCAGATGCCAGCCACACGGTCTCTGAGCCAAGCACTGTGCCGTACTGGGAACTGTGACAACACCTCTCGTGAACGGGCTTTTTTTTTTTTCTTTTCATTTTTGAAACTTTTATTGAATCTAGTGGATTTACAATGTTGGGAGACTCCCCACTGTACAGCAACGTGACTCAGTTACACACGGATTCACAGCCGTTCTGTTTCAGACTCTTTTCCCATATAGATGATCACAGGATACTGTGTAGAGTTCCCTATGCTATAAAGCAAGTCTAATGAACAGTTTAAAAAAAAAATACGTGTGTAGGGAGTTCCCGTTGTGGCTCCGTGGAAACAAACCCAACTGGTATCCACGAGGATGCAAGTCCGATCCTTGGCCTCGCTCAGTGGATTAAGGATCTGGTGTTGCCAAAAGCTGTGATGTAGGTCACAGACGCGGCTTGGATCTGGTGTTGCGGTAGCTGTGGCCTAGGCCGGCGGCTGCAGCTCCGATTCAACCTCTAGCCTGGGAATTTCCATAGGCCAAACCTTCCGCCTTAAAAAGCAAAAAAAAAAAAAGTGTGCATATGTGGGAGTGTGGGAGTGCACACGTGAGCGTGTGCATGAGTGTGAGTGTGTGTGCGTGTGAGTGTATGGGGCTGTGCACGTCCCTCTAGTCCTTCCGGCTTGGGCACTTGTTCCTGTCCCTTCCTGGGGACTAAGAGCAGTATCCTAGCAACTTTCCTGGGCAAACCCTGACGTGGCTGTGTACCCCTTTTTTTCTTTCTTTTTTTGTCTTTTTGCCTTTTTCTGGGGCCGCACCCGCAGCATATGGAGGTTCCCAGGCTAGGGGTCTAACAGGAGCTGTAGCCACCGGCCTTCACCACAGCCACAGCAACGAGGGATCCAAGCCGCATCAGCGACCTACACCACAGCTTACGGCAATGCCGGATCCTTAACCCACTGAGCGAGGCCAGGGATCGAACCCGCAACCTCATGGTTCCTAGTCGAATTCGTTAACCACTAAGCCATGACGGGAACGCCCCCTTTTTTTTCTAATACTCTCAATACATTCTGCTACATTTTGTTGGGATACCACCATGTGTTAAGTACTGGATTACTTTCTTGTTGTTGCTGTTGCTTTCAAGCTCATCCTGTTCCTTATTTTTGGCTTTTTTTATTTCAGGGCCACACCTGCGGCATATTGAGGTTCCCAGGCTAGGGGTCGAATCTGAGCTGTAGCCACCGGCCTACACCACAGCCACAGCAACGCAGGATCCAAGCTACCTCTGTGAACTACACCACAGCTCATGGCAACACTGGATCGTTAACCTACTGAGCAAGGCCAGGGATTGAACCTGCAACCTCATGCATACTAGTCAGATTTGTTTCTGCTGAGCCTCGATGGGAACTCCCCATTATAGGTTATTACAACATACTGAGTATAGTTCCCTGTGTTTTTTTTTGTTTTTGTTTTGTTTTTTTGTCTTTTTGCCTTATCTAGGGCCGCACCCACGGCATATGGAGGTTCCCAGGCTAGGGGTCTAACAGGAGCTGTAGCTGCCGGCCTTTGCTACAGCCACAGCAACACGGGATGCGAGCTGCGTCTGCAACCTACACCACAGCTCATGGCAACGCCGGATCCTTAACCCCTGAGCAAGGCCAGGGATCGAACCCGCAACCTCATGGTAGTCGGATTCATTAAACACTGAGCCACGAAGGGAACTCCTCCCTGTGCCTTTTTTTATGTGCCTCTGTTCTTCTTCAAACAAGGAGGAAACCAGAAGAGAACTCCCAGCTGGAGGCTGCCCACTGCTTTTCCTTTTTTTTTTTTTTTTTCCTTTTCTAGGGCCGCACTTGCGGCATGTAGAGGTTCCCAGGCTAGGGCTCTAATCAGAGCTGTAGCCGCCGGCCTATACCACAGCCACAGCAACGCGGGATCCGAGCCGCGTCTGCAACCTACACCACAGCTCACAGCAACGCCAAATCCCTAATCCACTGAGCAAGGCCAGGGATTGAACCCGCAACCTCATGGTTCCTAGTCGGATTCGTTTCTGCTGAGCCATGACGGGAAATCCTGCCCACTGCTTTTCCATCCTTTGCTGCACCTGGAGCGGGGAAAGGCAGCTGTGTGCAGGACCCACCCTGGGGCAGGGCTTGGTGGCCAGAACTCTCTGAGTCAGGCAACCCTAGCTTTGAGTTCTGGCTGGGTGCTCAGTTTTTCCTGGTTGTGTAACCTGGGATATAGCCCTTGATCTTTTTGAACCTCAAATTCCTCATCGGTAAGTGGAAGAAAGAATATTTACTTTGCAGGGCCGTGAGGATTAACAGCGTACACCAAAGGTCTTGCCTAACGGCCCTGACATGGCAGACAGTTAGGACAGCGTAACTGCTTTACTATTGTGGGGCAAGTTCAAGTGTTACAGGTACCTGAGTACCTTTTGTAGTACCCAGTGTTTATCCTGGCTCCCATTTCCTGCATCTTAGGTGGGCTGTTTCAGGGACATTGATGTTGAAACATCAGGCTTCTGGAGTAAAACACTTGACCAGAAATCAAGCAAGCAGGTTTTAATGGTGGGAAAAAAAATGGGCAGAGCCAGCTGTCACGGTTCCCGGTAGATGGATTCCTGGACAACGGGGTAGGGCTGTGGAGTGGGGGCCAGGTTCCTGGAGTCACCAGGAAGTAGGATTTATTTATTTATCTAATTTTTTTTTTCTTTTTAGGGCCACACCCGCGGCATATGGAGGTTCCCAGGCTAGGGGTCCAACTGGAGCTGGAGCTGCCCGCCTATGTCACAGCCACAGCAACGCGGGATCCGAGCCGCATCTGCGACCTACACCACAGCTCACAGCAACGCTGGATCCTTAACCCACTGAGCGAGGCCAAGGATCGAACCAGCAACCTCACAGTTCCTAGTTGGATTCGTTAACCACTGGGCCATGATGGGAACTCCCTAGGAGATGAAATTTTAAAGTTATGAGGTGGAGGGTATCTGCTTTAGACTGAGTGGTCTGGAGAAACCTCTGATGAGGGGACACTTCAGGGAAAGGTAAAACAGGGAGGTGCTGCCATGTGAGTCGGGAAGGAGGGGAGACTGTTTTGAGGAAATGAAAGAAGGACCCCCAGCCGCACGAGGCAGAAAGGTGGTGCCGTGGAGACGGCCCTCCCAGGACATGAGCTCAGGGAAGCACGAGGCACAGGCCAAACCACACAGAGAGTCCTGGGGGGATGTTGGGATCCCGTTTGAATTCACACCTCAACTTCCACCCATATTCCCACTTCTGCGTCCTCCAACCTCGATCGCCCCAGAAACGCTGCCAACAAGAACCGCCGCCAACAAGAACTGCCGCCAACAAGAACCGCCCATCCTGAGACCACCAGCCAACAGCCCAGCTCCTCCTCCGTCTTCGTGCCTATTTCTCCACAGAAAATCCTTAGCACCATTGCCCTAAAGAGCATTCACCTGTCACGAAGCCACTACATGAGGTTTAAAAGAGGCGGTGATATCCATCTCCATCTTTGCTTTCTCCTTCTCTGCCTGGACCACGTGGGAGAGAGGAGACCCTGTACCGTGGAGGTCAGCAGACGACCCTTAATAAAGCTTTGATGCCTTTAAAACATTCATATCTATGTATATCTATACCTGGAAGGGTGGCTGTGAAACCCCTGCAGGAGGAGCTCAGGATCAACTTCTTTTTAGGAGAAGGGAGGTAGCCGCACAGGTGAGGGAGGCCCCTACAGGGGAGCAGGTGCTTGGGAGCTGTGCCCACCCCACCCCCGGCCTCACCCTTGCTTTGTCCCCGCTCTGATTATTGCTTTATTACTGTTTTCAGTCAGATATAATTCTGGCATTTTCTATCATCTTGATCTTTTCACTGATACCAGATTTCTATACAAAGATTTGTATATAAAATGATTGTGTACCCACCAGAATACATTCCCCAGCAATTAGAACGTTTTAAGATGCAGCTCCTAACATTCTTTCTGCACATTCCTCATTTATTACTTTTGAAAGTGTTTTGTGATTTTTTTCTTTTTGGGTGCATGTGTTTACACATCCAATAACAATTCTCATTTAGAGTTGCAAAACACGAAGCCAATTTTGAACCCAGACAGATGGCAGCTAAATGAAGTTTAATTAAAGAATGAGTGCTTTGAATCAAATCACTTTAAAAAGTACAGTACACTGAGATTCTGGAGAGGCTGCATAAACAGCATCTGGGCTCTCGTGCAGAAAGCAGGGCCTGCTGGGGAAGTACTTGGCGAGGCAGCCCAGGGGATCTGGGGGCGTTGGGTGGGCACAGCGTGGGCCAAGCAAGCAGGCAGTGGGGGTGCGGGGGGAAGTCGAGTGGGGGATGGGTGGCCAGCGGCCCCCACGTACAACCTCCGTATCAGCCCAGACACACCTCCCAAAGTGCAGGGGGTCCCTGGACAGGGGGAGAAACAGACACGGGCTACCTCTTGGTTGAATGGCTTTGACTGGGGTGGGGGGAACCCCCCCTTATGCTTTTACGGAACGAGGTCGGGCACCAAGACGCGAGGGTTTTGCGGCACCAACCCACCTACGTGCACGCGTCCGAAGATGACAGATGTAGCCGCTCCACAGGCCGCGGAAGGCCGGGGTTCGCGCACCGGTCCCCGGACCTCTGGGAGGGGTCCCCGCCTCTCCGCGCAGCCGCCGCCGAACTCCTCCGCGCGCCCCGCCCGCCGGGGCAGGAGCCACTTCCGGCTCTGGCCGCAGATCTGAGCGCGGGGGCGGGGACACCCGGGCGGGTCTAGACAACCCCGAGGCGCCAGTCGGGCGGCGGGGGCGCCAGGTGGGCCCAAGCCCCAGGGCGGCCGCGGGAAGGCCGGTGCCCAGGCAGTAGCGGCTCACTGCTTGGTGGCTGCATGGAGATGGGGGACGGAGCAGCGGGATGACAGACAGGAGCGGGACAGACCCGGAGCGCCGAGGACCTGGCACTCAGCTGCGGGGGAGGAAAAGCAGCGGGGGCGTTTTAATCCGGGGAGAGACAGGATTAGATGGGGGAAGGCTGGGTGCCAGGAGAGGGGGGAGGAAGGCAAGGTGGCAGCTGCAGTGCTGCCCTTGATCTCCTAGGCGGTTTAAGCCTTGAGGGCGGTGGCCAATACAGGCAGTCGCCCCTCCCCTGATCCTAGAGATTAAAGGCTGGCTGGGCTCAGGGCCAGGGGCCTGAGGATGGAGAGGAAAGCCCTGGCAGGTCCCGGGGCCACTGGGATGGGGGCAGGAGGTGGTGGTACCCGCAGAGAGAGGGAAGGTTTGGGCGTGGCATGCCAAGTCTGTGGTTCCTGGCTCGCATCTCTCCAGTAGGAAGCAGAGTCTGGAAGGCTGGGACAGGGCCTCACCTCCCAGCTCTGGGCACCGGGCTGACCTGGCGCGCTGGCAGAAGCTGCTGGACTATTTGGATCGTGCACTTCGCTGACTCAGGCCTCGGGTTCCTCCAAGCAGTAGGCCTCCTGCTGCACCTTGGCTGGACCTCACCGTCACCCTGACTGCTCCCCGCCCCAGCGCTGGCATCCGATTGACCTCTAAGTCCTGCTGGCTGTTCTTCTACACCTGGCCCAAACCACTGCCAGCTCCGGCTAGAACTGCTACGAGAGCTTCCCACGCGCCCTCCAGCTTCTCTCTCCTCTGCAGTCTCCTCTCTGCAGGAAGACAGCTCCTTCCACCCGGCAGATCTGGCCGAGGTTCACCCTGGCTACTCGGCCGTGGCTCTCACCACCATCCCCCATCACCTCTGCCCGGCCCACGGGATCTCCGCCCCCCACCCCGGGGCCTGAGAGAAAGGATGCAACTCGGTTCCAGAGCACAAGGCTGGGCCACCAGAACCCAGGCTGCATTTCTGCCCCCACCCCGTGCACCCCTTCAGTGCCGCACCCTGTGCAGGGCCCAGCCCGCTGAGTGCCCCCACCTACCTCTCCATCTCACTTCTAGCTGCCCTCCTCACGTCCTTCTGCTCCGCGACTCCTCCTGGTTCCTGGAAGGCCCAGGTTCCCAGTCTCGTCCCCCCCAATAACTGCGTCCTGCCCTAGCCGTCCCCACTTTGTCCTGCCAACTCCTTTTTTTCTTCCCTGTTGACGGCCGCACGTGCGGCTTATGAAAGTTTCCGGGCTGGGGGTCAAATCAGAGCTGCAGCTGCAGTCTGCACTACAGCCACAGCAATGCTGGATTCTTAACCCACTGAGCAGGGCCAGGGATTGAACAAACACTTCCTCACGGACGCTATGTCCAGTTCTTAACCTCCTGAGCCACAACGGGAACTCCTGTCCCGCCAACTCCTAAGGTGACCTGCAAGTCTCAGCTACACGTACCGTTTCCTGACTCTGTGCTGAGTCAAGCCGCCCTGCCACATGCTCCCGGGGCGCCCTGCCCTTCCTCGTCAGGACTCTTGGCCCACACACCCGTCTTCCCCACTGGAACTGAGTGAGTGGCCACAGTGTGCCAGGCCTGGACGAATGCCAGGCCTTTCTGCCTCTGGTCCCACCCTTTCCTTCACCTTTTCTCCTGCCACCAAAGTGGTCCTTCTGAGAGGACCACTGAGCCCCATCGCCCTGTTAATAAATACCCTGAGTTCCATCAAAATCCCAGCTGTGGAGTTCCCTTCGTGGCTCAGTGGTTAACGAATCCGACTAAGAACCATGAGGTTGCGGGTTCGATCCCTGGCCTTGCTCAGTGGGTTAAGGATCTGGCGTTGCCGTGAGCTGTGGTGTAGGTTGCAGATGCGGCTCAGATCCCGCGTTGCTGTGGCTGTGGCAAAGGCCGGCAGCTACAGCTTCTGTTAGACCCCTAGCCTGGGAACCTCCACATGCTGCAGGTGTGGCTCTACATAAAGGCAAAAAAACGAAAAAAAAAAAAAAAAACCCAGCTGCCCTTCCAGGCCCAACCCGAAGCCCTTCTCCAAGATGCCGGGACTTCAGCTATGGAGATTCCATACTTAGCATACTTAATATTTTAGACTTCACCTGAGTCATTGGGACCAAGACAAGGTGGCCTGCACCATACCGCACGCTCGCTGAGGCCAGGGGGCCGGCCTGGCACTTTGCCTTCCATGCTGCCCCATCCTGAGGCCATGTGCCCCCGCAGCAGAGAAGTGAGTGAAGTCTGTAACCAGGGCCCAGCGGTCAGGGCCACCGCCTCCGCTTTGGCAAGGAAGGAGGGCCCTGGCAGGCCACCTGAGCCGGGTTTCCAGAGCGGAGTCTCCGACCTCATTCTGGTGACGGCTACAGCTGCCGCAGATTCCAAAAGAGAACACACGACAGTTAAGAACAAGGGCAAGCCTTCCTTTTTTTTTTTTTTTTTTTACTTATTTAAAAAGGCCTTGGCGGCAGGAATATAGTGTAAAAATCATTGGAAAAACTAAAAGGCATCGATACATATCCGAATATACACTTTGTACATAAATTACATTTCCTTTAGTCTTTCTGAGTGAGGTCCTGACTCGGCACTGAGGTCTAGTAGTTCAGAGGTCCCGGGAGCTGCACGTTCAGGCCGGCGTAGTCCACCATGTACATTGGCCATTGCTAGAGAGAGGGGGACAGAGAGCCCGGGTTAGGACTCCAGGGGACACAGAGGGCGCTCCAGAACGCTCAGTGCTGCCTTCTGAAGGAATTCCTCTGATGCTAGTTATTGTGAGGCAGTGCAGGGCCCAGAGAGGGGATGTGACCTGTCCAAGGTCACTCAGTTCACCAGTGGCCACGAGGCCCGGGCTGGAGCCTTCTGACTGGTTCCACCTGTGTCCCGAGGGCTAACCATGTAGACCAGTCGCAGGGGGCCGCAGGGAGTTGGGGAGTGGCTCAGAACAGGTGGGCACTCTAGAAACTGAGCCCCTCCAGGCCTCAAGCTCCAAAGCAGCTGTTGTGATAGCTGTCACGTCTGGACAGTGGTGGGGGACCCTCTGTGAGCATGGGGTCAGGGACAAAGGCAAAGCCTGAGCTTCAGGGTTTTCAAGGAAGGGGTTCAAGGATAAAGACATCCTAAAATCATTTCCAGCTGTGCTCTGATAGCCTCCCCATTTGGACTTGGGAATTTTCTTTTTTTTTGCTTTCTAGGGCCACAGCCGTGGCATATGGAAGTTCCCAGGCTAGGGGTCTAATCAGAGCTACAGCTGCCGGCCTACGCCACAGCCACAGCAACGCGGGATCCGAGCCACATCTGCAACCTACACCACAGCTCATGGCAATGCCAGATCCTTAACCCACTGAACGAGGCCAGGGATCAAACCTGAGTCCTCATGGTTACTAGTCAGATTCGTTTCTGCTGAGCCATGATGGGAACTCTGGGAATTTTTCTTTCTTTTTGGCTGCACCTATGGCTGGAGGAAGTTCCCAGGCCAGGGCTTGAACCCGAGCCACAGCAGCGACAATGCTGGCTCCTTAACCCGCTGCACCACCAGGGAACTCCTGGACTTGCATTTGAAAGCTACTATCTTGAAATCAGAAAGAACCATCAGGCGTGTGCCCTTAATGAGGTTTTGCTCTTGAGGGGGACGGAAAAAACCAGCCATGTGGCAGAACAAGCAGGGCTTCGGAGGTGGGGTCTCCATGCACCAGCTGTGAGACTGCAGAGTCGGCCTCTGACCCTCGTTTTCCTCAGCTACACGCTGCGGGTAACACCCGCCCTGCATAGGGCTGCGGCCCAGGCGTGTGATGTGAGCAGAGATTAGTCTGGCATCCGTCTGCCCCGGGAACCCGGGGGTCTGCTCGGAATCTCTGCGGAGCGGGGTGGTCGGGCCTGTTCCTCTCCCAGGCCTCAGCGTGCCCATCCGCACAGCGGGGATGTGAACTCCTTCCCGGGGGCCCTGCGAGCCCCCGATGAGAGGGGAGGGACTATCTTATGGGAGGGGCAGGCAGACGTGTCTGCGCACCCGACTCAGCGCCCAGCGTCGCCCTGCGCCTGGACCCACGCCCTTGCACAGACAACCCTGCCCCGAGTGGCGGGTGGGAGCCAGAGAGAGCGGCCAGGTCCAGGGCCGGACAACTTTACCACGAGTGAGATCTGGTTGGTGGATGTCACCGACTCCGGGTTCGAGGAGGAGGAAGAGGAAGACGAGGACGAGGAGACGGAGTTCCCTTCGGAGACCCGCTTTCTCTTGCGCTTGGGAATGCTGCTGTCTTTGGCTGGCGGGAGAAAGGGCTGCTGATGTCAGATGTCGGAGCCTCTGTGTCTCAGCCTCCCCCCACCACCACCGGAGAAAACCTCGTTCTCAGTTTCATTTTTTTGCTTTTTAGGGCCGCACTCGAAGCATATGGAGGTTCCCAGGCTAGGGGTCTAATCAGAGCTGCAGCTGCCAGCCTACACCACAGCCACAGCAACGCGGGATCCGAGCCGCGTCTGTGACCTACACCACAGCTCACAGCAACGCCAAATCCTTAATCCACTGAGCGAGGCCAGGGATCGAACTCGCGACCTCATGGTTCCTAGTAAGATTCGTTTCCACTGAGCCATGACGGGAACTCCTTTTTTCTTTTTTTAGGGCTGCACCTGCAGCATATGGAAGTTCCCATGTTACAAGTCAAATTGGAGCCATAGCCACCAGCCTACACCACAGCCACAGCAACGGCAGATCCGAGCCGCTTCTGTGATCTACGCTGCAAGTTGCAGCAACACCAGATCCTTAACCCACTGAGTGAGGCCAGGGACTGAACCCGTATCCTCATGGACCCATTGGTTCTTAGCCCGATGAACCACAATGGGAACTCCTTGTTCCCTGGTTTGAAGTCCCCCTTCTCCGCATTCAAGGTGCCTGACTCACCAGCGGCTGAGGCCTGTCTCTCCGGCCTCCTTCTCTAATCAGGCCACGAGCCCCACTCGCCCGCCCTTCGTGCTCCAGCTTGCCTGTCTGCTTTGAACGCTACAGCTGCCCCCCCTAGGGAGGCGCCCCCAGCAGGCTCAGCTCAGGCCCAGGGTCTCTTTATAACTTCCCCAGACCACCCAGCCTGCGGGGTCCTGGCCTCTCCATAACTCCTGGACCCAGTGCCACCCAGCCTTGGCTTTGGGGAGAGTCACCCAATGGCTTTGTGCCTTCATTTTGTCATGAATGAAATGTAAGATCCCGCGGGTCTGCTGGGAGAGCTGCATGCGACAACGTGCCTGGCCCCCTGCAAATACTCAGAAACTGAGAACTGGTATTAATGCTGTTGCTGCTGTTACTGCCCATGTGGGATGACCTAGATCTGGCAGTGCCGTGACAGGGGACAGGTCACGGGTACTAGTGGTCTAGAGCCAGAAGTCCTAAGTTCAAACCCCACCACTGCCACTTACTTGGCATGTGACCTTGGGAAACCCATCGACCTCGCTAAGCCAAAAGGTGAAGAAAACTGTGTGACGTGAGACCCAAAGGAGATGGTGTGTATGAAAGAGCCCAGCACAAGCCCAGCGCAGAGCGGACTCAGCAGCGGCTGTTTGCTGCTGAATTAAATTCGTGTGAAGACTTGAGGCTTATCAAAAAGATCTACAGCTGTGGGCTACATCAGTGGAGACTGGGGTGTGGGCTGAGAGCTGGACAGGTTACAGAGTAGCCACCTGACACAGCCTAGCAGAAGGGTCTTTGATTTTTAGGGCCGCACCTGCGGCACATGGAGGTTCCCAAGCTAGGGGTCGAGTGAGAGCTGCAGCTGCCTGGCCTACACCACAGCCACAGCAACGGGGGATCCGAGCTGCATCTGTGACCTACACCATAGCTCACAGCAACGCCGGATCCTTAAGCCACCGAAGAGGGGCCAGGGATCGAACCTGCGTCCTCATGGATACTAGTCAAGTTCGTTTCCACTGAGCCACAATGGGAACTCCTAGGTCAGTGTTTCTTTTTTTTTTTTTTTTTGTCTTTTTGCCTTTATCTAGAGCCGCACTCGCGGCATATGGAGGTTCCCAGGCTAGGGGTCTAACAGGAGCTGTAGCCGCCGGCCTTCGCCACAGCCACAGCAACGCGGGATCCGAGCCGCGTCTGCAACCTATACCACAGCTCACGGCAACGCCGGAACCTTAACCCACTGAGCAAGGCCAGGAATCGAACCCGCAACCTCATGGTTCCTAGTCGGATTCGTTAACCACTGAGCCACAACGGGAATTCCAGGTCAGTGTTTCTTAATCAGAGGTGCACCCCTCCTAGTCTCCAGAGGTCCTTACGCCCTACAGCACGCTTGCTTAGTCAGAACCCGAGTCTCCCAGGTTCCTGTGCCCTGAAAGTTTCTAGATAATACGATCTGGTGCCAGTATTGTCCTGCAAATGCAGGCAGAACCAAGGGGACCCAGCCAGTCTCCGCACACCTGCCTGCCTCATCCCTGCTGGTCACACGTCCTCCCTCCACCCACCCCACGTGGCTTCCACCATCCTATCTGATGTCCCCTCTCCTGCTGGCTCCAGCCTGTCCCTCGTCATCTCTAGCTGATCTGATATGCTCAGCCCTCTGGCAGGGCCCCTCTGAGGGGCACCTGCAGGCTTTCCGGGCCATCTGGGGGCGCTGGTCCTGATGACGGAGGTCCTAGGCTCCCTGGGGAGACACTAAGCAGGGGCGGCTATGCTCTCCTCTAAGTGGGCAGTCACCTATTACGTACTGCCTGGACCAGACCTGTCCATAGACTCTGGTCCCCAGGATGCAGAAGGACGGCCTTTTTAGCTTGTGACTTACCTGGCACCTTGGCGTCATTGCAGATTTCTGCAAAAGGTCTGAAAAAGAAATGAAGTGGAAGTTAGAAAATGAGGTTTCCGGTGTTCCTGTCGTGGCTCAGTGGTTAACGAATCCGACTAGGAACCATGAGGTTGCGGGTTCGATCCCTGGCCTCGCTCAGTGGGTTAAGGATCCGGCGTTGCCGTGAGCTGTGGTGTAGGTTGCAGACGCGGCTCGGATCCCGTGTTGCTGTGGCTGTGGCGCAGGCCGGCGGCTACAGCTCCTGTTAGACCCCTAGCCTGGGAACCTCCATATGCCGCGGGTGCGGCCCCAGATAAGGCAAAAAGACAAAAAAAAAAAAAAAGAAAATGAGGTTTCCTCATGAGATGAGAGGCTGCCACCACTGCTGGAACACCGCCCAGGTGAGGCCCGGGCGAACACGGTCAGCATCCCCACCCAGAGCAGGGCGACCGCCGCCAGCCCGGTGCTGCCAGCGCGGGCCTGTTTTCCTCTAGACCGAGAAGATACTGTCTGACCAACTGATCAAGGGCCGAGCGATCCTGGAAGTGTGTATCTAGGGGGTTTCCTTGTGGCGCAGCGGGTTAACGATCCAGCGTAGTCGCCACAGTGGCTCGAGTCACTGCTGTCGTACAGGTTCAGTCCCTGGCCTGGGAACTTCCACATGCTGTGGGCATGGCCAAAACAAAACAAAGTGTGTGCCTTGATTTATGTAAATGGATATTTGAGACAGTAGTCTTTATTTATTTCATTTCTTTTTCTGGCTGCCTCAGAACACATGGAGTTGCAGCAATGCTGGATCCTTTAACTCACTGTGCTGGGCTGGGGATCGAACCTGCGTCCTGGAGCCGTAGAGATGCGATACCACTGATCCTGTTGCACCACAATGGGAACTCCAGTACTTTTCTTTTCTTTTTTTTTTTTGGTCTTTTTAGGGCCGCACCCTGCGGCATATGGAGGTTCCCAGGCTCGGGGTCGAATTGGAGCTACACCCACCGGCCTACACCACAGCCACAGCAATGTGGGATCCAAGCCGCATCTGCAACCCACACCACAGCTCATGGGAAGGCCGAATCCTTAACCCACAGACTGAGGCCAGGGATCGAACCTGCATCCTCAGGGATGCTAGTCAGATTCATTTCCACTGAGCCGTGACAGGAACTCTGGGAACTCCAGTATTTTTTTTTTTTTTTGGTCTTTTTAGGGCCACACCTGTGGCAAACGGAGGTTCCCAGGGTCAGAGACTGAACCTGTGCCACAGCAGCCACCCAAGCTGCTGCAGTGACAACACTGATCCTTAACCTTCTGCACCACCAAGGGAACTCTTATTTTTTATTTTACTTGCAGCATTATTATGTGAACCTCCCCCCAAATGAAATGTAACCTCAGTGTCCATCAGGAGAGGACGTTACGGTCCCTCTAAACAGTCATTAAAGGCAGTCATCACAGACGGGGTAATGGTCAGAGCACCCAAGACAGACAGCGAGGAAAAAGCAGGGTTTTCATATTGTCTACAGGTAAATACTGTTTGAGCTCAGTTTCATTTTTCAAAATGTGTATCTAACAGGCATTAAAAGAAAAATGGAAATGTGGAAGGAAAATGCCAGAATGCCTTTGGTGGTTCTTTCTCTTGGAGGTACGCCTATGGGGCGGGGTGGGGAGGGGGCATTTTCTCTTATTTTCCAGAAGTTAATTCAGGGAGTGGGCTGAAGGACATAAGAGCGGGAGACTTCTACTTTTTGTTTGAGACCCTGCTGAATAATCTGATTTTTTTGACACATGAAAATATTATTTACGTTTTAAAAGATGGAGTATAAAATTGAAAAAACATGTAGAGGAAAAAGAAGAAAATGCACCACCAGTGTTAACTCTGAATAGCATCTTCTTTTTCCCTGCCTTTTTGTATTTCCCAAGTTTGCTATGTGTATTGTTTTTAATCCAAAAGTAATCAAATAAACTATTATTAAAAAAAAAACACTCTAAGGATATATAACAAAATATGGACTATGGTTACTCTGGGTGGTGGGAGTATTGAGTTACTGTATTATTTTTCCCCCTTTTTTTGGCCACCTCACAGCATATGGAGTTCCCAGGCCAGAGATCCGATCTGAGCAGTAGTTGTGATCTAAGCCACAGCAGCAGCAGTGCCGGGTCCTTAATCCACTGTGCCGGGCCGGGGATGGAACCTGCATACCAGCTCATCCCATTGTGCCACAGTGGGAACTCCTGGCTTTTTTTCTAAATACAGTAAAATGGGTAAAAATGAGTGGTATAGTCAAAAAAAGTCAAATTTAATTAAAACTGAAAAAATAGGAGTTCTCTTGTGGCACAGAAGGTTAAAGATCCGGCACTGTCACTGTAGTGGCTTGGGTCACTGCTCGTGGCACAGGTTTGACCCCTGGCCTGGGAATTTCCATATGCTGCAGGCAGGGCCAACAATAAAAAAATTCAAAAAAAAATAAACACCCATGAATGCTTCAGTTGAAAGGGGTTAGAATCAGGACACCTGGTGCTATAAATTGAAAGCGTGCATCCCTGTAAAATTCAAATGCTGAAACCTCGTCCCCAGTGCGATGGTTTCTGTTGGTGGAGCCTTTGGGAGGTGATGAGGGCAGGAGGGTGGCGTCCTCATGGACAGGATTAGGGCCCTTTGAAAGAGGCCCCAGAGTGCCTCCTGGTCCCTTGTACCATGTGAGGACACAGCGAGAAGAGGGCCACCCGTGAACCAGGAATACAGCCTCACCAGGCACCAAATCTGCTGGTGCCTGTTGGACTTCCCAGCCGCCAGAACTGTGAGATCCATTTCCGTTGCAAAGCCCCTGAGTCTGTGATACTCAGTTATAGCACCCTGAGTGGACGAGGGCCCGGGCCTGGGGCTCAGATGACCCACTGCGACTTGGACCATCCTTTTCCTCTCTCTGGGTATCTGTTCCCTCATTTCTATTTTTTATTTTTTTGGCTGTGCCTGCGACATGTGAAAGTTCTTGGGCAAGGGATCGGACCCAAGCCAGAGCAGAGCAGTAACCAGCCACAGCACTCACAGCGCCGGATCCTGCGCTCGCTGAACCACCAGGACACTCCTCAGGGGACTCCTCATCTTTAAGAGGACAGTGTTGGAGTTGCCGTTGTGGCTCAGTGGTAACGAACCCAACTAGTATCCAGGAGGACGAGGGTTCGATCTCTGGCCTCACTCAGTGGGTTAAGGATCTGCTGTTGCTGTGAGCTGTGGTGTAGGTCGCAGATGCGGCTCAGATCTGGCGTGGCTGTGGTGTAGGCTAGCAGCTGCAGCTCCCATTCGACCCCTAGCCTGGGAACTTCCATACACAGAAGGTGCAGCCCTAAAAAGCAAAAAAACAAAACAAAACAAAACGAGAGTGTGAAGCTAACTTGTCTCCTGGATTCTGGGCAAGTGAAATGTCCCTCTCTCTCCAGCGCCTGGGTGGGCCTGCTTTGGGGGCTCCTCCCAGATCCAAGCAGCACCCTCCTCCACAGCCCCGCCCACCCCGCCCACCCCAGGTGCTGGGGACACTCACTGGAGCTGGTTGATGATGACCATGCGGACATGCTCCCGGGCCTTCAGGATCTTCTCCAGCCGGTGTATGTCATACGTGTTGGGGTTCCGGAAAGGGATGTCATCAGGCAGGCCCGTGACCTCGACGGCGTCTGGGCTGTCCCGGATCAGTTTGTAAGGGACGAGCACAGGCCGGTTCAGGCCAAGGGCCTCACCTAGAGGGCACAGGGGGTCAGGGCGAGGGAAGATGTCCCCTGTCACAGCCAAGCTCTCCTGGGGAAGGGCTGGGACTCAGCCCCACGCAGCAGCCAGCACCCCACAGAGAGTTTATAGGATCATTGCAGTGGCTTGGGTCACACCGCTCGTGGCACAGGTTTGACCCCTGGCCTGGGAATTTCCATATGCTGCAGGCGGGGCCAACAGTAAAACAATTAAAAAAATAAACACCCATGAATGCCTCAGTGGAAAGGGGTGAGAATCAGGACACCTGGTGCTATAAATTGCTATAAACACACACACCGCTTTAAAAAAACACAAAGAAAACAATTAGCAAAACTAAAAATCCAACACCCGACACCTGACAGCGCAACACGTCCTTTCACATCTGCCGCACGTGCACACCTGGACCTCCCACTGACATTGTGCCAGGGAAAATCAGTCCTGGAGCTCCCTGGTGGCTCAGTGGGTTAAGGATCTGGCATTGTCACTGCTGTGGCTTAGGTCATTGCTGGAACGCAGGCTGGATCCTTGGCCTGGGAGCTTCCACATGTCTCTGGTGTGGCCAAAAAAAAGGCAAAAAACAAAAGAAGTCCTTACTTAGGTATTTATGGATGAAATTGCGTGATATCTCAGATTTTTTTTCTTCCTCCTATGGCCGCACCCATGGCCTATCGAAGTTCCCAGGCTGTGGGTCAAACCTGCACCTCCGCAGTGACTGCAGCTGCTGCAGTCAGTTTTTTTTTTTTTATTAGAGTTGATTTACAATATTGTGCCAATTTCTGCTGTAGTCAGATTCTTTTTTTTTCTCTTTTTTAGTGCCGCACCTATGTCTCTGGCATATGGAAGTTCCCAGGCTAGGGGTCGAATCAGAGCCGCAGCTGCCAGCCTACGCCACAGCCACAGCAACTCGGGATCTGAGCTGTGCCCACGACCTACACCACAGCTTAGGGCAACGCTGGATCCTCAACCCACTAAGCGAGGCCAGGGATCGAACCCGCATCCTCATGGATACTGGTCAGGTTCATAATCTGTGGAGCCACAACGGGAACTCCCTTAGATTTGTTTTAAAATACTAAAACTATCAAAGCGTGCCTGTGGAAACAGATGAAATAAAATTGGCAAAATGCTGGTAAGCACGGAAGCCGGGTTTGGTTACACGGTGCGTCACTGCCTCGTTTGCTCTGCTTTTGTATGTTTGAAAACTGACTCCTAAATAAGAAGTGAAAAAGACACCGCAAACCACGAGCAGAGCTCCTGTAACTCTCAGAACGAAACCCCTGGCCTGCCCGCCTCTCCGCCCTCACCGGGAACCGCCTCCCACCAGCTCCCGGTCCAGGTCCCTGGCCCTCCTGCCTTCTCCCGGCTCCCTGAACGGCTCCCTCCGCCTGGCAAACTTCTCTCTAATGTTTGTCCCCTCTGACATTCAAGTCCTGGTTAAAATGTCCCTGGAGTTCCCGCTGTGGCGTGGTGGGTTAAGAATCTGGCATCACCACAGCTGTGGCACAGGTCACAGCTGCGGCTCAGAGTCAGTCCCTGGCCCAGGAACTTCCATACGCCATGGGGTGGTCATAAAAAACAAAACTAAACAAAGCTAAACTGAAAAGTCCCTTCTTGCAAGGAGGCTTCTCATTCACTGAGCCAGGAGGGCCGGGAGTGGCCCTCCCTCAGCCCCAGCCTCCTCATCCCTCTTCCACATTTTCTGTTTTCCTTTGTTACTCTCTGCAATTCTCTTTTTCCTACTGTCTTCTCTGCTAAGTGGAGCTAACGCTAATACAGTCGTCACAAATGAAATGTATAGCGAGCACCTGGTACAGCCTGGTTCTCAGTAATCTAGAAAACGCTCAACCTGTGGTAACTGCACTATCAGCTGCACCAGCCTGGCTTCTGCCCTGGCACCTGGAGGCCTTCTGCACAGGACCTGGCACCTCTCATTATTCCACGGCCAGTTCCCTCCCCCCGACACTCACTGAGGCCCCAGACGGCAGGGTCAGCCCCCCTCATCTGGAATCTCAGGGCCGAGTGACTGCTGGGCAGACAGGCGTCCGCATGGACGAGCACTGAGCTGTGGGCCGTGGCGTTTGCACACAGCCCAGCGCCAGAGGAGCAGAAACACTGACCGCCATCTCCGCTGTGTGCCCCGCAGATCGTTTTTTTTTTTTCCCCCTTTTTTGGATGGGGAGAATGAGGGGTCGGCTCCCATCAGTCATGGGCAGGCAACTATGTCCCCAGGGAGCGGCAGGCCAGCTGGGGGCACCTGGAGGCCAGGCTGGCTGCGGAGGGAGGGGTCTCTTCTGCCCCCCCCCCCGTACCCTGCCCTCCCCCGAGACGCACTGACCGTATTTCTCGTTGAAAAGCTCCTTCACCTGCTCCCGGAGGATCACCTTCTCCCCTAGTCTGTTGGCATCGTCTTCATCTACGAGAGGAAGACAAGGGGGCACGAGGGTCGGTGCGGGCTCCGCCATCGGACACGCTTCTTCTCCCACGTGGCGGCCCAGACCCTCACCCGCGAGCGCAGGCTCTCCAGGGCCCGCCCACGCCCCTGAGGCCTGTTTCTGGCTTCAGCTGTTTGTGCATCCATCCACCCGTCCCAAGTCTCCGAACAGCCTCCGCGGCACAGGCCCCAGGGCAGGCAGCGAGCACCCCGAGAAGAGGGAGGCCGTGAGTCTCCTCCCAGGAACTCAGAGCCCGGCGGGGGGGCACGGGGTCACAGTGCCCCCCCCCCAGAAGTGCAGCCTGGACCAGGTCACCTGCCCCGTCTGTGCAAGTCTGGGGAGGCCCCTGGGAGAGCAGGATGCTCGAGGGGTCTCCTAGGAGGCGGGTGGCAGATGGGGTCGGGGTGGGAAAAGACCCCAGATGTAGGACTGGCCCAAATGTGGGCACCGAAAGGGTGAAAGGTCACGGCGTGCCGGATGGTGTCGGGGAGCGGGTGGTGACGGGTCCAGCAGCAGCGTGTGCAGCCTCATCAAGCCGGGTTATCAGACACTCACGCTGGCTGCCTCACTGACCAAGAGCCCAAGGCCTGTGACCAGGGAAACAGGCACATTTTGGGGGTGCAGGGGCTGCACACACTTCCCGCTTGGACCCTGTGCTCCCCTCACCCCTCTCCAGAGCCTAGAAGAGCAGCTGGGGTCAGTGGAGCCCCAGAGATGGGGCCTGGCTGGGCCGGGAGAAGCGGGGAGTGGATGGGAGGGAGAAGGTCCGCGCAGCGTGGGGGCGGGGGGAGCTGGAGTTCCAGGACGAAGAGGTCACACTGGCTGGCCTCTGGGGCGGGGAGGTGGGGAGCAGAACTGGGTGCAGGCAGGGAGCCAGGGCCTGGGAGGTGAGGGGCAGGGCAGCCGGCATGGGCCTGGGGAGGAAAACCACTCCCATTTTAATCTGGAAGGTCTCGCAGAACTTTAGGATTCCATTTAGGTTCCATTTAGGAGGCCGACTCCGGCACCGTGTCTGTCTCCCAGGCCGGGCTCTGTGCCACCAGGACTCTGCGCCACCGGGACTCTGCACATCACAGCCCAGCCCATCGTGGGAAGGAGCCTCCTGGCCCAGGCACCTGCGGGGCAGACAGCTTCCCACAGCTGACGTCCCTCCTCCCTAACCCGCTGCCCAGGGCCACCCAGTCCCCCTGTGACCCACGCCCTGCCTCTGGGCTCCAGACCTGCCCTATCTGAGCAGCTTCAGCCTCGACCAACAAGCCACCTGGGAGCCCACGAGACACTGCAGACGTCAGGCATCCCGGATTACGTCCTCCTCCTGCACCCCAGTTCTGCCACACCAAGACGCCCAACTCAGCACCCCTCAAGCCCTCCCCCTCGCCACGTGCCCCAACAGCCCTGCAGATGGCCTTCAGGCCCCAGGCCGTGGCGAGAATCAACCTGACCCTTCTCCAGCTCAGCAGACAACCACGACAGACAACCACCTCGAGCCTGCAGGGAGGTGGAGGATATTAGCCATCTATCTATCCCCTTGTCACCAGGGATCGCCCTGGTGGCTGGGTGTCTGCATGGGCGAGACAGCAACTCGGATTCACCCAGCCTGTGCCGGACGCTCTGCCGGCAGCCTTCCCAGACACGGTCACGGCCAGCCCTGACCACAGCTGTGCACACAAAGGTTCAGAGAGGTCCAAGTCACCTGCCCAATGCTAAGGCCCGGCGCTGAGCTGGGAGAATTCAGTGATAACTCATGTCCTGGGCCTGAGAGTCCGCACACAGGCCGTGCTTGCCTCGCTCTCAGAGAACACCCGTTTCCCTGCGGCTGCCCCGGCTTCTCCCCCACCTCTTTGTTTTCACTCAAATCTGGAGGAAAGGGGTTTTGTTTTTCTGAAAGGACACGCTTTTGCTTTTTGTTTTTGGTCTTTTCAGGGCCGCACCCGCTGCATATGGAGGTTCCCAGGCTAGGGGTCGAATTGGAGCTGTAGCCACCGGCCTTTGCCACAGCCACAGCAATGCGGGATCCAAGCCACGTCTGCAACCTACACCACAGCTCACGGCAACGCCAGATCTTTAACCCACTGAGCGAGGTCAGGGATCGAACCTGCAACCTCATGGTTCCTAGTCAGATTTGTTTCTGTTGCGCCACGATGGGAACTCCTGAAAGGACAAATTTTTGAATGAAACAGGCCAGGTTAACCTGCTGGGGGCTGGAGAGGAGACCCGCTGCTCCTCTGTGAACCTGGAGGAAACCAGAGGCGGCTCCTCCGCCCGCATTCCTGCTCCGGCCCCAGCTCTCCAGCGCATTGCAGCGGGGAGGGCCTCGCGCCCGGGATCTATCTGAACACACCTGCCTAAGGTTCGGAGGTGCCTGGCCAGAACGGATCCCCCAACACAAATCGTGGCCACTGTCCCCAGCTGGCCCCGTGTCCTGGTGAGCCCTGGATGTGGGGGAGGAAAGCCATGCTTCCTGCTAGCCTGCACGGCCCAGCCCAGGGGGCCCGCTCAGCAGGCTGCAGCCGGGTCATGCGACTCCTTCCAGAGCCAGGCTCCTACCACGACTGTCACACACCCACAGTCTGGAAAGGGGATGGCCAGGCCTGCGGTCACCACGGAGCTCCCCAAGGACGGAGGTGGGGAGAGCCTGTCCCAGCCTAGGCTGGGGCAGGGCGGCCCCAGCCACCATCTCCTTGGAGTCTGGTCTGCTTGTGGTCAAAACAAGGATCAGGAAACAGCCTCAGAGAACATGAGAAGGTGGGGATGGGGGGGAGGCACAGGCCCTGACGCCCTCGGGGCCTCCACCTTAAGCCCAGTTGTTTTCCCCAGACTCTGAGGTGCAGGCCCACAGGCTCTGAAGTCTGACTGCCTGGTTTCCAATCTTGGCTCTGCTATTAGCTCATGACCTTGGGCAACCAATTTCCTCGTCTGGAAAGCAGCAGCAAGGACCACACCACGGAGCCGCCGGGGAGGAGGTGAGGACAGGGTTATAATAAGGGCCGGCTACTACCCCTCTCCTCTGGGGGGCCTGCCTGAGCTCCTCTAAACCCAGGCTGGCTGTAAGGACACCAAGGATTGCAAACGTTTCAGAAAGCTCTCCATGTGGAAGCGTCACAAGGCTCAATTTGGAGCGTGTGTGCCCTGGTTGAACCTGGTTGAACGTCTGTATATAGTGGGGAGAAATGGGGTCCCCAGGGCCAGTGACAGGGAAGGTCCCTGTCCCAGCAGAACGCAAGGCAATCTTTTTACTTTTGCTTTTTAGGGTCGCACTCTTGGCATACGGAGGTTCCCAGGCTAAGGCTCAAATCGGAGCTAAAGCTGCCAGCCTATGCCACAGCCACAGCAACGCTGGATCCAAGCCGCATTTGGATCCGAGCCGCATCTGTGACCCACACCACAGCTCACAGCAACACTGGATCTTTAACCCACGAAGCGAGGTCAGGGATCGAACTCACATCCTTGTGGATCCTAGTCAGGTTCGTTAACCGCTGAGCCAAGAAGGGAACTCCAAGTCAATCTTGATTATAATCCTAATGCTGTGTGATGTTTAGAAAATCACTCGACCTCTCTGGGCCTCAGTTTCCACATGGGAATCCTGGCTTGTTGAGAGGGATTCAATGATATCACATATGAACAAGTTTAAGGTTGGAGTTTCCTGGTGGCACAGCAGGTTAAGGATCCGGCACTGTCACTGTAGTGGTTTGGGTAGCGGTTGTCATGAGGGTTTGATCCCTGGCCTGGGAACGTCCATATGGTGTGGGTGCGGCCAAAAAAAAAAAAAAATTTTTTAAGGTCTTATGCCATCAAAGTCGAGTTATCATTGATGTTATTATTGGATCAATGCCTCAGTTATCTTGTCTAGTCTCAGGAAATGAAATCTTACGTGTAAAATTCTTCCAGATGATGGAAGTTTATTCTCTTAAGTCCCTGGGTTTGCTTTACTCATTCGGGAGAGAATATTTTTGAAAAGACATCAAGTATTTCATTATTAAAAAAATTTCCTGGCTGCACTCATGGCATAGGGAAGTTCCCGGGCCCCGAACTTCCAGTGGCAACACCAGATCTTTTAACCCGTGGCATTGGGCCAGGGATCAAACCTGTGCCTCTGCAGCAACCCAAGCTGCTGCAGTTGGATTCTTCTTTTTTTTTTTTTGTCTTTTTGTCATTTTAGGGCTGTGCCCGCGGCATGTGGAGGTACCAAGGCAAGGGGTCAAATCGGAGCTATAGCCACCAGCCTACACCACAGCCACAGCAACACAAGATCCAAGCCTCACCTGCGACCTACACCACAGCTCACAGCAATGCCGGATCCTTAACCCACTGAGCGAGGCCAGGGATCAAACCCACAGCCTCATGGTTCCTAGTCAGATTCGTTCTCGCTGAGCCACGTCGGGAACTCCCACAGTCGGATTCTTAACTCCGAGTTCTCCTTTTTTATAAAGCACACGGTTGGGGGAAGGGGGAGGTCATTCTGATGACCTGACCTCCAGTGCTGTCCAGAAAGTGCCATTGAACTTGTCCCGGCAGCAGCGACCCCACAGTCCTGAGCTGGCATTTCTCCCATCTCTTCCTGCTTTTTCTGGTTTTCTGGTCTGCCCTCTCTCACTGCTGTCTGTCCCAGGAGCTCTCATCTTGTGGTTTCTAATCTGCTGTCTGTGAGCCTGAGGAATAACTGAATTTTGCCTGGGGAAAGAAAGCAACCAAGCTTATTAAATCGCAGCTATGTACACAGCTTTAAGCCAATCAGTCTGGGTGACGCCTGGGGTGGCCCCACGGCCTTCCTCCAGGGCAAAGTACAAGAGCCCTGAGCAGCCTGGCCTCTCCGAGCCTCGTCTGAGGTCCCCAGCTCAGGCTGATGACTATATGCTGATAATCATGAACCAAACTGGCACAGAAGCAGCCAGGAGCGAGAGAGGCTGCTCAGAGGGAGAGACCAGGTCTCCTGGGAAGAGAGGAAGAGCTGTTTTTCTCGCTTGTCTGCCAGGCTTGAACTGCCTGCGATCCAGGCATAAAGCAGACCTGGGCAGGCCTGGTCCACAAGAGAACACAGGGTGGCTATTCGCCGGATGCCCACCTTGGCAGAATAGCTGCCTTGTGCGGGGATCGGGGGCCGCTGGGGGATGGGGGATGGTCGGCCTCCCTGGGGCCCTGTGGCTGTGTAACACCTCCCTTTCCTGGCACAGACCTTCGCCAGGACGAAAGGGTACATCCGGCTCCCCTCTTAACCCTTCCAGGACCTGCATGTAGGTGCGGCAGGAATTCCGTCACGTCCATTTTACAGATGGAGAAACTGAGGCTCAGAGAGGGGCTGGCCATGCTGCAGTGGGGTGGAAGCCCTCCCCAGCCCCGTGATCTCTTGTACCCAAGAGAAACTTTTGTACGTGTGCCAAAGAAGCCATGCTCAAGCTTGCCCACAGCACTCCAAGTAACGGCAGGACCATGGAGGGAAGCTGGGGAGCCTAGGGTAGGAGAACGGACAAATTAACCATGGTGCAGTTGATGTAATGGAATATTACATAGCCCTGAAAACAAATAGCTACGGCCGCACAGTCCAACATTCTGTTTCATAATTTTTTTTTTCTTTTTAGGGCCACATGTGTGGCATATGGATGTTCTATACCATAGCTCACAGCAACGCTGGGCGAGGCCAGGGATCAAACCTGCATCTTCATGGATACTAGTCAGGTTCGTTTCTGCTGAGCCACAATGGGAACTCCAATGTTAAGTGACAGAAGCAAATCCTAAGCTAGCTGCAATAGGAAACCTTGGCTACAGAAGCTTAAAAAAGGAGAAGTTCCCACTGTGGCTCAGCGGAAACAAATCCTTAACCTCGCTCAGTGGGTTAAGGAACCGGTGTTGCTGTGAGCTGGGGTGTACGTCGCGGAAGCAGCTCGAATCCCACGTTGCTGTTGCTGTGGCTGTGGCCGGTGGCTACAGCTCCAATTAGACCCCTAGCTTGAGAACCTCCATATGCCACGGGTGCAGTCTTAAAAAGACAAAAAAAAAAAAAAAAAAGTTTAGGAGTTCCCGTAGTGGTGCAGTGGAAATGAATATGACTAGAATCATGAGGTTGCAGATTTGATCCCTGGCCTATCTTAGTGGGTTAAGGATCCGGTGTTGCCGTGAGCTGTGGTGTAGGTCACAGACACGGCTCAGATCTGGCATTGCTGTGGCTGTGGCTGGCAGCTGTAGCTCCGATTAGACCCCTAGCCTGGAAACCTCCATATGCCGCGGGTGCGGCCCTAAAATGCAAAAAAAAAAAAAAAAAAAAAAAAGGAATCTGCAGCAGCTGGAGTCGCTGTGGAGGTGTGGGTTTGACCCTGGTCCGATGCAGTGGGTTAAAGGATCTAGTGTCACCGTAGCTGTGGCATAGGTCACACGGGCGGCTTGGATTTTGTTGTTGTTGTTGTCTTTTTAGGGCCTCACTTGTGGCATATGGAAGTTTCTAGGCTAGGGGTCAAATCAGAGCTGCAGCTGCCGGCCTACACCGCAGCCATGCCAGATCTGGGCCTTGTCTGAGTCCTACACTGCAGCTTGCATCAAGGATCCTTCAATCCACTGAGCGAGGCCAGGGATTGAACTGGTGTCCTCATAGACACTAGTCAGGTCTTATCCCACTGAGTCACAGCAGGAACTCCCTGTGGCTCGGATTCAGTCCCCGGCCTGGGAGCTTCCAAACGCCTTGGGTGCAGCCAAAAAAAAAAAAAAAAAAAATTAATGGATCCAGAGAAAGGATATATAGGCAACATTATACTACTCTTTTTTTTTTTTTTTTTGACTTTTTGTCTTTTTAGGGCCGCACCCGCGGCATATGGCGGTTCCCAGGTTAGGGGTCTAATCGGAGCTGTAGCTGCCGGCCTGCGCCACAGCCACAGCAACACGAGATCCGAGCTGCGTCTGCGACTTATACCATATCTCACGGCAACGCCGGATCCTTAACCCACTGAGCGATGCCAGGGATCGAACCCGCAACCTCATGGTTCCTAGTTGGATTCGTTTCCACTGCACCAAGATGGGAACTCCTACTCTTTCTCTTTTATTCCCTGCAGTTCTGCAATGGGGCGGCGGGGTGGGGGGGAGAACCAAGAGAACACACACATAAAATTCAGAGTATTTGTTCTGGGGACACAGGCAGACAGGATGAGGGAGAGCCCATGGGTCGGTGTGCATTACTGGTACTCTTAGTTGGGTGGTGGGTTCATAGGCATTCACTGTAGTATTTATGAACAACAGAGCGAACAAATGAGGACTATGAATAAAAGAATAAAAATAAATGAATGCTAAGTGTAATGTGAGCAGTCACTATGGAAAACAGTCTAGATGTTCCTCAGAAAACTAAAAATACAATTACCATACGATCGAGCAATCCCACTCCTGAGCATATATCTGGACAAAACTATAGTTCAAAAGATACATGCATCTCTATATTCATAGCAGCACTATTCACAATAGCCTGTGAATAGATGGAAACCACCTAATGTCTATCGACACATGAATGGATTAAGAAGTCCATATATACATATACACAATGGAGTACTACTCAGCCATAAAAAAGAATGAACTAATGCCATTCAAAGCAATATGGATGCAACTAGAGATTCTTACACTAAGTAAGTCAGAAAGAGGAGGACAGGACAAATACCGTATGATATCACTTACATATGGAATCTTAAATATGGCACAAATGAAACAGAAACAGACTCACAGACTTGTGACTGCCAAGAGTGGAGGGAGTGGGGTGGACTGGAAGTTTGGGGTTAGTAGATGCAAACTATTCCACTTAGAAAGGACAAGCAGTGAGGTCGTACTGTACAGCACAGCGAACTATATCCAGTCTCCCGGGATAGACCATGATGGAAGATAATATAAAAAAAGAAAAGAATGATGGGGATTTCCCGTTGTGGCGCAGCGGAAATGAATGTGACTAGGAACCATGAGGTTGCAGGTTCGATCCCTGGCATCGCTCAGTGGGTTAACGATCTGGTGTTGCCGTGAGCTGTGGTGTAGGTTGCAGATGTGGCTCGGACCCCGTGTTGCTGTGGCTGTGGCGTAAGCCGGCAGCAACAGCTCCGATTAGACCCCTAGCCTGGGAACCTCCATATGCTGCTGGTGCGGCCCTAAAAAGACCAAAAAAAAAAGAATGTACAGGAGTTCCTGCGGTGGCACAGCAGATTAAGGATTTGGCATTGCCACAGCTGCGGTGGAAGTCCCAGTTGTGGCTCGGATTCGCTCCCTGGCCTGGGAACTTTCATATGCACAAGAGCGGCCGATAGAAGAGAGAGAGGAAAAAAAGGACATTAATGAAAAAACTGAAGAAATCTAAATAAAACCTGTCATTTAATTACATGGCACCAACCAATTTCTTAGTTTTGACAAATGTACCCAAGGTTGTGCAAGATGTTACCACCCTACACGGGTCAGGCAGTATGTGGGAACTCTGTACGATCTTTGCGACTCTTTGTAAATTAAAAAATTATTTCAGAATAAAAACTCACAGCCATCAATCAACTGACCACTCGATTGTTTGTTAGGTTTTTAGCAGTGCCCACAGCATAGTTTCCAAGCCCGGGATCAAACCTGCGCCACAGCTGTGACCAGGCGACCATGCCAGATGCTTAACCTGCTGGGCCACCAGGGAACCCCAGATCTCTTGATCTTAACATGCAGGGACTGAAGGCAGAGCTGGTCACGAGCCCAGGACTACGTTGAATCTGATCGGAGCATGGGTCCACTGGGAAGAAGTAGCGGGCGGGGAGGAAAGCAGGCCTTCTCCCGAGTTCCCTCGGGCGGGGCTCTGTGCCCTCATCCCTTCCCTGGGATGGGAGGTGGGTGAGTGGGTGGACCACAACCTGCCCGTTCGGATGACCGATCCCTCCCTGGAGCCAGCTGTCTGACCTCCAGCTGACCCACTGCACATGAGAGCCTGGAACAATGGCCAACGGAGGCTATCAGGCTGGGGCCTCCCCGTGGGGGCTACCAGGTCCTTTCACTGCCCTCCCGGCTGCCAGACACTGGCTGCAAATCCTCCATCTGCTGATTACCCGCGCCCGCCGGATACGGTGGCTGGTGAGTTGCACGGTGATGCCCTTCAGCCCTCACGACAAGCCTGACCGCTGGCTGTTAGGGTCCCCACTGTACAGATGAGGAGACTGAGGCTCAGAGGGGTCAAGGTGTCTGTTCACAGCCACCAAGGCCACACGGTTTGCAACGGGTGGCCCCAAGACTCAAACCCAGGTCTCTCTGACCGCAGATGGAGCTTTCCCGGCTGAGAACGACCCAGCACCTCCACGGGGGCCTTTCTCACGAAGTCTCAAGGCTCAAACCTGCAAGCCAGGCTGGGCAGAGCAAGTGCCAAACTTTCTTGTGGGGGTCCATCCTGGATGGACCCTCCTGGGCCCACCCACTCCTGGCTCCTCCCACTTTTCCCCTCACCCACAAAGGCCGCAGGCACCAGGGAGCGGGCCCTCCCCTCCGACTCCACTCACTCCCCATGATCTCTTTCTTTAGGGCTCTGTTTTATTACTTTTCAATTATTTTTTTCTTTTTGCGGCCGTACCTGTGACATAGAGAAGTTCCTAGGCTAGGGGTCAAATTGGAGCTGCAGTGGCCAGTCTACACCACAGCCACAACAATGCCAGATCTGAGCTGCCTCTGCGACCTACACCACAGCTTATGGCAACACCAGATCCTTACCCACTAAGCGAGGCCAGGGACTGAACCCGCATCCTCATGGACACTCTATCGGGTTCTTAACCCTCTGAGCCACAATGGGAACTCCATCTTAGGGCTTTAAATACCAGCAACATGTTTGTGATTCCTCAAATTATACCTCAAGGCTGGACACTCCCCTGAGCCCCTCCTAGTACATCAGACCGTTTTTAGGTGACACCCTAGACTTAACACAGACGCATCAAGACACCCCCCGCCGCCCTCTAGCTGGTTCCTCTAGCATCTTCTTTGTCTCGGCTACCTCCCAACACCTTCTAGAAGCTCAGCCCAAAACCCTGAGGTCAAACTTGAGTCCTCTCTCTCCCAGGGCACAGCAGCACAAACTCTGCAGCAGAGCCGACGACTCACCACTGAGGCTGCCACCACCGGCCTCGCCAGCACTGCTATGACCACCTCCTTACAGCCCCCCCTACCCCCGCTGCCACCTGTGTGTCCTCGACCAGCAGCCAGAAGGATCCTGTCAGACCCAGACTGCACCCTGACTCTCCTTTGCTCAGAAGCCTGCACTGGCTCCCAGCCCCCGGAAGAGGGTCAGCGTCCTGATCCAGATCCAGCCCCGCTCATCTACCACGTCCTCTGCCACCCCCACCCCCACCCCCCGTGGCCGGGGACCTCAGGACCTCTGCGCTCAGTGCAAGGCTCTTCCCTAGGCCCCTGGCTCACTACTGCCCCCTTCAGGCCTCTGCTCACAGGCCCTCCCTGGCCACCCCGCAGCTGTAGATGTGACTCTAAGAATAAACAGAGCCTCCGCCATGTGCCTGTCAGCACCCACATCTTCATCCTCCGCACGCGGCTGTCCCGGCACTCACATCAGGGCTGGCTTTCATCTGCGGGGATCAAACGCCCAGCCGGCGCCTCGGAACGGTTCCCGCCCTAAGTCACTGGCCCTGAGCTCCCAATCTACAGGCCGTGCTGTCCGTCCCGAGCCTGGGGGGCTCCAGAGGCCGCGCGCCCCCTCCCCCTTTCCACCACCACGAGCTCTCTTGCCAGGAGGCTGGAAAGATCCGGTCCACGGAAACCACAGGCGCTGAGCCATACTTGCCCCCCCTCCTCCGCTTTCGCGGCTCAGAGACGCATTTATCAGCCAGCGAGAGCTTCTGTTCGGCACGCGGTGCCTGCTGACCCCGAAGGCTGATCTCCTTCCAGCCCAAATAAAGGCGCTGGTTGTTCCCGTCGACCTGGGTGGTCCCAGCTGGGGAACTAATTCGGGCGAGGCTTTCTGGAATGTTGCAGAAAAGTTTGAAGGCCCCGCCCCGCCCCGCCCCGTTCCGGTGCTGGAGGAGCCCCTTGTCTAACAAGCGCTGGGAACCTCGAGGTACCCCTCCCCCACCCGGCAGGGCGGGGACCACGACGGGGGCCACGAACCCAGCTGCGCCCCCACAGGCCGGGAAAGGGTGGGGCCTCCCCGACATCACTGTTCCGTCGCCCACTGGCTGCCCTGCCTGGAAGAAAGGAGGCAGCCGGCCAATTCTGGGCCTGGCAGCCTGACGTCTGCCCACAAAGGCCTCCACGGCCGCCCAGCAGATGCCAGCCCTTCCCGGGAAGGCAGAAGGGAGATCATTACTGGAGCCTAATTAACAAAGAAAAGCAGAGATAATTAAGTGGAGAAACATGTGGCTGGCGCTGGAGTTGTGATAGCTTTAGAAACTTGAGAAAGGATGCTTTTATTTTGGGCTCTCAAGAGCAGCAACTGAGCTGCAAGGGTGGGGAGGGGGTGGGGAAGGGAGGAAAGGGAGGCAGGGGCCGGAGGGGGGAGCGTGTGTCCGGGGCGGGGCTGGGGATGTGAAGGGTGACCCCGGTCCACGTGACCTTGAAGCCCAGAGATAGCAAGTTAGCTTATTCAAGGGCAAAGACAGTGTGAGTTCTCCTGTGGCCCAGTGGGTTAAGGATCCTGTGCTGTCACTGCAGTGGACTGGGTCGCTGCTGTGGCTCAGAGTTTGATCTCCGGCCTAGGAAATTCTACATGGCATGGGTGCAGCCAAAATACATAAATAAATTAAGAAATAAAAAGAAATGCAAATTCTATTTTTTTTTTTTTTGTCTTTTTGCTTTCTCTAGGGCCGCACCCGCGGCATATGGAAGTTCCCAGGCTAGGGGTCTAACAGGAGCTGTAGCTGCCGGCCTTCGCCACAGCCACAGCAACGCGCGACCTGAGCCGCGTCTGTAACCTACACCATAGCTCATGGCAACGCCGGATCCTTAACCCACTGAGCGAGGCCAGGGATCGAATCCACCACCTCAGGGTTCCCAGTCGGATTCGTTAACCACTGAGTCATGACGGGAACTCCTGAAATGCAAATTCTAAAAAACAAAAATAGATCAAAGACAGTAAGTTCACTTATCCAAGATCACCCAGCTCCTGAGGGGCCAGCAGGTGACTTTTTCCTGCTCCTTTTCAGTCCCTCTCCCCACCCTCCCAATGCCCTCTGCTGAGGTCAACCCCAGGCCCGGCTCAGGTCCCCTTCTCCAGGAAGCCCACTCTGCACAGCACTGACAGGAGACCCACAGAGGAGACCTAGCAGAGGGCCCAATGGGGACAATGACAAGACACGCTATCCCATTCGGGGCTGGGGCCATTCTCTCCCTGCAAATGGGATTGTGGCCCTCTGCTCAGCAGACGCTTCACCCACAGCTGAGTCTCTTAAACTGGGCCACCGACAAGGCTGGGGCTGGGCAGCAGGCGAGGCGGGATAATTTATTTTCTCAGCAGAATGTTAATTTGACATAGTTCCTTAAATTAAAGCTCCAGCGGAGAGCTTATCGGGCGGGGCTTTCTGAGATAAGGTTGGGGCCCAGCAGGGCTTTGGGGTGCTCGGGCTCTGGCCGTGGGGTCATCAGTACCAGAGTCTGCCAAGGCTGTGTCTGCAGAGTCCAGTCCACGCTGCAAAGCCAGGCCTTGCAGGCCCTCCAGACTCCTGGCCGGCCGGCCACCCCGCCTGGTCACCCCACACACGACAGCCATGGCCTCCTCCTCTCCTTGCCTTGGTGCTGCAGCCCAGCTCAGCCCTGGCATGTCTGGGGGGGGGCTTTTCCCCTCTGCAAGTCGGGAAAGCAAGCCCCAGGCAGGCAAACCGGATTTACTGGGGTCACACAGGAATTCGGCAGCTCTGCTCTGTCTGTGGGGCCCGGAGCCCCTGCTCTGGGTGGGAAGTGCGGTGGAAGGGGCCCTGGCTGCTCGCCAGTGTTCCCTCAAGCTGGCAGGGCGGGCTACACTGCTGGGGTCCAAAGAACCAAACCAGGAGTTCCCTTGTGGCTGAGTGGGTTAAGGATCCAGTGTTGTCACTGCTGTGGCTCGGGTTTGATCCCTGGCCCTGGGAACCTCCACAGGCCCCGGGCTTGGCCCAAGCAAAACAAAACAAAGAACCAAACCAAAAGGAGAGGAACCTTGTGTTTGGCCAGAAGGGAGCTGGGGCAGGGCTGCTGTGGGGAAGCCTGGGGCCGGGCAGCAGAGGGCAGTGGGTGCGAAGGGAGGCCCCTCCCTGGTTCTAAAGGGCTGGATTCGTGGCTCGGCAGAATCCAATCTGACTAGGATCCATGAGGACTCAAGATTCGATCCCTGGCCTCGGTCGGTGGGTTAAGGATCCCGCGTTGCCATGAGCCGTGGTGTAGGTTGCAGATGCGGCTCGGATCTCGAGTTGCTGTGGCTGTGGTGTAGGCCAGCAGCCACAGCTCTAATTTGACCCCTAGCCTGGGAACCTCCATATGCCACAGGTGCAGCCCTAAAAAGCAAAATAAATAAATAAATTAACTAATTAAAAAAATAAAGGGCTGGGGCTCCAGGCAGGCACAGGATGCACAAGCCAAAGGTAGCTGCAGCTGGCAAAGTCCTTCTCACCCTCTCCTGCAGCCTTTCTGGTGAGTGGCTTCTTGGATGTGTCTAACAACGGAGAACTCACTACCTAACAAGACTTTTTTTTTTTTAAACCAGCGCTATTGGAGAACAGTTCTAGAAAGTTCATTTTCTTGATCCCTCTGGTGTTGCTCAGGACTCTGCTCTCCCCTCGGAGGAGATTTGCAAACAGCTGCCTGACTCAGCTCTTCTTACCCACAAATCCCTCCACCTCCTTTCCCCAGGCTCCGCCTCGCCTCCTTTGTCCCTCAAGGTCCCTTGGAGGTCGCTGGCTCTGCCCTGGGCCCTCTGGCAGGCTCCACACTTCCACCGTGGGTCCGCACAGGCCATGCCCAGCCCCAGTGCCACCCTGCAGGTTCTCAGCACCACTCAGGTCCTGCCAACATGCTCCTGAGTGTCCCACAGGCCGGCAGACCCTGCCTTGGGGATGGACGGCACCATCACCCTTCTGGAACCTTCTGCCCTCTCCCTCTCCTCACACCCCACTGCTACCTCTAGATCCTAACTCCACTAACTCCTCCTCTGGATGATGCAGGCCCCACTGCCCCAGTTTTGCCTTCTCCCATCCACCTTGGTGGGGAGAAGTGTGGTTCCCATGGTAACTGTAAGACAACACAAATCCAACCCTATCATTTCCTCGACTGGAAAAGCCTCCAGCGCTGCCCTGAGAACGCCCGAGTCACCAGCATTTAGGTCAAGGCCTTGCATGATGCCAGCCTCATTCTTTCACTGCCGCTTCCCCTCTGCCCGGGCTCCAGAATACGGTTCACAGACCTGGACCTTGTGCCCTGACTGCCTCCTCCAGCCTCAGCGTGAGTGCTCAGCGGCAAAGTGGGGGTGAAACCAGCAACCACCTGACGGACTTGCTGCGAAGATGCCACGAGGCTCTGGGTGAAACGCCCAGGGCCCCCCGTGCCGTGGGCACTCGGTGAGGACTGGACATGGATGGTCATTTCGAAGCTCCCTACCTGTGCAGGTGCCGCCCCTTGGCCTGGAACGCACCTCTCCCCAGCTCCGCCCGAGGACCCTCAGCTCCCTGGGGAGCTTTTCCAGACAGCAGGTGCGGGTGGCCTGCCTGCCTGCAGGAGGCACTAAACCTGTGTCGCGGGGCTCAGGAGAGCCGCACTGTGGCCATCATTCTTCCCCAGGATCAACCCACCGAGGGACAGGCGGGCCGGGTCTATGTCTCCGCCTCCTCTCCTCCCTCCAGCCACTTGGTCATCAGTAACGACGGCGCTTCCGCGGTGTCCAGGGCATACAGCCTGCTGGGTTCTTTCCCATCTTTCCAGCCCTCCCTCTAGCACGCCCCCTTTTTTTAGAGCTACACCCGCGGCATATAGAGGTTCCCAGGTGAGGGGTCGAACTGCTGCCGGCCTTCGCCACAGCCACAGCAACGCGGGACCCGAGCCGCGTCTGCGACCCACACCACAGCTCACGGCATCGCAGGATCCTTAGCCCACTGAGCCAGGCCAGGGATGGAACCCGCGTCCTCATGGATGCTAGTCGGGTTCGTTTCCACTGCACCACAACAGGAACTCCCCCTCTAGGGCCTTCCTGACTCCAACCTAAAGTCCTCTTCCCCAGTCACCCTTCCCATGTCCCCCTCTGTCCCCCTGTGGGCAGAGGGGCTCTGGCACGCGCTCTCAGCACCCCATCCCTGCCCCCGCTTCTCAGGGGGCTGCCCCTCTTCTGGCCGTCCTCCCCACCGTCTCCGCTGCCATGAAACTCCTTTCTCTAAAATCACACCAGCACCATCCACGCCTCCGTACCCGCCCAAATCCCATTTCACCCCAAAGCTCTCACCCCAGCTCTCCTCTGCCCCTAAAAGGCCATCGTGTTTACGGCGAATTCCACTTCTTCTTGTTCCTCTTGATCCCGGGATTCCACGCGGGTCCCTCTCCTCCCCGAAAATCAGCCCCTGGGCAGCTCCATCCTTCCCGAGCGAGGCAGCAGCGGGGCCAGGTCACCACGACCCTCTTTCAACAGCCGCTCACTCGGCTTCCGGGATATCAGGCCCTCTGGGGGTTCACTTATCCGTCCTCATCTCTAAATGCCCAGGCAGGGCGGGGTGCTCAGGGCTCAACCTCGGGCCCCTCCCGACTGTCCACACTGTGCCTCGCTGTGATCCGGTTACAGCCTCGCTGTGATCCAGTTACAGGACCACAGTACATGAAATACAGAAGTGCTCCTGCTGTACGTCTCCAGTGGGACTCGCTCTGGTTTAGAGACCTAACTGCCTCCTCAACCTGTCTCCTTGGGTGTCCAATTTGTCCATCACTCAGGTCCTACCCCTTTCCCCTCCAGTTGCTTGCACAGAATTTTGATGCCGCCCTTGATCTCCCTTCCCCGCGTCTACCGTCAGCAACCCTGTCGGCTCTATTTTCAAAACACGTCCAGGACCCCAGGGCCTCTGCACTGACCGTCTCTTCTCAACCTAGATTTCTATCTGGCTCGTACTCTCTCTTCATACAGGTCTTAACTCCTGGTGGCCTCTCTAAAATTAGCCTTGTGACAGTCCTCTCTCTGCTGTATTTGTCTCCAAGGCACTTGTCACTACTGAATATATTATTTGTTCTTATTTCTCTGTCTCCCCTATCTAGAATATAAGCACCACGATGATAGGGATTTTTTTTCTATTTTGTAGTCCCAGATCTTGCTTGCTATAGAGCAGGCAGTCAATAATTTTGTTGTTGTACAAATAAGTCAACTCAAAGGATCGTGAGCCTAGAGGGTTAGACAAGCAAGATCAATGTTATAGATGCTGATAGCCAGAAGGGGGCAGCAAAGACCCATCCAGTGTGGGTGAATGGTGGGGGGTGGGGTGGGGAGAGCTTTAGTAAAAGCTGTGTGACCTCCAGAGAGATAACTTAACCTCTCTGAGCCTGTTTCCTCCTGTTAAGATGAGTTTTGGGGGGAGACCAAATGTGCTAGCAGGGGAAGGCTTGACAACCAGAAAATCATAAGCATGATGTGGCTATTAGCTGTCCACAGTTTGAGGAGCTGCCCCAGTGTCCGCTGTTTAGGGACAGGACTATTAATTACATAACTATGACGCACCCTGATGAGGGAGCATGATAAAGTGTTTTTGTTTTGGGGTTTTTTTTTCCGGCCGTGCCTGAGATGTGCATTAGTTCTCAGGCCAAGGATCGAACCCACACCACAGCAGTGACAATACTAGATCCTTACCGGCTAGGTCACCAGGGAACCCCATAAAGTGTTTTAAAGACATGGGGAAAATGCTAATGTTTTAATTTTAAGTATGTGTATGTAAATTTATAGAAAGAGCAGGGAGATATTCAATTAATGAGCTGGGGGAAATCTGGAAGAAACGTAATCATCATAAAAAAGAAAAGCCATCTGGGCACTTACTTATATTTCCGTATTTTCCAAATTCCCACCACGGGTGTGCAGCTGCATCTCCCGACCCACTGGGATGTCACGCAGCTGCTGTTACACCAGCTACCTGGGCAAAGAGCCTTCACCCTCTTTCGTCACCAGCCATCCTTCCCAGCATTATCCCCAACAGCCCCCTTGGCTGTCCTGGGTTTGTGTGGCCTCGGGCCCCTGCGGGTTTGGGGAGCAACCCCCCCTCCACTCGCTCTAGTAGGAGTGGGGGGCCTGGAGCCACCACCCTCTGGTCTCAGGTCCCCACCAGGCTCCCTCTGGCCAGCAGGCCCACCATCCGGGCCTCCTGTGAAAGTCTTGGCCCCCTGCTGCCCTGACCCGGAGCTGGACTCCCAGCCGCCAGCCTCCTAGGCTCGGTCCAAGCCCATCTTCCCCTCTAACCAGGCACCTGCCCACCGCTCAGCATGAGCAGCAGAGGCTCCCAGACCCCAGCGGGGAAATTGAGGAGACGACACTAAAGGGCTCCTGGGTCATCTCTTTTGACCCAGAACAAAACTGGCCCAGGAAGCGCCATAGCCTCGCCCCACTCCGTTCCAGGCTGAATTGTGAAAGCCCCAGATTTAATGACCAATTTAGCTTCAAAGCATACTTTCCTTCTTTAGAATTCCCCTTCTTGAGACGGTTCTCTTAGGAAAGGCTTCTAGGGGAGCCTTCGATAAATGACCTAGAAAATCTCAGAATGATCCTGAACAGGGTCCCCCCACCCCCCGCCAGGGAAGTCCCCCTCCCCCGCCCTCCTCCCCCTTGCTGCCTTCGCCCGCCTCTCTATCACCTCCTGCCACCCTCGCGCTGGCCCAGCCTTCCCCAAGCACGGGGGGCTGCTCCGAGTAAGCCCTCTGCAGTGTGCAAGAGGCTGCAAGGATGGGCTGCCCAGAGGTTCCAGGCCCCGCGGGAGCCCCGGTGGGTAAAACAAGGGGCGTCTCTCTAACCGCCCGAGTGGAGAGTTGGATGTCTTGTGGGTACCAGTCAGGCACGTGACATTCAAGACTTAATGGGCTCCCCCCACCCCAAACTCCAACTTCTGGGTACTAGGAATCCTTCTGGAACTTGGACTCAAGCCTGGGGAAAAGGGAGAAACTAAATGGACTGAGATTCAATTTCTGCCACTTTGCAATGGGGCTTCGAGTAGAATCTAGCTCAATTTTGGCAGAATAAAAAAGTGTAGGAGTTCTTTTGTAGTGCAGTTTACTGGCGGTCACTGTAGCGGCCTGGGTCGCTGCGGTGCTGTGGCGTGGGTTTGATCCCTGGCCCAGAAACTTCCCCATGCTATGGGTGCAGCCGGAAAAAATAAAGTTTACATGTCCTGCATTTCTGAGTTTATAGACAAAAGTCCATCCCCCATTCCTTTTTTTTTCTTTTGCTCTTTAGGGCCACACCTGCAGCATATGGAGGTTCCCAGGCTAGGGGTTGAATCGGAGGTGCAACTGCCAGCCTACACCACAGCCACGGCAATGTGGGATCCAAGCCACATCAGCAACCTAAAACCACAGCTCATGGCAACGCCGGATCCTTAACCCACTGAGTGAGGCCAGGGATCGAACCCACGTCCTCATGGATGCTAGTCGGGTTCTTAACCCACTGAGCCGCAACAGTAATTCCCATCCCTTATTTTTCAAAGATGAAAGAAAAAGGAGTAAGTCTCCAAGTTGTCACGGTGCCCAGGAAAAGGCCTGCTGCTTTGCCCTGACACACTACACCGTACTCACCGCGCCAGCTCCAGCCCCCACTAGTGCCCCAGCCACGTGCCCTGGACAGCCCCTGTGGGCCTTGTGTTAGCATCACACCCCGTTCTGCTCACCACCATGGCTCAGCTTAAAATCACCTCCTCCGGGAAGCCTTCCCAGACCCCAGGAGTAACAGTAACAACCGCCACACCCATTGGCTGAGCCCTTCCTGTCACGGCTGGTCCAGGGCCGAGGACTTTACAAACATCTCTCAAGTGTCAGCGGGGGGAAACCGTGCCCGAACTGCTCAGCCACTGCTGCCCATCATTCATTCACTCACATCACTTGGGGAGGCAGATAAGCCCACCTGCATCCCCCTGAGGAGGAAGTGGAGGCTTGGAGATTTGGATACAGAGCCCAGAGTCACCTGCTTAGTAAGAGGGCTCAGCGGTTTCTGAGCACCTGCCTCTACGTCCCAGTGGCCCAGCACCACCTCGGCCACGCTCCCAAAACAGATGACCTTCGGCACCTCCAAGGGCCTGGGGCACCCGTCTCCAGGACAGCCCACCTTCCTCCAGGCTATGGCACCTGCTCACATCCCACCTTCCCGAAGACCTGACCTCCTGCTCCATTTCACCTTGGAACTCCAGGATTGAATGACCAGTTTAGCTGGCCCCTATATCGGGTTTGGCGACAGTGGGATGGACGGTGTGGGAATAGCTCTTTCTAGGGTAGGAGCAGCACTCAGTGATCTTGGGGAACCCTCGGAGGCCCCTGTGAATCTGGACAGCATCCCAGCCCAGCGTGACAAGTGGCCTGAGTAAGCAAATAGCTGGCCCGGCAGTCCGTCCGTCCTGGCCCCTCCAGGCTGACACTCAGCCCCGGGTGCCAATGCCTGGAAAGGCGCTGGCTGTTCCTTCCTGAGGGCCGGGGCCAGGGCTGTGTTCCCATCTCCTCTTCCAGGCAGCCTGCCATCCTCTCCCACACCACGTGGGCAGAGAAAGCATTTCCAGGAGCCAAAGGGAGGGCTGCGGGGTGGGCGGGCAGGTGGGCAGACTGGCAGAGAAATGCGGGGCAGGCGGCTGCCCCAGGGGTGACAGCTGCGATTCAAGAAACTGCTCAAACGGGAAGATGAGCCACCAAGCCCCTCGGCCGGAGGGTGAGCTGTGGCCAGTGGAAGAAGTAGAAGTCGCCTCCAGAAGGTGGCGAAGGCTGTGGGCTGCCTTCCTGCCCCCCCAGGGTTTCTCCCCAAGCCTGACGCTCTGTTCTTCCATGGCTGCTCTGAGTCACATGCCGCCTGCCTGTCGTCAGTGGCCCCTGATGGAGCCAACGCCTCCGTCACTACAGGCAAGTCACTGAAGTTCTCCTGGCCTCCGTTTCTTAGTAAAAAGAGGACAGGAAAAGGTGACAGGGCAAAGCACTGAGCCCAGCACATATCAGGTGGCCTAAGTGCCTTTTTCTTGCTTGCTTTTCAAACTCATTTAAAAAAACCTGCACGCCCCTGGAGCAGCTGTATTTTCAGGCCACCACGGGGGCCTTTCCTTCCGGACGGGAGTGGCCGGGGAGCCGAGGGGAGGCTGCTGGGCGGCCTCGCCATGTCTCTACTCCCCGTCAACGGAGGGAGGCCTGTCCATTCTTCCTCCTGTCACTCGTGGGAACGGGACAGACGCTGTCCAGCACTGGGGCAGAAACCTGAAGGGGGGCAGGCAGTGGCCTGAATCTGACTCAGGTCAGCATCCCAGTGCTTATGGGGTCACGGGGCCCCTGCTGCCGGGCAGGCCCCAGGCAGCGCCAGGAAGGTGTGTCCTGGCCCCCACGGCCACGCGGTTCTCACGAGCCATCTGGGTACTCGCTTCCCCGCTCGGTCCTGCACTTCCCCTCGGGCTTCCTGGGGAAGCCCTCACTTCCCGCCTCGGCATCGAGCCGGCCGCCCCGGCACCCACCTCTCCAGGGTGGCGATGATCACGGGCCGTGAGGCGGGACCGGGCCACCTGCTGGTCACATCGGCCTCACTTTCCCCCTGTGAGATCGGGCTCTCGCGCCTACATCACAGGTCAGAATACAGAAGAAGCTGTCCCCTGTCGTCGCTGTAACCACGGTACCGAGACCGCTGCCTGACCCCGGGAGGAAGGGCCGCCGGCAACAAGCGTGGAATGAACCCATGTGAAGCAGTCACCACGGGGGCTGAAACTCAGGACTCTCTCGGCAAGGTTTCCACCGGGGCCACCACTGCAGCGTCCTGCCGCTGTCACCTCCACCATCTCTACCTTACTAACATATCTGATCGCCTTTGCATCTCTCAGAGTTCTAGAAAAACACCTCTGGACCCTGCCGCTTGCCCAGCTGACTGCCTGCCTCTCCTCCCCTCCGGCCTCTGCAAGTACCGCCTGCCTGAGGCCCCATCGCAGCCTCCCTCCCCGGGCCCCTCCCTCTGCTCCTCCTCCCTGGGGTCCCTGCAGCTGCCACATCGGCACCCCCTCGGTAAGCCTTGACCTCCCCTCCCCCCAGTTTGCCCCTTCCACAGGGGCCCACCAAGCCAGGCCCGGGCACAGGGACTGAACGGCTCTAGGCAGCAGGGTCAGCATGCACAGTGGAGGGCGAGGAGTGATGTGGCCGTGACTGTGACTGTGAAACCGGATTCCTGTACTGCAGGCCTTCTGTTCCCAGCACGGCCTCCCCCAGGGTACGGGCCGGCAGCCGCTACGCCCACCCCCCACCTCCCCTGTCTCCTCTGTGGTCGGTCGGTGGATGCTGCCGCCCCCGCCTCCCCACCCCCGCAGGGACAGCCTCTGCTCTTTCAGGGTTTGGGAGGCCCAGGACATGGCCCAGGAGGAGGAAGGGGGGTGTGGACGCCTCGAAATGGGGTCAGGAGAGGCATTTTTACAAAGTGGGTTAGCATCTGGCCACACCTTACCGCCAAGCCGGCAGGTCCCCACGCAGACACCCCTCCCGAGGTTACAAACCCATTTTCCATCAACCTCCTCTGCTCACCAAGACCCCAGCATCAGGGAAAGTGCGGGGCACTGACCCAGCCAGGCCCCTCCCTCCTGAACCCCAGCTGGGTAAAGTTTAAACGTCGCCTGGGCCTCCCCACCCGCCCATTCTCTGTCCTGGGAACGGGTCACAGAAGGGCAGGGGCCGGGCTCCTGCTCCAGGGCATGGAACCTGTGTCCCCTGGTAAACACCGCGCCAGCCCCTGGCCCCCAGCACTGTGGCCGGCCCCCCCACGCCAAGCGGCCCCCCTCTGGCCAGGGCCTCTTACCAGGCTTTGGAATGAGTCCTTGAAAAGGCCTGGAAGAGAAAAGAGATGAGTGTGTCGGGGGAGGGCCTGGGAGCGTGTTAGGAATGCGCGGGGCCCACCCCAGACCAGCTGGATCGGACTCTGCCTTTTACCAGGGCGGTGCATGTGTGTGTGGGACCCCGGGGCGACGCGGCGGGCCGCTGTGCCCGAGAGCGAGGTCTCCCCGCCAGGGCTCGGACAACTGGGGCAAATCATCTGTCTCGGTTTCCTCTGTTCTGAGAGGGCCAAACGCCCGTCTGGGGGGGCTACGGGTGCAGCAAGCAGGAGCAGCGGCAGGTGGAAGGGACCCACGGGGCTGCCCTGGTTATGGTGGCTGGACAGTCGGTGGGGACAGTCGGTCTCACCTCTGTGAGGCCCCCTGCACCCCGGCGGGCCTTCAGCCTCCCTTCCTCCGACTCCCGGGACCCAGCGTGGTGCTGGGTGGGGCCGCCTGGTCCGGCAGGGAGGACAGGACCACCCGAAGGACAGGCCAAGGGTCCGTGGTGCCAGCCTTGCCTCCCCTGACTACCTGGTGACAGTGAACTTGATCTTGTCAGCCACCGCGAGGATCCTCTCCAGGTTCTGGGAGCCGAAGGTGCAGGGCTTCCGGAACGGGATTCCGGGGGGCAGCCCCTCGATGATCACCGAGCCCGGGTTACTCTTGATCCGCTTGTAGGGGACCTGGACCGGGTACTTGATGCCCAAGGCTTCCCCTGTGGACCAGAGGGACAGAGGCAGTGTCATCCGGAGCCAGGCTGCGTCACCACCCGTGCACGCGAGGGTGTGGGAGGGCTGCGTGGGGCACTGCGGAAAGGCGCGATCGGCGGGGAGCCAGGAGGCAGGGGGTGTGCTGTGCAGAGGGCCGTGGGGGCCGGAGTGTGGGTCTGCCCCCAGGCCGGGCTGAGGAGTGGACAGGGGACGCGTGGCTTATGGCTGCTGGGGAAAGGACGGCGGCTACTGTGTGTCAGCCTCACGGCTTAAGAATATGAAAGCCATCTCAAGGATGGTGCCTCGTGGGCGCAGCTGGCCCTTCCCTACAACGCCTGCCCCTCCACCGGCCCCGCGGGCTCCGCCTCACCCTGGTTCGGGACCAGCCTGGCCTGAGAGGGCAGATGGCATCTGGGAGCAAGGAAGCCAGCCAGGGCGTGGCTCAGACTGCAGGGCCTCTTTCCGTATCTGGGGCTTGGCCCCATTCCTGTCACCAACCCTTTGTTTGTACAGGGCTGTGACATGTCCATCCCAACAACTATACTTTGTCTCGGCAGGGGGCACTCCTGAGCCCACGGCCGATCCACGCCGGGAGGCCTGCTGCCTGCTGCTGTGAGCGTCCAGGCCTAACCGAGGCGGGGTACACCCCGGGAGCTGGACACTCCAAGGCGCTTGTCAGAAGCAACATCCCCAGGGTGGCAGGACGTCCCTGTATGCAGACGTGCTGCAGAAATCTCCACTCTAGGAGGAATCTCACACTAGGAGAGAAAGCTGCACTTTTTCTGGACCATAAATTAACTTTTATCTCATGGACACTGGAAATAGTATAAAAGACCTCATTTCCCTTTTTACTCTGGCTCCTAGGAAACTCAGAGCCTGGCGCATGCCCTGCATCTAGCAAGTACAGAATTTCTGAGTCTTCATGTCACCCCTGGCTTCGTGCCAGTGCTTCAGCCTGTTTGGTTTTATTGATTGATTGCTTGCTTTTTAGGGTCACACTTGCGGCATATGGAAGTTTCCAGGCTAGGAGTCAAATTGGAACTGTAGGTGCCGGCCTACACCACAGCCACAGCAACGTGGAATCTGAGTTGCAACTGTGATCTACACCACAGCTCACAGCAACACTGGATACTTAACTCACTGAGTGAGGCCAGGGATCAAACCCACATCCTCATGGATTCTAGTCAGGTTCATAACCTGCTGAGTCACAATGAGAGCTCCTGTCTGGTTTTGTTTAATGGAAATAAAATTCACATAACACTTTTTTTTTTTTTTTAATGGCCACACCTGTGGCATATGGAGGTTCCCAGACCGGGGATCAAACCTGCGCCTCTGCAGTGACCCAAGCCACTGCAGTTGGATTCTTAACCCACAGCAGGAACTCCACACTAACTCCAGAACATTTTCTTTTTTTCTTTTTTGGCTGCACCTGCAGCACGCGGAAGTTCCCTAGGCCAGGGATTGAACCCATGCCAAAGCAGCGACAACATTGGATCCTTCACCCGCTGTGCTGGAAGAGAACTCCCAGAACATTTCCATCACTGTAAAAAGAAACCCCAGGAGTTCCTATTGTGGCACAATGGGACTGGCAGTGTCTTGGGAGCCCTGGGACTCAGGTTCAATCCCCGGCCCCGGCACAGGGGGTTAATGATCCGGTGCGGATCTGATCCCTGGCCCAGGAGCTCCATATGCCACGGGAAGGCCAAAAAAGGGGAAAAAAAAAAAGAAAGGCCATAGCAACTAGCAGTGCCACCTTCCTCCCTCCCTCCACGCCCTGGCAACGACACTGATCCACTTTCTGTTTCTGTGGATTTCCAGCCCGTTTTAAGTTCTTTACCCTGACTTTGCTGCTGATTAGTTCATAGCCTACTGCAAAGAGATCGTTTCTGAAACGGAAAAAAAAAAAAAAAAATCAGACCAGAATGAACTTAAACCCATAATCCAGGAATGGGAACACTGCCGGCTCTGCTTTCTCACTTCTCACCTCCAAAAGGGCTCTTGTTACGACTGATGCCGCCATGTTGCCAAACATGGATATCTGCCCTCTTCTGGCAAAATCCAACCCGGATGACCAAGCACTCTCCCCTCCTTGACGCCCGCCTCTTGGTGCCCATGATGCCTCGCTTCCCTGGCCCCTCCCCCCGTTCCTGGACTTGACCTCTAAACAGGGGGCTCCTCGGCCTTCTGCATGCCCGGGGTATCTCCTCTACTCCCAACGCTCTACTTTCTGCACTGAATCCAGACTCCTCTCCCGAACAGCAAACCTGTCTCTCTACTCACCCCACAAAAACACATCCAAAGGGAACCCATCATTTCTCCTCTTCAAACTCCCCGCCACAGTGAGGGCACTGCCCCTGTTCCCTGGCTGGCAGTTTGGGTGTCCACTTGTCTCTGGCAGGTCCTGTGCTTCCCCGCCCCCACCTTGTCATGGTGACAGGTTCAGGTAAGCCAGGCCTAAGTCAATGAGCATGTGACATTTCTCTGCCGTGGGGATTGGGTCAAGAAGGACTTATGGCTCAGTGGGGACCGATGAGAAACAGGGTGAGGGCTCAGGGAATTCCAGGAAAGAAACTATTTAGTTCTCTTGAAAAAGCCCATGGAAAAGCTAGCTAGCTCTCTCCCTGCCTTCTGGAGGGTGTGGATGAGATGTCTGGACCTGCTGTGGCCATTTTGTTAGCAGGCGTGAAGCCAGCCTGAGATAATGCTGACACCACAGAAGACATCAAGGATGTCTCTGAGCTGCTGGATCCAGTTGATCCTGAAGGCCACCCTACTGCTGAATTTCCTGAGCTATGTATGGCTAATGGCACTGCCCCAAAGACAGCTGCACCAGTCATTTTCCCATCTCACATGCTCCTCTTACAATGTCACACTGACACCCCCCATAGACAATGGGGTCAGTGCCCCCTCCTCTTACACTTGGGTGGGATTTTGTATCTGCTTTAACCAACAGAGTACGGAAGAGTAGACACTGTACAACCTCCGAGGCTGGGTCAGACATGGCAACACAGCTTCTACCTGGCTCTCTCTCAGGACACTCAGGAGCCCTGGCCAGCAAGTAGGAAATCCAACTACCCTGGAGTTGCTACGCTGGAGAGCCCAAGTGGAGAGGCCACACAGAAATCCAGAAAGATGCTCGAGGGGCCCACTGTGCCAGCACCAGCTGTTTCCCCAGCCCAGGCGTCAGACATGTGAGCAAGGAGGCCATCCAGGTGAGCCCAGCCCCAGCCACCTTCCGCCTGCAACCTCTGCAATAACAGACCCTGCACCGGAGCTGCCCAGCTCTGCTGGCTCCCAAATTCCTGACTTGCTGACACCATCAGAGATAATACACGGTCATGGTTATTTTAGGCAACTACCTTTTGGGGTGATCTGTACTGCAGTCATAGTAACTGAACCAAGAGGCAATTAACCCTCTTGTGGTTGAAGCCAGTTTGAGTCTATTTTTGTTACTTGAGACCAAAAAGCATCTTAATTGATACAGCTTGTTTCTCTCAAGCCAAGACGCAACCGGGTGCCTCCGTCCCCTCCGCTGCCCCTGTCCATCTGGCACCAGCGATTCTCCTCTGAAGCACATCTCGACTTCATCAACCAGTTTCCTGCGGCTTCCCGGCCAGGACCTGCCCGAGCCATCACCACTCTCGCCTCAACTACTGTTCCAGCCTCTGAGCTGGTCCCCAGGCCGTCCGCAGCCACTCACTTTCCTCACAGCAGCCAGAAAAACACTTTTTTTTTTTTTTGCTGTGCCTGCGGCATGCAGAAGCTCCTTGGCCAGGGATGGAACCCTCGCCAGAGCAGCAACCCGAGCCACTGCAGTGACAATGCTGGATCCTTAACCCACTGAGCCACTGGGGAACTCCTTGAAGACACTATAAAAGGACAAAGCTACTCCCTTTACTCGAATCTTCTCAACAAAACACAAATTCGCTATGACAGTTTCCTCTAAGGCCCTGGACAACTGATCTGTCTCGAGCCAGCTCCGTAGAGCCGTCTTCTCCCCAGGGCCCTCCCTCATGCTTTTGCCTTTGGCTCCTTCCTGGGACAAGCCTCAGGGCCTTTGCACATGCCACTCCCTCAGCCCTTCCTTCACACTCTGATTTATTAACTCCTTACCCGTCGTTCAGTTCTTTCTTCGAAAAGCCCTCCCCTGGCCCCCCATCTAAGGATGGCTATTTTGTCTTGAGCAGCAGGCTCTTTTCCTGCATAATTGTGGAACAGCGCCTCACTGTTACTGGATTCTGGGTAGAGCTGTTCAATGCTGACATCCCATCACTGGTCCACAGGGCCTGTGAAAGCAGGGACTGTGTGTTTTCTTCACTGCTGTATCCCCAGGGTCTGGGACATAGTAAGTGCTCAAGAAATACTTTGGTGGAGTCCCGTCGTGGCTCGGTGGTGATGAACCCAACTGGTATCCATGAGGACTCAGGTTTGATCCCTGGCCTTGCTCAGTGGGTTAAAGATCCGATGTTGCTGTGAGCTGTGGTGTAGGTCACAGATGCGGCTCGGATCCTGCGTTGTTGTGGCTGTGGTGCAGGCCAGCAGCTACAGCTCCTATTCAACCCCTAGCTTGGGAACTTCCATATGCCATGGGTGTGGCCCTAAAAAGACCAAAAAAAAAAGAAAAGAAATATTTGTTAGCAAGCAAGTGGTCTTTTCAAGGGGGCCCACAGCCCAAACCGGAACCTTCTTGCTTTCCTCCCTGCCCCAGCCAGCTTCCCTCCCGCCAGGGCGCCCCAGCCTCACCGTATTTCTTGTTGAACAGATCCTGGACCTGCTCCCTCAGCGTGTTGGCGATGTCGATCCGTGAGAGTCTGGCGTCGTAATTTTCTGCAAAGTGAAGAACAATTATGGATTTGGGCTGTTAAATGAAAAGGCACTCGGTGACTCCTAAGGAACATGATTTTCTAATTATGGGCAACTCCTCCTCGGGCAATTATCAGCTCCTTGGAGTGGGCTCCTCGGAGTCCTCCAGCACTAACACCTTGATGGAGATGTGGGTTTGTTCCGGAAGGACGCACACTGTTGCGACAACAGTGATGAGTTGGAAATTAATTGTTGACATTTGAAAAATCTCACCAAGGAGCCAACCCCAGAGGTGAGAGGGGAGCGGCTTCCTGCCCCCTGGCGGGTGGCGCAGTGGGGCCGGGGGGGAGCCTGCCTGGCAGCTCCCAGCAGTCACTCGCTTACCCAGAGGATATTTGCTGTGGAGCTGGTGTGTCAGCACCTGCTGTAAGGCCCCCGACCTTGGGGAGATTAGAGCCTGGCACTGCCTTGTGGGAAGAGAGAGATGAGTGCGGATGGAGGGACAGGACGGGGCTCTGGGCAGCTGGACCCCAGTCTCCTAAGCGGGCTGGCTGTGCAGAGCTGTGGGTGAGGGGAGCATGAGCCCTGCCCCCACCACAGAGAGTCCCAGCTGCCTGGGAAGGAGCGGGAGGCTAGGCAGTAAGCAGGTGCCCCTCTGGGATTTGGGTCCCATCTCCCCAGACAGCTCCACCCCAGGTGTTGGCCCTTCCTGTCACTGGTCTGGCTGATCCCACTTTTCTCAGAGACACAGTAATGACCCAGGGCCACCTGGGGAACACCCGCCCTTGGGGACTCACAGCCACACCCCAGAGCTGCCCAGACATGCCCAGGGACCGCTGTTCTGTCACCGCAGCCCCCACTGATGCGCCACTTGATACATTTTTTTCTTTTTTGCTTTTTAGGGCAACACACACGCAGCATATGGAGGTTCTCAGGCTAGGGGTCCAATCGGAGCTACAGCTGCCGGCCTACACCACAGCTGCAGCAATGCCAGACTGAGCCACATTTGTGACCTATACCACAGCTCATGGCAACGCCAGATCCTTAACCCACTGAGCGAGGCCAGGGATCGAACCAGCATCCTCATGGATTCTAGTTGGGTTCATTACTGCTGTGCCACAAGGGGAGCTCCCTGCCTGTATTCTGCCCTCCTGGCCCCCGGCCCCCCGGGGGCCTCTCACTTGGAGCTGGCAAACTACAGCCCCGCCTGGCTGCCCGCCCCGTCCGCCAGCTGGGCTCAGACCCCCGGGACCCTGAGGTTGGCAGCCAGCCCCTCCCACCCCCAGCCTGGCCCCCACGCCAGGTCAGGGTCAGGACACTGGGACAGTGGGCCCATCCTGAGCTTCAACCTTACCTTGAAAGCCCTGTCTCTTCAGGCTCTCGTCCACAAGAGGGTCCCCGGAATCCCTCTCTGGGGGCGGGCGGGGGCAGGAGGGGGGAGAGAAGCCAGGGTGAGCAGGCAGCTCCCGGGACCCAGGTCAGAGGTGGTATCTGGTGTGGGCAGACCCGGCGGGGAGGGCAGTAGGGCACGCCAGGGGACATGGGACCAGGTCGGAGGAAGCAGGGGAGGGGAGTGGCGGCAGAAGCCTGGGGCCCCTCCCCCGCCCCGCCCGCACCTCAGCCCATGACCCCGCACAGGGTACCTTGGGTGTCCGTGAGGGGCTCTTTGACTCCTTCTGTGAGCAGCTCTGGCCTGCAAAACACAAGTAGGGCTATCACCGAGGTCCTTCCAGGCCTCCCGGCACTGCCCAGTTCTCCCCTCCCTGGGCCTCAGTCTGCACATCTGTACAATGGGCGCTCCCGGCTCTGGACAGTCCAGGTCTGGGGTCCCCGCCCTCCAGGCAGCTGTCATGTGCCAGGCTCTGAGGATCTAGCAGCCTAGTCCTGGCCCAGTGGAGCTGACCCCCTCACTGGTGGTTCCAGGGTGCTGTTTAACTGCCACTGGCCAGGTTCAGAAGCGGTCAGGGCTGACAATGCGGCAAGATCTCGGAGCTGCAGGCGAGGTTTGAGGTTGCTGGCTGACACTATTTCACTCTGGAGGTAGGGGCCTTGGGGAACAGGCCCCGCTTTGCAGTGATGTCTGTTATCTCCACAGACAGCAGAGGCCGTCCTGGACATTAGGTGACCCGCCCGATGGCCCTGAGATAGGTAAGGTTTCCTTCATCCCATTTGCAGGATGAGGAGCCTGAGGCATCAGGGAAGTAAGGTGCCTGGGACTGGAGAGCGAGAGGGGCGGAGCTCCAACTAGGTGCCCCACCCCCGCCCCGCGCACAGCCGGCAGCCGGCAGCCGGTAGCCTCTCCCAACCCTAGTGGCAGTGGCCTAGGGACCTCGGAACTTGCAGCTGGTATTGGAAGTGGGGTGGTCTTGCTGGGAACGGGGGCCTGCATCTGAGGGGTCTGCTGACTGAGTGCTCAGCACCAGAACTGCACTGCAGCACTTCAGTCAGACAGAACCCTCGGCCTCTTCTTCCCTGGACCGCAGTTTCCCATCCATGCAAACCCACCCTTGGTTTTAAATTTCCCAAGCATTGACATTGTTGTTTCTCTTTCAGGGCTGCACTTGGGGCATATGGAAGTTCCCAGACTAGGGGCCAAAGAGGTGCTGCCAGCCTACGCCACAGCCACAGCCACAGCCACGCCAGATCCAAGCCGCATCTGCAACCTATGCTGCAGCTCACAGCAACCCTGGATCCTTAACTCACTGAGCAACGTCAGGGATCGAACCCGCATCCTCATGGATACTAGGTAGGTTCTTAATCCACTAAGCACAATAGGCACTCCTGTTGCTGTTTTTTTTTTTTTAAAATATAGTTGATTTACCATATTGTGTTAGTTTCAGTGTACAGCAAAGTATATATATACTTTTTTCAATTTTTTCCCATCAGTTCATTATAAAATACTGAATCCAGTGTCCGGGGCTATACTGTGAATCCTTACTGTTCATCTGCTTTATATAGGGCAGTGTGCATAATCTCATACTCCCAACGTACCCCTCCCCCTTCCCCTTCAGTAACCAGTAAGTTTGCTTTCTACTCTGTGCAGCTGTTTATTTTGTAAATAAGTTCATTTGCATCATTTTTTTTTAAGATTCCACCTATAAGTGAGATCCTATAATATTTGACTTTCTTTGTCTAACTTTAACTTCACTTAGTTTGACAACCGAAGGTTTTTCCTTTGTTTGTTTGGACCGCACTCGTGGCACTCGGAAGTTCCTGGCCAGGGATCGAACGCCCACCAGAGCAGTGACTCAAGCCACTGCAGTGACAATGCCAGATCCTTAGTCCACTGTACTACAACGGAACTCCAACCAAGGGTTTTTTCATTTCGGAGAAATTGATGAAAGCAGAGGACTCTCCAGAAGAATGCACAAAGAATATGAAAATTCTGGGTATGTATTTAAGAATCTGGGTTAAGACTTTTTTTTTTTTTTGCTTCTTAGGGCCACACCCGCGGCATATGGAGGTTCCCAGGCTAGGAGTCTAATTGGAGCTGCAACTGCTGGCCTACGCAGCAGCCACAGCAATGCCAGATCCGAGCCATGTCTGCGACCTACACCACAACTCACGGCAACACTGGATTCTTAACCCACTCGGCAAGGTCAGGGATCGAACCCGCAATATGGTTCCTAGTCAGATTCGTTTCCGCTGCACCATGATGGGAACTCCAAGACTGTTTTTTGATCAAAGGTTTAGGAAGTACGATTTGATTCTGCGCTGGCTCTAATGAACTGGTAGTGGTTCTCTGAGGTACTATTTAGAAGGACTTGGAAGTCAGGTTTAAGTGGAAATCAAGCAATTAGTGATATTGCCTCCCAGTGATATCTTCTTATGTGTATTTTATGGGCTGAATTGTATCCTCTCCAAATTTATTTTCTTCTTTTTTTTTTTTGGCTTTTTAAGGCCGTACCCGAGGCATATGGAGATTCCCAGCTAGGGGTCAAAACGGAGCTACAGCTGCTGGCCTATATCACAGCCCCAGCAACTCAGGATTTGAGCCTCGTCTGCCACCTACACCACAGGTCACGGCAACAGCGAGGCCAGGGATCAAACCCATATCCTCATGGATACTAGTTGGATTTGTTTCCACTGTGCTATTGCGGGAAGTCCTCTCCAAATTTCTTATGTTGGTTATTAGAGAAATGCAAATCAAAACCACTATGAGGTACCACCTTACACCAGTCAGAATGGCCATCATCAAAAAGTCTACACACAGTAAATGCTGGAGAGGGTGTGGAGAAAAAGGATCCCTATTACACTGTTGGTGGGAATGCAAATTGGTGCAACCACTGTGGAAAACAGTATGGAGATTCCGCAGAAACTAAAAACAGAATTACCATTTGATCCAGCAATCCCACTCCTGGCCATCTATCCAGAGGAAACCATGACTCGAAAAGACACATGTACTCCAGTGTTCATTGCAGCACTCTATGAAATAGCCAAATCATGGAAACAACCTAAATGCCCATCGACAGAGGAGTGGATAGGGAAGATATGGTACATACACACAACGGATTATTACTCAGCCATTAAAAGGAATGAAATACTAACATTTATAGCAACATGGACGGACCTAGAAATTATCATGCGAAGTGAAACCAATCAGACAATTAGACACCAACATCCAATGTTACCGCTTACATGTGGAAACTAAAAAAAGGACACAATGAACTTCTTTGCAGAACAGATAATGACTCAGACTTTGGAAAACCTATGGTTTCCAAATGAGACAATCTGGGGGTGGGGGGAGGCACTGAGGGTTCAGGATGGAAATGCTATCAAACTGAGTTGTGATGATTTTTGTACACTTATAATTATAATAAAATTCATTAAGTAATGGAAAAAAATTTTTCTTATGTTGAAGCCCTAACCTCCAGAACATGACTGCATTCGAAGATATGGTCTTTAAAGAGACAATTAAGTTACAAGATGAGGACATCAGGGTGGGCCCTAATCCAATCTGACTGCTGTCCTCTTAAGAAGAGGAGGTCAGGTCGTGCAGAGCGCGATTCCAGGTTGTGCGCACAAGAAAGACCGCGAGGAGACCAGCAGGAAGGTAGTCATCTGCAAGCCAAGCAGAGAAACCTCAGGGGAAATAAACCCTGCGGACACCACAATCTTGAACTTCCAGCCTCCAGAATGGCGAGAAATAAGTTACTATTATTTAAGCCATCCAGTCTGCAGGACTTTGTTAGAGCAGCGTTGGCAAACTGACATACACAGACACACACACACGCATGCCTAACACACACACAGACACACTTGTGATTTACTGAAATGTAATTCACATACCACAAAATTCACCCTCCCCCTTTTTTTTGGCTGCACCTGTGGAAGTTCCTGGGTCACAGAAAGAACCCATGCCACAGTACCGACAACACCGAGCCTTAACGCATTGCACCACAAGGGAACTCCAAAATGCATTCCTTTTAAGGTTCACCTATTAACGGTTTTTAGTATAGCCACAAAGCTGTTTTTCGGTTTTTCTTTGTCTTTTTGCCTTTTCTAGGGCCACACTCGTGGCATATGGAGGTTCCCAGGCTAGGGGTCTAATCGGAGCTGTAGCCGCCAGCCTGCCTACACCACAGCCACAGCAACGCGGGATCTGAGCCGCATCTGCAACCTACACCACAGCTCACGGCCACGCTGGATCCTTAACCCACTGAGCGAGGCCAGGGATCAAACCTGAAACCTCATGGTTCCTAGCTGGATTCGTTAACCACTAAGCCACGACGGGAACTCTGAGTCACACAGCTGTTTATGCAGCGATATTTAATTCCAGAACACTGACATCACCCCAAAAATGTATCTTGTTTTAAACTCAGATTAATGGAAACTGATGATTTTTCACTAATATTCCCAATAGTACGTTCAGTTAATTTTAATTCTTTTAATTTAATTTTACTTTTCGGTCTTTTTAGGGCTGCACTTGCACCATATGGAAATTCCCAGGCTAAGGGGTCGAATTGGAGCTGTAGCCACCAGCCTACACAGCTACAGCAACGCCGGATCCTTAACCCACTAAGTGAGGCCAGGAATGGAACCTGTGTCCTCAAGGAGACTAGTCAGATTTGTTTCCACTGAGCCATGATGGGAACTCCCAATCTCTCTTAAAATTACCAGTGACCTGGGCCACAGCAGTAACAACACTGGATCATTAAACACTAGGCTATCAGGGAACTCCTAAAATTGACTTTTTTTTTGTCATTTTAGGGCCGCACTTACCAGGTTAGGGGTCTAATCGGAGCTGTAGCTGCCGCCCTACACCACAGCCACAGCAACGAGGGATCCGAGCCGCGTCTGCAACCTACACCACAGATCACGGCAACGCCAGATCCTTAACCCACTGAGTGATGCTAAGGATCGAATCTGCAACCTCATGGTTCCTGGTCGGATCGGTTTCCGTTGCACCATGATGGGAACTCCTGATTTTTTTTTTTTTTTTAAAGAAATGAACTCCTGATATAGGCAACCAAAAGGATGGATCTCAAAAGCTGACTGAAAGAAGCCAGACCCAATAAAATGCACAATTATGATTCCATTTATATAACATTCTGGAAAAGGTAAAATGACAGAATATTGATCAGCAGTTGCCTGGAGCTTTTGTGTTCAAAAAAAGGTACACAGAGCAAGCTTTGGGGGTGATGGAACTGTTTTGCATCTTCACGGGGATGTGGCTGTATGAGTTTGCCAAAAATCAAAGAGCTGCAGGGAGCTCCCTTGTGGCACAGTGGGGTAAGGACCTAGCATTGTCACTGTAGCGGCTCAAGTGGCTGCTGTGGCTCAGGCTTTATCCCTGGCCTGGGAACTTCCACAGGTCACAAAACCAAACAGCCATACGTTTCAAAAGGGAGAGTTTTAATGAATGTAAATTAAACTTCAACAAACTTGACACTAAAAAAACCCAACTCATCCTGATCGATCTTTACTAAGCCTTAACCTCCATGGTCACCGCATAAACGGTACAGTGAGCCCTTCTTAACACCCTGAGCAACCTGCTCAAGGTCACAGAGTAACAGGAGGAGCTGTACTCCCACCCAGGAGACTGTGAGTCACCCCAGTGCTTCCAGTCCTCAGCTTGAGGGGGTGGGTGGGGCGAGCAGCCCCCATGTGTTACATCCCTCTGAAAGGTGACAGATCCCCAAGTTCTGTCCCCATCCTGAACTCTCACCTCAGTCTGAGTCCTGTAACCCACCTGCCATCCCTCCCCACGTACCTCAAACATAACACACATCAGACCCAGCTCTTGACCTTGGCCTGCACTCACATTATCTACATCCCCAAATATGACACCGCTGCCCCCCAGCTGCTCAGCCCCCAGCCTCGAGTCGTTCAGGCCCCTCTTTCTCTCACACCCCACAGGCCGCACAGCCCCATCTTCAAAACACTGCCTGAAACTGACAAGGCTTCACCATTCCACCCCTACCTTTACCAAGTCCAAGATGCCATGTGTCCCCCTGGCCAGGTACAGCCTCCTCGCTGGTCCCTGTTTCTGCCCTCCAAATCTTCCAGTGAGCTCTCATGAAATTTGAAATAAAAATCCAAACTCTTTAAGCTGGCCCAGGACCCTGTATGATCCAGCTCCAGCTCTCTCTTGGTCCTCAGCATTCACACCCGCCCCTCACTCACTCTGCACCGGTCACACCAGCGCCTTGCGAGTCTTCAAACACACAGGCATGTCCCTACCTCGGGGCCTTTGCACCCACTGTTCCCTCTGCTTCAATGCTCTTTCACCAGATATCCACAGGGCTTGCTTCACTAGGTCTCTGCTCCAGTGTCTCCTCCACAGACAGGTTCCTCCTGCCCCTCTTTGCCCCTTTAACCTCGTGATTTTATTTTTTTTTTCAATTTTTTCCATTATAGTTACTGTACAGCAAAGTGACCCAGTCACATACATATATAATCCTTTTTCTCACATTATCCTCCATCATGCTCCATCATAAGTGACTAGATATAGTTCCCTGTGCTATACAGCAGGATCTCATTGCTTATCCACTCCAAAGGCAATAGTTTTTATCTGTTAACCCCAATTCCAATTCCCAGTCCAACCCCAGTCCCTCCCCGTCTAGTGATTTTAGAGATAAATGCACTGGAGCATTTATCACTGTGATTTTATTCTGTGCCATCAGCCAACTCAAGGGCAGGACTCAGTGGTGCTCGCTGCTGCATCACTCCTGGCACACAGCAGGCACTCAAAATGTATTTGTGGGAAGAAAAAGCCACGTATCCACTGCTGGCATCTCCTGGAGCACCATCCTTTCTGCTCTTTTTGCAAACCAGGCCCTATGAGAGAGCTCTCTGCCCCGCGCCCCGTCAGCAGCCTGCCACTATAGGCGTATTGGTTTTTTTCTTTTACATTCTCACCTGCAGCATATGGAGGTTCCCAGGCTAGGAGTCAAATTAGAGCTGCAGCTGCCGGCCTACACCATAGCATGGCAACACGGGATCCAAGCCATATCAGTGACCTGCACCACAGCTTGCAGCAACGCCGGATCCTTAACCCACTGAGTGACAGCCAGGGATCGAACCCACATCCCCACTGACACTAGTCAGGTTCGTAACCTGCTGAGCCACAACGGGAACCTCTCTAGGCATGAACTACATACACTGTGAGGCTCTCAACTGGGGGGCCATTTACTCCCCGAGGGAGAACAAACCCTTAAGAGTCTCTTCTTTTTTGTCACTTTTAACCAAACCAAGCTGAAATTTACAAGACATCACAGTAACACACAGAAGCAAAAAAAAAAAAAAAAAAAAAAAAAAGGTCACCCAAGGTTCTCTGTCATCTTTTAAAAATTCAGTAGCTGCCTCCAAAAGGCCTTTCTACCTGAGATGGGCACACAGGCTGCGGGATCCGCTGGATCTCCCCCGGTCCTTGCAAACAAAAATTAGATGCCGGAGGAAACAGAAGAGACCTGAAGTGCCAAAGCCTGATCTTCTAACCCTGGGGTCATAGGGCATTGTCCCCAGCCTGGCTGTCCCGTGGCCCAGGATACCAACAGCCCTCACCGGAGGAGGCCAAAACTCTCCAGGAGGTCAAGGTCATGCACACATACCCATTTTACATATGTGTAAACTGGGATCGGGTCTCTTGGGACTGAGAGGGCATCGGGTCTGGTTGATTCCGGTCCTTCAGGCCCGGGCTGGACCTGGGCTTCAACCTCGTACCTGCCCAGCTGAAGGCAAACCTCACCGAATGGCCTACCGTTCCCCAATCTGAGCGAGACAGTGGCTACTTGGCGCTGCTCCTGGGTGCCGGAGAAAGCCTGGCGGGGCTGCCGGGTACCCGGCCCGGCCTTACCTCTTGATGACGAACTGGATGCTGTTGCTGGCCTCCAGGATCTTCCGGAGCTTGGCGATCCCGAAGCAGTTGGGCCTGCGGAGGGAGATGCCTTCAGGCAGCCCCACCACAAACAGCTCTTCGGGGTACATCAGGAACTTGGAGTAGGGCACCTTGACCGGCTCCGAGATGCCAATGGCCTTGGCTGCAGAGACATGGCTGCTGTAGCGCCACCAGACTATGGGGCCGCGAGCCTCAGCTCCCACCTCTCATGTCTGCATGGGGGGCCGCAGGTGCCAGAGCCCTTGGGAAGCCTGGCTCTTGGTTGAACCCTCCCGGCCGTCAGAGAGGTAAGTGCTGTTAGCCCTCGTCTGTGGGTACAAGACCCGGAATCCAGAGAGGACAGGACCTGTCTCAGGTCCCAGAGCCGGGAGATGTGAGCCCAGGTCAGGGGGGCCCTCAAACCTACACTCAGTCCCTGATCCAACAAAGTCCGTGGTTTTGTAAGTAAAAAAAACCGCTGATGGCTGGTGAGGCCTGGCCTTGACTCCAGCCAAGTTCACTTGTCCTCGTGCTGCCAAAAAGGTCCGCCAGAGGCCCTCCGGGCCACCATAAATAACCCTAAGTCCCCGGCAGGGCCCAATACCACGCCTTGGGAACAGGTCCGAGTCCCAGGCCAGGCATTGCCAGTCACTAGTTGGGTGGGCTCGGACCAGCTACAGCACTTCCCCAGGCCTTGTTCGCTCTCATCTGTAAAATGGGTACAGGACACAGGGGCTCTGGGAGATGGGACGGGAGAACTTGTGGGAAGCACCCCCAGTGCCCGGCTGGCCAGGGGGGCGGAACAGGAGCAGCTCCTGCCCCGCCTCCCCGGCCTCTCCGGTAGGAAAGACCTCGCATGCGTCCTCCTGAGGACCCTGCGCGAAGGAGGTGGGGACGGAGGGGCGGGTTCAGCAGCAGGTTGAGGGGCCGAGGCAGGGGGCGAGTGTGAGCACGCTGACGAGGAGGCGGAGTTCTCTGCCCGTGCCTGGCTCCCCGGGTGGGGCGCCTGGAGCCGTGACGGTGACTGGACAGCCGTCCCCCCACTGCCCCTGGCCCTGCCCGGTCGGTCCCAGCCCCTCTGGCCTGAGCCTCCCCCCGTCGCTGTTCAGGGAGCTGCTGGGATGGGGGCTGAGGGGGCTGCGGTCAGGCCCGAAGTCCCTCTGAAAACAGGGCAGCTGGAGGGAGGCCAGGGTGGCCCGACCCTTCCGGGCTCCTCGCTCACCGTATCGCGTGTTGAAAAGCAGCTCCACCTGCTTCCGCAGAGGCCGGAGCACGTCGCCGTGGCTGTCTGGAAGGCAAAGGGCAGTTTGCTGAGCTTCCCTGGGGCCGTGGGGACCCAGCTTCTCACTCACATCCCAGCCCTGCTTCTCACCGAGAAGGACCCTGTGCCGGGGACGGGGAAGGGTGGTGGTGGCAGGTAACCTTTTCCCTCAGAAGCGGCACCCCTGCAGACAGCTCCACAATTCCTGGGCTCAAATACCTGCTTGTGAAATCGGGTCTAGGGCATCACTGGGCCAGAATGGCAGGTTCTGAGATCTAAGAATGACCATGGGCCTTTCTATATGAATGTCACTCTAGACCAGCACAGCGACTTATCCTGAGCATGAACACTAAGCCTGCAAACTGAGTACGCTGCCACCAAGTGGCAGTGGATGTTTAAGAGGTCACAGATCCCCCACCCTCCCACCCCGCTCTCCCCTGCCAAGCTGGGTTTGGGGCTGGGAAAGCGACATTTCTCTCCTTTGACACCACTTGTTCCACATCAGGGGTGGAAACAGAACCACCTCACCTGGATCTCCCTGCCTGTCCTACTCCCACGCTCTGTGGGGCGGGAATGAGCAGTGTGCCTAAGACTGAATATGTCTGTCGGATACAAAGCCACTTTTGTGCTTTCAGGCCTGAATGTGACTTGCTCAGGAAGACTAGGCTCAGACTTCAGCCTTAAAATTTTTCTGGAAAGCAGGGTGTATGTAAAGACAAAGCAGGGTGTATGCAAAAAAGCAGGAGAGCCCTGCAATTTCCTCTGCCAGAAAGAACCGCTTGGGCCCTGACTGTGTACCGCCTAATTCTAGAAAACGGGTCTACAGACCTCCTCCCAACTCAGGCAGCCCACAGGACTCCCACCCCCAAAGTGGGTCTTGGGGAGAGACAAAAGGGAGACTCGGGGTGGGCCGGGGAGGAGACAAGGGGGTGAACGGGGTGGGGACAGCGCCTCACCCTCCACAGGCCTCTCCTCGGGCCGCGGGTCCTCGCTGGGCCCTTTATCTGAAAGAGAAAAGGATGCCAGGCAGCCACGCTCATCACCTCCTGCACTCTGCACCCCAAAGTCGGGCAGACAGGTGGGAAGCAGCAGGCCCAGACTCAGGAGCGTAGGAACCTACTCTAGTGCAGTAGGTTAAGGATCCGGTGTTGTCACTGCTGTGGTTCTTGTCACTGCTGTGGTTCCAGTCACTGCTGTGGCACGGGTCTGATCCCTGGCCCAAGAACTACTACATGCCAAGGGCGTGGCCAAAAAAAATGTATTAAAAAAAAATTGGAGTTCCCACTGCAGCTCAGTGGGCTAAGGACCCAGCGTAGGCTCCATGACAATGCAGGTTTGATCCCTGGCTTGGCTCAGTGGGTTAAGGACCCGGTGTTGTCACAAGCTGCAGCGTGGGTCACAAGTGCGTCTTGGATCGCGTGTTGCTGTGGCTGTGGTGTAGGCTGGCAGCTGCGGCTCCAATTCGACCCCTAGCCCGGAACTTCCATATGCAGCAGGTGCAGCCGTGAAATTAATTAATTAAAAATAAAATAAAAGCTCATCACCACTGATTTTGGGAATGAAAAAAATAAATCTCTTAACTTGACGTAGCTACTTTTTTGATATTTTTCTTCCCCTAAACCAGTGATGAGGTTTTCAGCATTGTAACCACAATCAGTTTTGTGTCTTTGACACTCTTCCTTGTTGCTTATTTTTAGCGGCTGCATAACAGTCCACCAGGAGGATGCGGTTATCGCTTCCACGACAGAAGGACCGGATCCAGTTTTCCCTGGTCATCCTTAACGCTGTCACGAACATCTCTGCGCAGTAAACGTCATTCACATTTCAGACAACTTCCTTTGACTGGGTTCCTGGATGTCCGGGACTGGGGGGGGGTGTTGTTCATTTTTACAGCTCTTCGAACAGACCAATTTCTCTGAAAAGCAATTTGCCAGTCTGCATTCCTACCAGCGCCATGCGTGTGCCCAGTTCCCCAGGTGATCAGCAAAAGTTCTGTCCAGTCAAAGGTGCAAGAGATGTTGCTTTGTTCAAGCCCCCGTTTTCCTGTGGCTGCACGTGTTTATTTACTGTTCTTTTTTTTTTTTTTTCTGCTTTTTCAGGGCTGCACCCACGGCATATGGATGGGTTCCCAGGCTAGGGGTCGAACTGGAGTTGTAGCAGCTGGCCTACACCTACAGCCACAGCAACGCCAGATCCAAGCCGCGTCTTCGACCTACACCACAGTTCACGGCAACGCCGGATCCTTAACCCACCGCGCGAGGCCAGGAATCGAACCTGCAAGGCCAGGGATCGAACCTGCATCCTCATGGATGCTAGTCAGGTTTGCTTTTGCTGAGCCACGATGGGAACTCCCCGGCCTGAGATCTTGATGTCGTCCGAGCCTAGTTGTTCCTATGGATGACCCCTTCAGATGGCTCATAGTCGTCCATGTGGAAATCTGTTCCAGAACTGCGCCTGGGACTAACACACGGGCCACCCATTTGCAATTTGGGCAAACCCTCATCCCCAAGTCTTCCGTGGTCAGCTCATTCTCTGTCCACTGATGTCCCACCTCCTATGGATGGTGGATCTTTTCTTTTTCCTTTGTCTTTTTGGCTGTATCCGTGGCATATGGAAGTTCCCCGGCAGGGATCAAGCCTGTGCCACAGCAATGATGATGCCAGATCCTTAACCTGCTGTGCCCCCAGGGAGCTCCCTGGATGTTGGCTCTTAGGTAACATCTGTGTGGGATTAGACTCGGGAAGCCACGGGTCACACGCATCCACGGCAGCTCCTCAGACCCTTTGCATTTCGCCTCAGCGACCTGGACTCCCAGGCCCTCCTCCTTCTTTTCTGTTTCCAGACCATCCTCCCCGACAGAGCAGAGAGAAGCAGAGACGTTCTGCCTTTATTGTCACCAGTGAACGCAGCAGAGTCCACCCGGGCCTGTAGAAAACCTCATTTATCTTTCCAGTCATTTGCTCATTTTTTTGGTAGGGGAAATTTTTAAAGTGCAGTAAAACATTCACCCTATTAGAATAAACACTCAGGGACCCACCAGCCAGAAAGTGAATAAATGTTAGCATTCTGTCATATTCGCACACGACTCTTTTTTTTGCACCCGATTTTTTTGGATAAAACATGAGCAATACTATTTTTATGTTCCCAGATTTAGAGAAATGCTGTACTGTCCGTATCCGTCTGCACTTGCTTTTCACACTGAACATGGCACTTTGAGATCGCTTTGCCCTGTTCTTGAAAAAACCATGCTTTTGCGTGGTCTTCTTAAGCAACGCCCGCCCCTCCTCCTCTTAATCAAGCGCACACCAGACAATGCCTGCCTTCTTCCTGAAGTTTCCTGCCCTGGCCGGGCATCTCTGATTACAGCGTTTTCCAAACTCAAACCATTTAAGTACTAATATCATTTTCTGCCGTACCTGTAAAACTTCTACACTATAATTTACATACTATTTGTCTTTAAAATGATTCACTTTTCTTGTTTTTTCGGTCTTTTTAGGGCTGTACCCACAGCATATGGAAGTTCCCAGCCTAGGGGTTCAATCAGAGCTACAGCTGCCGGCCTACGCCACAGCCACAGCAACACCAGATCCGAGCCGCATCTGCAACCTACACCACAGCTCACGGCAACGATGGATCCTTAACCCACTGAGTGAGGCCAGGGATCCAACCCGCGTCCTCATGGTTACTAGTTGGGCTCGTTTCCGCTGAGCCATGACAGGAATTACGAAAATGATTCACTTTTAAAAAGTATTAACTGTGTATAATGATACTTATTTCTTTTCTTTCTTTTTTTTTCTTTTCTGGCTGCACCCATGGCATATATAAGTTCCCAGGCCAGCGATCAAATGCAAGCGGGAGCAGAGACCTACGCCACAGCTTCAGCAATGCTGGCTCCTTAACCCACTGTGCAGGGCTGGGAATCGAAGCACCATCTCCACAGAGACAAGCCGGATCGTTAACCCACTGGGCCACAGTGGGAACTCCCCTTATGTCTTCTCTATAACGGCATCTGTTCATAATGGTTGCAACTGAGAGCTGGGCATGTGACAGTCACTAACCTATCCTTTCAACTCTGTGTGGTTTTGAAGATTTCCAAAATAAAGTGTAACAAACAAAACACATAGAACCCACCCCATCCCCGCTGCCACCTACCTGCCCAACCACTCCTCTGGTTTAAATTTATTGCCAGAGTCTGTTTCTGTCTCTGTCCCCAGTATTCTGCAGTCTGTTTTCAGCCTCAGGGCCAGAATACTGTTAAAATGTCCCCATTCACACCAACCAGGCCCCCCACTAGTTCCTGTCTCCTCAGTCCCCAATCCTTCCTGGCATGTGTACAATCCTGCCTAACCCACCCGTCTCCTCCTGTCCCCCACCTCACTCCGCTCCAGGCACTCTGCCTCCCTGCTTTTCTTGCACATACTGAGCACAGCCCGCCGCAGGGCCTTTGCACATGCTGCTAGCTCCGCCTGGGAAGTTCTGTCCTGACAGCCACATGGCTTCTGCCCACACATTGGTCTTCGTTCCAATGTCACTTGCTCAGCGAGGTCCTCCTCCTGTACCTGACTCTTCCCCTCCTGGTTCTGTGTCTGCCACAGCACTTAGCACTACCTGACTTTCTATTTTTTCTTTTTTTTTAATTGATTGGCTTACTATCTGTCTCCCTGCACTGGGATGTTAGCCCACAAGGGGACCTGGGTTCACTGCTCTGTTCCCAGTACCATGCATGGGACCTGGTACATAGTAGGTGCTCAATAAATAGTTGTTGAATAAATGAACAAGTTTATCCAAATGGGAGCTCCTGAGAAAGACACAGTAATTACACTTAATATAACTCAAGGCCCATTTTGCATTTTCAGAAAGGAACTCAGCCTGGGTTAAGGAGTCGGATACACACTGTGTTTCCTCTAAAGGGGGTGGTCAATGCCAAGAAAAGCCTGTGGGCTTCCTGGCCCATTTCTTACCAGTCAGCATCTCCATCCCATATCCAGAATCTTCTGAGGGCAGATGTCCAGGCATGGAGTCTGTCATTTCCTCAGAGGTTGGGGAAGGGTCTGCAGACAAAACTCCAAATGACGACAGCATCTTCTTCTGTCTATCCCACCCCACTGCGGTCCCTCAGGGACCCCCAGCCCAGCAGGCCCACGGAGTCAGACGAGGAAGCCGCACCCAGGACTCAAAGAGGGCAGCTGTGCTGGAGGCCAGCAGGGACCAGCGGGGCCTGGAGCTCTTGGTTACCACATACTGAGCTTCTGGAGGCCAAGAAAACAACCCTCTTCACAGATGTGGAAACTGAGGTTCAGAGGGTTCCAGGTCAAGAGTCCAACTCAGACCCTCTTACTCTGATGACTTTCTCTTCTCCCTCCTCTGCCTCCTAAACCCTGGGGAGGCCCGGCCAGAGGTAAAGGCTGGGGGGACCTTCAGAAAGGTCAGAGCTGAGACGGGACCCCAGCACAGAGGGCAGACATGGCTGCGGGAAGCCCACTCAGAGCTGCACCCTCTCATGATCCAGCCAGAGAAACAGCGGCCTGGAGAGCACTTCTTGGCTGGGGCAGGCCCTCCAGAGGCAGAGCAGGACAGCCCGGGGTGGCGGTGGGGACATGGGGGTTGTGGCAGGTCCCGGGGCCCTGCCTGGGGAGCCGCTCCATCTCTGCACGTTCAGGTGGGGGTGGCAGGGTCAGCCCTTACCTGGGACGGTGACCTGAATGATATCCAGGTCCTCTGGCTCAATTTTGATGGGTCTCAGCCCACCCAGCTCCCCGGAGGTTCCTGTGAGGGGGCAAGGAGGGATCTGGTCAGGTGTGGGCGTGAGCCTGGCCGGGCAGGGCAAGTCATTCCAGAACATTCTCCCGTCTGTGACTTGTCAGTCAGTAGCGCCATGAAAAGTCACCTCAGCCCTGGCGCCTGGGCTGCAGACGGACACAATGTAGACACCTGGCAGGTGAGACCCATCTTGCCAAGGACACACGAAGAGGCGGTGACACCAGAAACCGGGTCTCCCAAGGCCCCACAGGGCCCCGCACAGCCCAGCTGCCGCTCCCTGGCCTGCCCAGCACCTGCCAGCGAGGCCTGGGGGACAGAGGGCCGCGGTGGGCACAGGAGATTCCTTAGTATCCCAGGCTCCTCCTTGGGGCCGCTGAGCAGGGCTGGGGGACGCCCTCCTGCCGCGTGACTCCCACCACCGCGGGGCTCTGCTCCTCACCTGGCCCACAGTCTTCGGAGGAGAGACTGCTCTTGTCCGACCTGTGGGGAGGAAGCCGGGAAATGACGAATTCGGCTCCAGCCCCGCCCCCTCAAGGCGTCAGGGCCCCGCCCCTATTCCCAATGCCCCGCCCCCCCAGGACATGTCACCTGGCCGCCCCTATCCTGGGGTGAACTTCCCGGCACCCACCCTCCCCACCGGCTGGGAACTCCTGAGGCCTGGGTCTGGTCAGTCTAGGGGCCCCATGTCTTAGGACAGTGGGGGTCCGACCAGCGCTTGCTGGGGGGCCAGCTGGGAGCTGAGGGGACCGCCAGCCTGGATGGGGTAGGAATGCCGGGAAAGGGGTGGGGGGGCGCCTGGATGGAGGTTCAGCTAATTCACAGAACCCTGCCGGGAGGAGGCTGGGCTGGATCGGGGGATCCTGGGATGAGGAGCCCATCCCTGGACCCCAGGAACCCAGAGCCTTGGCGGGGTGGGGTTGGGGAGGTGCAGCGGTGACCAAGCCACGAGCTGAGTGTGTGCGGCGCCTCGGGGACACATAAGGCAGCAGATGCCTAACGGAGCCGGCACACCAGGGCAGGTCTGAGACTAGGTAGCGCGTGGCTAGATCCTGAGCAGCGACAAGACCCCGCCAGGTGGCAGAATCCTGCACAGGTTCTGTTCCCCTCCGAGCCCCCTGCCCTTGCTTCTGGCCGGGCCCCAGAGTGGTGAGGCACACGGGTGTCTGTGTGGGACCCCAGGCGGGGTGTGCAGTGGAGGGGGACCCTGGCCCGCCCTAGGCCTTGCTCCTTTCCCCGGGTGACACGACCTCGGCCCAGAGCTGGGCAGGGGCGCGGCCTCACCGGGTGGCCCCCGCCGGGTCCGGGACGGCAGCACGGGGGGCCTCTGCAGAGGCGTCCTCTGGCGGGCTTGCTGGCTCCAGCTTCGTGGGGTCTTTGGTAAACTTGTTCCCTGGGGGAGAGGGCGGAGGAGGGCAGGGAGGTCAGGGCCTCGGCCTCCGCCCACGGGGCACCGGCAGGGGCCTCTGTAGGAAGCTCCCAGGGGCGCCCCTCAGCTGTGGTCTGGCCTCTGCCCCTCCCTCCTGTGGCCTCTGTGTCCAGCCAAGCCAGGAAGGGCTCCTAGGGACAGAAGCCGCCTGGGATGAGGAACAAAGGCCCTTATGTCAGTGGACGCCAGGGACTGGAGAGCACTGGGCAGGAGGAAGGAAAAGCCAGCAAGGGCCATCCTGACCTCACCTGCGCCACTGAGGCTGAAAGGGGAAAGGGGCTGAGCGACCCCCAAGGCTGAACCAACCATTCTGTCGCTGCGTTAGAACCAGAGGATGGTGCTCTTGTCACCCCCATTTCACAGATGTGGAAACCGAGGCCCCTGTGACCTTGTCCAAGGTCACAAAGCCAGGGCGGGACCCAGATGCTCCCTTTGCTGCACCTGGCAGAGCCCACTGCTTCTTCCTGAGAGGGTGGCCGCCTACTGGTCACCAGCCTGGGTTTGTGCCCAGGCCCCACCACTCGCTAGCTGGACTTAAGGGCAAAAAACAGAACCCGCTTTATGGGATTGATGATGAAAACTAAATCAAATCAGGATGAAATATGCTAGCAGCTTAGGAGAGCACCTGTCGCATGTTAGTATTTAGTAAATGTTAACTTTATTATTCCCTGCCCAGGGCACCCCGTGTCTGCAGGGGACGTCTGGACAGTCTGTCTGCACCCGGGAGCTGGAACCCGGGATGCAGAAGCCACACCCAGGCGCCTCCCCGCCCCACAGTCCGGTGTGAGGGCAACTCAAGCACTCTTGGCGCATCAGTTTGGCAAGCTGCAGAAGGGCCTAGAAGGTACCCACACGTACCTGTGAAAATTCGCTCATCGAACATCCTGGGGAGAGAGGAGAGAAGGACATGAGAGGGGAGCCAGCCCCCAGGTCCCCTCAGTGACGGTCACTTGAGTCCCACATGCACGGCTACTGCTGCAGACCCGGGCACCGGGCTGGCCACACGGAGGCCAGGAGAGGCTGGTCCCGAAGAGCCAGATACCCCCACAGAGCCAGAGGCCCCGAGCCATTTCTCCACAGCCAGGGGAAGCATCCGCCAGCCTCTGGGGGGCCAGCCTGTTCACCATGACCCCCCGGGGGGCCTCCTGAAGCCCTGAGCTCTCCATCGCCACGGCTGGTGGACAGTTCACCAGGACTCCGCAGCCTCTGACCCCGCATCACCTGTGTCTCAGCGACAGGCGTGGGGGCGGGTCCTGCGCCCAAGAAGCTCTCTGTCGATGGCACAGGCCGGCCCTGTCCCAGATCGTAGCCTTGCAGGGTGACACGTGGCACCCCTCAGAGGTGTCTCAGGGAGTCGGGGATGGCGGGCTCAGGTGGGCTGGCTAAGAGGTTGTCCAGGTAAAGGCACAGCAGGGCTGGAGGGGTCCCGGGGGAGGAAGCCGGCCGGCGGTCTCTACCCCGTGGGCAAGGGGGAGCTCGCGGCATGCACGGCGTCCTGGGATCCCTCCGTCATCACACAGGATGGATGGGAGGGAGGATGGCTCGGGGCCCAGGGCCACCTGCAGACTCCTGAGTCATCCTGATAAGACACCTGGAATTCTTATTCCAGGAAATCGAGGATGGAGTAAAGGTCGGCGAGGGAGCTGGGGTCACCTGGCCGCCTGCCTCCAGGGCTGCTGTTCTTTCTGCTCTACTCCCAGCCCCCACTGGGTGGCCGGCCCCCCACGGGTTGGGGAGCCTCAGGCCACTGGTCTGGGGGCCTGCAGAGAGCCAGGGAGTAGCTGGATGAAGGGACAGACTTTGGTCGCTGAAGTCAGGCTGCAGGGGTGACACTGGACAAGCGAGGTCCTGTTTGTCAGAGTCCCTTTTCCCCAGAATTACTCCCTCTGGCTGCTTCTTGGCCTTGGGGTGGGGGGGTCCAGATGGAGCAGGGGAGGAGCGGGGAGAAGGGGATGCCTCTCAGGATGAGAACAGGATGTCATGCTTGGGGTCTTGCTGCCCTGGTGACTCCAGGCTCTGCTTTCTGTCGCTGACCTTGCCTCCGTTTGAACTTCCTGCAGGGCCCACCTTGGGCCCTGCCCGGCCCCCTTCTATTTGGATTCAGACAGCGACCAGGAGGCTGCCAACATTAATGGCAGGCTATGTTTACTTATCGGGGAGCACAGTTCCCTGGCGGGGCTGCAGGCCGGGAGCGGGGGGCGATGATGTGGAGAAGGTCTGTGTGGCTCCAGCACGGTGACAGATGCCCTCACAGGCTGCCTGGCCTGGAAAGCCTGCCTGACGGGCGCTGATCAAGGGTTGCCGTGCACGCTCCAGGGTGCCAGGGCCCCCCAGGTCCTTTAGCTCTTAAGTCCAGCCTTAGGTAGAACCGACACGTCTGCCCCTCGGGTGTGAACTCAGCCCTCATTCAGGGCTTGTGTGCTGCTGAGGGGAGCAAGGATTTGGGGGCCAGAGCTCGGCACGAGTGGGGTCCCAGGGGCCAGGGAGCCCTCTTCTGCTAATACGACTCCCGGGCCTTGTCGAGGGGCTTCTCCATTTGGCAGGAGAGTACTCTGATCTCCCCCCACTCCGCAATCACCTGGGCCAGGGCAGAAACTCCACCTCCTGGCTGCTCCCTCTGCCCTCTTTTCTCTGGACTCACTCCTGCCAGGACCATCTCAAATGCCTCACTGAGGAGGCTGGGACGCATAACAGACGGAAATGTCCTGGGCTCAGAACGGAGCAGCCTTGCTTGCATCCATTTAGTTCAGAAAGGAAGCACCTTGCTTGCATCCATTTAGTCTCCAGCCAGCACTGTGACGGGTGGATCATTAGCCCAATTTTAGAGACAAGGAAAGGGAGGCACAGAGCAGTTAAGGAACTTGCCCAAGGACACACAGCTGGGAGGATTCGAACCCAGGCCGTCCCTGCTACCGCTACTACATGCGGGGGGTGAGGCTGAGGAAAAGGACTGCTGTTTGTGAGCGTGTGCCACGTGCCAGGTGTGTTCTGTCTACTTCATTTTATGTTGAGGAAAACCTGAGACTGGGGCATCACTGTCCCTGTTTTAATTTTTTTGGCTGCACCCACAGCACACAGAAGTTCCCACGACAAGGACTGAACCTGTGCCACGGCAGTGACAATGCCAGATCCTTAACCACTAGTCCACCAGGAACTCCTCATTGTCCCTATTTTTACAAATAAGGAAACCGAGGCTCTGAAGAGAAGCGCCATTCAGTTATCACACAGCTCATGACTTCAAGCCCAGTCTGCCCGATGCCAAGCTTCCTCCTCCAGGAAGTCCCACAGGCTTGCTGCTCAGAGGCCACTGTGTCTACACCTGGAAACATGTTGTTTTCATGCTCCCTGAACTCAACAGAGAAGTGACCACACCCCATGACTGGTGGTAGCTGCTGGGGCAGGTGGGGACTATGACTTAAAATCCTCTGTAGAGCCCAGTGAGGGGCTGGGCCTGCAGGAGGCACTCAGCAAATACTAGAGAGGAATTAAACGAGCTACAGTTTGGATCAAGTGAGATGAAAGTCAGTCACAGCGAGGACTCAAGCACCAGGCTCAGGCGTGTAAGCGGCCACTGGTATGTCCCTTGCTGCTTTCTGCTCCCCTAGCCCCCTACCTCGCTACCAAGAAGTCAACTGAAGGAAAAGGACTTAGGCAGAAGCAAGGGAACTGCAGCTAGACAACAGCAGGCACTGCCAGGCAGAGGGGAGACTGATTTCAATTCATCTCCAGGATGATTTAGCAAGGGGGACCCCCCACACACATACAGGGGTTGTGAGGGCACGAGAGACGGCTCAGATGCAGTCCCACAGCCGTAAGCGAGCGGCGTGATGCAGGGCTGGGGGGGGCGCTCATGGGGGTCAAGAAAGCACCTGCTGCGGAAGGGGATTCTTTCTGGGTGAGGAGAGGGGAGGGCGTCTAGGCAGAAAAGTCAGCCTTGACAGGCGGGAAGGACGATGGGGAGGACTCACAGGCAGCGGCCGAGGCTTCGGCAAAGGCTGGGAGGCAGGAGAACCAGGAGGGAAGGGGCGGCGGCCCGGAGGCCATCACGGCGGCTGCCAGACCGCGTGCGGGGTACCCCGGAGCTGCTACACGGGGTGGACACGGAGAGCCGGGGGAGGGGAAGGGTTCTGAGCAGGAAGCCCCACATCAGAGCTGACTTTCAGTCACCTCCCGGCCACTCCCAGGCTCCTCCGCTGACGGCCACTCCTCATCCTCGCCCCGGCCTCTAACGTGGGGATCCCGGGGGGCCGCCTGGATCCTCTTCTCTTCTCGCCGTTCTTTCCCTCCTGCTCTGTGATCCCTTCCCGGCCCCAGATGCCAACTCGCGGATTCTTATTTGCAACCCCGCCTCTCTCCCGAGCTTCCGCCATCTCAGCTGGGCCTCTGACAGTTCCACCTCCTAAGTGTCTCCGAGGTGAACTTGCTCAGAAACATGGGGTCCCGGGCCTCCCCAGTCCCCTCCACGTTCCACCGGCCGGGCCAGCCCATCACGGCTCAGACTCTACCCACAACCCAGCCCCTTCTCTCCGTCCGCCCATCACGGTGGCCTGGCCCACGGCCGCGGTGGCTTCCGCGCCAGTGTTTCACCTCTGCTTCCTAGAGTCGGCTGCCCCCACCCCTGGCAGCCAGAGGGCCTGGCAGTCCTGCAGAGGCCCTTCCAAGGCTGTGAAGTCACCCCTTTCCCCCTCGGGCATCTGGGCTGCCACTGAGGACAGCTCTTCACCCAGACTCTGCCCAGCTCGGTGCAGGCGGACCTTCTCGAGCTCTCAGCTTAGCCAATGGGACCTTCCCACAGAGGCCCCTGGACCCCCCAAACAGGTCTCTCCATCCCAGGCCCCCAGCACTTCCATCTCTCCCACTACCCTGTTTATTTCCTAAGCTCTAAGGAACTGGATGGCATGAGTGCGGATGTGCACAAGCACTTTCATCTGTCCGTCCATCCCCGGCACGGATACGGCTGGCCACTGCCACATCCCAGGGACAGCGGTGGGCACTGGGGGTTCAGCAAAGAGCCCCCCGGGCCTGGCTTACGGTCCAGGGGCAACAAAAAAGCAAGCAGGCATGCGAGTCGCAGCCCAGGCTGGGAACACCCCCACCCCCAGAGCTCCCGGACAGAGGCCTGGGAAGGGGCTGTGACAGTCAGCACGCTGGAGGCAGGGGGCTGGACGGAGTGGCCTCTGGCCACCCTCCATCTCTAACCGCTCAGGGGGAAGCATCCCAGGGAGTCGGGCTTTGCCTGGAGATACTGATGTGCACGGTGGCAAGTCCCCGCCGGAGGTGGGAGACAGGGGCTGGGGGGTGGGTGTCTGCAGGCACGGCGGGGAGGGCGGGGGATACAGTGTGTGTGTCGGGGGGGCGCTGCAGTGCTGGAGCCCATTGTGATGCGCTTAATCCCACCCACCCACTGCTGCACCAGGGAGCCTGGCCAGCTGGGAGGACAGGGACGGTGGACAAGCTGCTAGCAGGCAGGGCAGCCCGATGGGCGGTGCGGAGGGCGAGAGGCTGGCCCGGCCCCACCTGAGCTCAGCCGGGTAAGTGCAAGCAACAGCCTCAGGTCGTGTTTAGGGGCAAGAAAACACCTCTGCCTAAGAACTTTGGGAGCACCCGCTCGCTCAGGCCAAGCACTGTGCCTCTATTTCTCCATTCAATCCTCAGAAGAGGCCGGAAGGAGGAGGCCACACAGCGGTCAGGTTACAGAACCTCTTTGCTCCACCCCTGTCCCACTGTGGCCTCCCCAGGGCCCTGCCTCATGCCTGCTGCTGCCCCAGGCCCAGCCCCGACACCCCAGCACCCCAAGCCCAGGCCCAGACCTGACACCTGGCACCCAAAGCCCAGGCCCAGCCCCAACACCCCAGCACCTCAAGCCCAGGCCCAGCCCTGATACCCTGAACCCCACGCTGACACCCAGCACCCCAAGCTGAGGCCCAACCCCGGCACCCCAGCACCCCAAGCCCAGGCCCAGCCCTGATACCCTGAACCCCACACTGACACCCAGCACCCCAAGCCCAGGTCCAGCCCCAACACCCCACCCTGATACCCCAAGCCCAGGCCCAGCCCCGACACCCCAGCAGCCTAAGCTCAGGCCCCTGCACCTCTTAATGACGAAGTGGATGCTGTGTCGCTCCTCTAGGATCCGCTTCAGCTTGGGGACCCCGTAGGTGCAGGGGCGCTTGAAGGGGATCTTGTCTGGGATGCCCACGATCTCCACGGCCTCCGGGTCGCAGGCGATCTTCCTGTAGGGGACGGGGACCATGTGGTCCAGGCCCAGGGCTTCCGCTGGAAGGGCAACGGCAAGGCTGAACTGAACGCGGGATGGAGGCCGCGGGACGTGCAGGGCCCCAGGGCCTGGTCACCACCACCTCCCGCTGCCCAGGCACCACCCCAGCCGCTCAGCAGCCAGAGGGAACCTCCTGAAGCACCAAATACATCACTGCTCTCTTTGAAAGAAAAACTGCCTGTAGGCTCCCATCTCACTCCGTGATGGCCATAGTCCTACAAGGCTCTACGTGATGGGGACCCCGTCAGCTCTGACCTTATCTTCCATCCCTTCCAGCCCCCGCGTGCTCACCCAGGTCTCTCTGGTCTCCTTGTTGCTTCCCTAACGTGCCAGGCACGCGCCCAACCCCAGGGCCTTTGCACCTGCTCTTGCGTCCACTGAGACCCTCTTCTCCCAGATCACAGTACCTTCCCCTCCCTCTCTATTCAAACGTCCGCTCGGCTGCCACCCTGGCAGCCTAACAGCCCCCTCGACCCTTCCCAGCCCATCCTGCTTCATTTTTCATTCCTTATTTATTATATATATAACCTGACGTAACAAATATATTCACGTCTGGGACCTAGATAGGGTGGGACACAGAGGAGCCACTCGCTGCACACTGAGGGGTGAGCGAGAGGCTGAGGGATGCTGCCAGGCTCAAGGTGGCCTCTTGGCATGTTGCCTTCAGTCCGTGCAGGTGTGTCCTTTCCTCCAGGGAGTGGCTCGGCACTCTGCACACTCAGTGACATAAGTGAGACACTGCTAGAAGCTGACAGCCTTGCCAACGGCAGTGCAGACAGAATCCGGGCTCAGGAAGTGGTTATTTGCTTTTTCTTCCATACCATTAGGTTTGGTCCTGAGCCATTTCGGTCATTCCGTTACATCCCGGCTCCTCCTTTTCATTCATTCACTCACCCAATAGTTCTTTGCTTTTTTTTTTTTCCTAGGGCCGCGCCTGCAGCATATGGAGGTTCCCAGGCTAGGGGTCGAATCAGAGCTGCACCTGCCAGCCTACACCACAGCTACAGCAACGCGGGATCCGAGCTGTGTCTGCAACCTACACCACAGCTCACGGCAACACAGGATCCTTAACCCACTGAGTGAGGCCAGGGATCGAACCCGCATCCTCACAGACACTAGTAGTGTTAACCCACTGAGCCACAGTGGGAACTCCTCACCAAACACTTCTGAGCACCTCCTATGTGCTTGCTGGTACTTTCATGGGGCCCTGTTCTCCCCAAGGCTTGGGAGACGAGCTGGGCCGGGTGCCAAGTGTACACTTCACCCTTGCCTGGTCACTCCAGCCTCTCCCAAGGGTCCCGCACCCTCAGGCCCCTCCCCATCCTGGCCTTGACCTCGGGCCACACCAGGCTTTGTCTGTGTCTAGACAAGTGCCAGCCCAGAGCTAGATCCCCCTGTAGCCGCGCCTGGACCAGGGTGGGGCAGAGTCGCCCAGCTGGACCCCTCCCTGTGGCGCCGCCAAGACTGCTTTTCTGCGGCTGCGGCTCCGGGCTGCGTGGGCGGCCCTGGCAGTCAGATCCCACTCTGCAGCCACACTTAGCTCGCTGTCTAATTAAACCCTCGAAATCTCAACAGCTGTCAAAGCATTTCTTCTCCCACCCCCGGCGTCACCGGCCAGCCCCAGCCCCAGCCCTTGAGCGACAGGTTTTTGGGTTCCTCGAGCCTGTGTGACTCCATCTCCCCGCGGCTACACCTGACTCACTGGCCTGTCCTTCCCGCGGCAAGAAGATCCAGGGCACAGAGGCCCGGGGCCACCCGCCTCTGGGTGCTGCCCTCCGGGAAGGGGAGGGCGAAGCCGCCATGCACGCCCCTCCGTGTAGTCTCAGCCTCTCTCTGGGTGACAGAGACGTTGAGGCTTCCTGAAGGCTGGGGTGCCATTTCTTTTTTTCTCCCTCTGCACCCCCAGCTCCATCGCCAGCCCACTTCGCCCAGGTCTGGTGGCTGAAATGGCAGAACCAGGGGGGCAGGATCTGCTTGGCCAGGGTCTGCAGGATGCCGCAAGCCGCCCGACAAGGTCCCCACCCCACCCCCGGGGTCTCCCAATACTGGGGTGGGGGGGAGCTGCTGAAGGGACAGCTGAAGGGACAGCTCAGAGGAAGCTCTGGCCTGAGCAGGCACAGGGCCTCAACCACTCCAAGCCCAACGCTCCTCCTTGGAATTGGCCATGGTGACGAGCCCAAGTGCTGATCTCCGGGAAAGACTCAGAATCCTGGAAACATCCATCACGTACAACAGGCTGGAAGACCAGCAGCTGCCGGTCTGCTGGGGCCGAAGCCGCCCGACGTGAACATGAGCCAGCCCCGCCCGGCTCCCCTCTCCCCATCCAGCTCCCCTCTCCCCATCCAGCTCACACCTGCTCAGCGCCACCCCAGCCAGGAAGGCCGTCAGGGTGGGTCAGAGAACACCTCCTCCACAAAGCCACCCCTGACTCTCCAAGCCTGCTGAGACCTCACATTCCTCGCAGCTGCCCCCCCTCTCGAGGGGCCCCCACCCCGGCGCGCTCGACATACTAGAATGTACCACCGTGTGCTGCGCCCTGACGCGGGCACCTCTTCAGGCACCTGCAACCTGCAGAAGCACCCTAAGACCAGAGGTAGCCTGAGTGCCTGGCACAAGGCGGGGGCTCAAAAAACGCAGAGCTGAGAAGCAAGCGAAATGGTGAACGTGTGAGAACAAAAAACAAAAAAGGGAAGAAAGCAAGTGTGCCATGTGACAGAGAGAAGCACACACGTGGTCTCCAAAATCCTAAAGCCGCTGAACGGACCTGAGTGAAGATGGGGTGGGGGGGGGACCTGTTGTTATTCGTAACAAGCCCCTACCTGAGCTTATGCTAATGAAGTAGCTCAGAGAGCAAAGGGGGCCCCTAGGTAGGCTTGGGATGGGTGCTGGTTGCCAGAGGAACCAAACCCCTGATTAGAGGGCTTGAACTTCCCCTGGCCTGTGGGAGGAGAGAGGGGCTGGCGTCTGAGCTGATCGTTAATGGCCAGTGGTTAAACCGGTCACGCCTACTTAATGGAACCTCTGTAAAAACTCTAAACAAAGGGGTTCAGAGAGCTTCTGGGTGGCTGATTGTGGGCCAGGAAGGTGGTCCACCCCAAACTCCACGGGAACAGAAGCTCCTGGGCTCAAGGCGCTTCCAGACCTCGCCCTATGTTCCTCTTCACCAGGCCGACCATCTGTATGTGCCCTTTCTGATAAACAGGGCAAGAGATGCGAAGTGTCTCCCGGAGTTCCATTACAGCAAAGTGCTGAGCCCCGGGGGGTGGGGGGTGGGGGTAGGGGTTCGTGGGAACCACGGATGGGTAGCCAAGTCGGACAGAAGTGTGGGTCCCACTACATGGGACTGGCTTCCGAAGTGGGAGGCAGTTTTAGAGCACTGAGCCCTTAACCTGCGGGGTCTTGCGTTAACTCTGACAGTTAGCGTCAGAACTCTAGGACCCCCAGCTGGCCGGAACAGAGGAGGGTGGCTGGGCATGGAAAATTCGCAGTCCTGGTGTCAGAAGTGTCCTGAGTAGAGAAATGGGATTTTAGGGTTTTTTTTCCCCCTTTTTTGGGCTGCCCCACGTTCCCAGGCCAGGGTTAAGATCCAAGCCACAGTAGCAACTGAAGCCGCAGCTGCAGCAACACTGGATCCTTAACCCACTGTGCCGGGCCAGGAATCGAACCTGCACCCCGGTGCTCCCGAGACATCACTGATCCCATTGCATCGCAGTGGAAACACTGGTGCTTTTTTGTTTTTAAGCTAAGCGGGAAGGGAGGGAGGAAGGAAAAGGAAGAGAAAAAAAGAGATGAGAGAGAGAGGGAAGCAGAGGCAGGGAGAAAAGAGGGCAAGGAGGGTGATGAAGCCCCACCCCAGCGGGTCTGACCTGGTCATGGGAAAAGGCCAAGGTTAGGGAGGGAGACCGCCAGCTCCAGGGCGTCGGGCAAGTGGCCATGGGCCCCATGGACCCCAGGGCAGTGGTCTCCCCAGCCCCTCCCGTGGTCCCACAGAGGAGCTGCACGATCCAGGTGAGGTTCAACGAGGCCACACCCACACGCTGAGTGGTCTCGGGTATCTAAGGCCCCTCCCCAGAGACTTTGAAAGCCACCCACCCTGGCTGCATCTGACCACTGAGCTGGGCTTGCAGAGGGAGCTCAACAGAGGCTGAGCGAATAAATGAGAGCGAGAGAGGACGGCCGGACGTGAGGACGCCAGGGTGGGAAGGGCTCCCGGGCCGGTCTGCCCCTGACGTCCAGCCAAGCAGCAGCCGCTCTTTTCACCACAACCCTGCCCCAGAGTGTCTGCTGCCCGGCGCGTGGTGGGTGCACACGTGCCCTGAGCCCAGCTCAGTTCTGGGTGCTGGCAACAAAGAGGGGCCGGGGCACCCCCGGTCCTCACAGGTGCAGGTACGGACAAGGCACATCGAGCGTGTGACACGGAACAAAAGGGAAACCATCAGGGCTTTAAGAGCCCGGGTTCAGTCTTCAAGGACTGGTGGGAGTTTGCCCGCAAAACATGCAAAGGGCATGCCGGGCAGGGGGCACAGCACGGGACTTGCGGGCAGGTGAGGCCAACAGCTGTTTTCTGGGCCTCAGGACGGCCCCCTAGACGGGCAGTCTGCCCCCAGACCGGCCTGCCTGCCAACAGGTGAGTCAAGGTCTGGGGCTTTGCCATCAGTGTCCTCCCCTCCCACCCCGGGAGAATCTGCAAGGAAAATATTGACACAGCCGCCCCCATCCAGGCAGGAGATGCCATTCGCGTTGACGGCGCGCGGGTGCCGGCATATGGCTCCCGCTCTCGTGTTGGGGAACACAAGTGACTGCCACATAATGAGACGCTCAGCGCGCTGCTGGGGCCACGGCGCGGCCCGCGCCGCCCACTCACCATATCTGCTGTTAAACAGGATCTGCACGCACTCCCGGAGCGTGTTGATGTCCTCGGTTTCCTTTATGAAGGCGTCCCACTTCTCTATCAAAACACAGGAGGCACAAGTGAGGGGCCGCCGGAGCTGGGACTCCGTGGCCTGGATGCCTCCGGGCTCTCGGCCCACCCGCGTGAGCAGTGGATACTGTGCGGGCCCAGCCGGACCACCCCGGGCCTCTTCTGAGCCTTGACCTTGAGAACCTAACCCTCACGTCCCGTGCACCTGGGGCCTCGCCCGGCTTTGGCCCCATCGGCGTCCCTTGAACCCTCAGCCTTGCTGGCCTCTCCCATAAAACCAAAGTCTCTGCCTCCATTTAATATTAATAACTAGAAGGGTTGCTGGGTTCCTTAAAATTATAACAGTTACATCCTTATGAAGGGCTCGTGGGGGCTGAGTCCTTTATATGTATGATAAATAGCCTAGTTAATCCCTCAGGACAACTTGTAAACAGAAATGTTATTCCCATTTCGCAGATGGGAAAACTGAGGCTCAGAGAGGTTGAGTAACTTGCCTGAGATCACCCCGGCAGGCCGTGGGTGAGAGTTTTTCTCTGCCTGTATCCCTTGCCCAGCAAGGCTGCTCTGCCTGGGACACCCAGGTCCCCGCCCTGGCAGTGATGCACCTTTTTTAGGGTAGTGAGGTCTTCATTCTGATCCCAGGAATCTAATTTTCTTCCCTTTTTTTTTTTTTTTTTTGTCTTTTTAGGGCCTCATAGCAACATCTGGAAGTTCCCAGGCTAGGGGTCTAATTGGAGCCACAGCTGCCGGCCCACACCACAGCCACAGCAACGCTGGATCCTTAACCCACTGAGGGAGGCCAGAGATCGAACCCGTGATCTCATGGATACTAGTCGGGCTTGTTACCGCTGAGCCATGACAGGAGCTGCCCCAGGAATCCAGGTTTTTTTAAAGAACTTCTCACTGAAGGTGAGCTTGAGACCTCCGTGAGGAAAAAACGCTGGAAAGTCTTACTTTATCTGTGGGTATAAGTGAACCCCAAATCTTCCCGTTCTTTGTACTCTGCCTGGAATTTTTTGTTTTTTTTTTTTGGCCACACCCGCAACACGCAGAAGTTCCTGGGCCAGGGACTGAACTCAAGCTGCGGTAGCGACCTAGGCTGCTACAGTGATAACACCAGATCCTTAACCCACTGCGCCACCAAGGAACTCCAGCGTGGTACTTTTGAAATCTGTCCACATATTTTTTTGACACTTGATTCCTCATGAGGCGGAACTTTTTCTTTTTGCTTTTTAGGCCCTCACTCCCAGCATATGGAGGTTCCCAGGCTAGGGGTCGAATGGGAGCTGCAGCTGCCAGCTTATACCACAGCCACAGCAATGTGGGATCCGAGCCGTGTCTGTGACCTACATCACAGCTCACGGCAACGCCGGACCCTTAACCCACTGAGCGAGGCCAGGGATCGAACCCACATCCTTGTGGATGCTAGCAGGATTCGTTTCTGCTGTGCCACAACGCGAAGTCCACCAGGCTGACATCTTGATTCCAATTTCACGAGAGATGCTGGGCCAGAACCCCCCAGCTAAGCCGCTCCCAAATTCCTGGCCCACAGAAACTGTAAGGTATAGGTGTCTGTCAGGTGAAGCTAAGTGTGGGGGCAGTTTGTTACGCAGCAGCGTGTAGCTGTGACGCTCTGGTTTTACTCGCAAGTCCCTTGTGCAGAGCCGTTCCTCCTTGCTCTCACAAAGACCCAGGGGGCAACATCGGCTTCAGCAAGCACCACCCCTGTCCTGGATCCCCACCCGGTCAGGGTGCTGCCACAGGCACTGTCCCTACCTGACTTATCGTGGACGATGGAGAAGAGGATGCGCTTGGAGGCGTGGACGTTCTGGATGAGAGGACCACCAGGCCCGGGGGGCTTCTGTCCTGGACAAGGGAGCGGAAAGGTACAGGTTCGAGGTGGGCCCCAAGAGGGGTCCCCCAGATGTGGCCTGAGTGCATGGGCCAGATAACAGGCTCTGGGGCAACAGTCTCTCCCACCAGGGAGAACCCGGGCTGGGCCCCGTGACTGTGACCTCAAGGCAAGCTCCCTGACCAGAGGCCTGAGACATTCTTCAGCAGAGTCCACTGTCCGAATGGCCGGTGAGGGAAGGCAGGATGCCCGAGGTCCCCTTTTACAGGTGGGGACACTTGGCCCAGGCAGAGGAGTCCCACCTCCCGGTCAGCCCATATATTTGCAGAGGGGAGGGGTGTCCCTTTTGCTCCTTCTCATAATAACAATAGGTCTAACTTACAAGCACCTACTATGTGCCAAGCTCTGGATTCAGTGCTTTAATACCACAGTTCTCAAACTTGAGCACATATCAGAACCACTTGGCAGACTTGTCAATTTGCAGGCAGCTGGGCCCTGTCCCAAAGCTCCAGGTTCAGTAGGACTGTGGCTGGGCCTGAGAATATACACTCTTTCTTTCTTTTTCTTTTTTTTGTCTTTTTAGGGTCACACCTGTGGCCTATGGAGGTTCCCAGGCTAGGGGTCGAATCGGAGCTACAGCTGCCCCTATGCCACAGCCACAGCCACACCGGATCCAAGCCATGAATGTGACCCACACCACGGCTCACGGCAACGCCAGATCCTTAATCCACTGAGCAAGGTCAGGGATCGAACCCATGTCTTCATGGAGCCTAGTCAAATTTATTTCTGCTGTGCCACGATGGGAACCCCAGAGTGTGCATTTCTAACGTGTTTTCATTTAATCCTAACCCAGCAAGCTAGGCATCACTGGCACCGCTATTTTACGGAGGAGTTAGGCGAGGCTCAGAGAGGTAGAGATGTGTCCAGGGACACACAGCCACTACGGAGCAGGGCCAGGATAAGGGAGCAGGGCATTTCCATGGCCAGCTGTCGCTTTTCTTATGTTTCTAGTACCCTCATCCACACCAGGTATGTAGCAGGTGCTCATTAAATGCATGCACCCGATTAGCAATGTCCACCCCCTCCACAGACTCCCGTGGGCGTCCTCTCGGGCATCTCTTGGTCCCAGGAACAGGGAACCACTCACAGATGACTGGAGGGAGGCCTGGGGTCTGACTGGGTCTGAGCCAGGCTGCCATCCGACCCGCCCCAGCCAGCCCCTTGCTCCCACTTCAGCCCAAAGCAGCCCGACCCGCCCCGGCACCAGGGACCCCCGTCCCACCCCGACGTGGGGCTCACGGCAGCAGCTTACCACAGCAGTCCGGGAAGTCTTGGGCCCCAGGAGCCTTGGGCTCAGGCCCGGGCCGGCCGAGGCCCAGGTCGCCGGGGGCAAGCGGGCAGGCAGGCGACTCCTGTTTGAGCTCCCTCACGGTGTGGTTGGGGAGGGCGGTGCTGTACAGGAAGCCGGCCATGGACGAGGAGGGGGCGGTGGGGGGCAGGTCCTGGGGTGGCCCCTTAGGGGCCTGGCCGTGCAGGCCACAGTCCCGAGACCCCTTGGCTATCAGCGAGACACCGTTCAGCTCCACGAGGGCCTTCGAGTCCCGCCCGCTGTCCTCGAGCGGCCTGGGGAAAGGACAGAACGTGTGACAGCTTCGTACAACTGTTCTGCCGGAGGCCTCTGCCCCCAGCCCTCCCTCTGCAGAGCACGCCACTTTGTGAGGGACGGGAGCTAGTCCCCATTTGTCAGGGGCAGGGGGCAGGCTCGGGCGGAGGCCCTGTCCCTCTGCTCGGTGCCCGTGTCCTGCAGGTGCCTCACTGCAGCTGCAGCTGATGGTCCCCCATCTCCTGTCGCGTCCGGCCGCTCCAGGCTCGTGCGCTGGCCGTGGTGCCTGAGCACTGATGGGTGACGCAGGCTGGCTGCCCGGCTGCCCCTGCCATCGGTACTCGGCCCAGCCCAGCCTCCGCGACCTCCTCGCCCGTCAATCCCTAATGGACCCCGAGCGGGTACCCACGATGTGGCTTCCCGCCTCCACATACCGTGGGCGCTGCTGGTGCTAATTTGTCCCCAACCACGCCTCTGCAACACGGAAGTCCCCCCCCGGGGAGGCTGCCGGGACTCCACACCCGGCTCGGAGCGGGCTCTGTGATGGAGTTTCTGCCTCACCTCCGCCATCAGACCGGGAGCTATCCCAACCAGGGTCCCCTGCGGGTGTCTGAAGTCCCCTCCCCTCCGGCTGGATCAGTGCAGGTCACCATCGCCTGGCCTGGCCCGGCCCCTGCGGTCCAGCCACTGCGCCCTCGGCCGCTCCCAGGCCGGCTGCCTCACTCACCTCTTGAGCTTGAAGCGGATCCGGTGGCTGTGCTCCAGGATGGCCATGAGGGCCTTGGGGTCATACTCGGCCGGCCTCCGGAAGGCCAGGCCCTCGGGCAGCCCCTGCACGGCCAGCAGCCCCGGCTCTCTGAGCAGCCTCTCGTAGGGCAGCGGCACCACGCTGGCCCTTCCCAGGGCCTCGCCTGTGGGGGAGGGGGCCGAGGAGAGGGCCTAGAATGAGAGGGCAGCCGGGCTGGGGCGGGGGCCGGGCACGCCCTGGAGCCGGGGCCCCCCCCGTGGCGCCGGGTCCCCGGGAAAAGGACCCCGCGGGCCCCTGCACTGCAAACGCCATGCAGAATAAACCCCTGCAGGCGGTGAGTGGCATGGGCAAGGCCCCCTCGTCTGCAGCAGAGCGGAGGGCATCCAAGGGCCGGGCTGCCCCACCAGGGAGGGAGGAGTCCCTGCTTCCCCCGCCGTTCTCTTCTCCGGGCATCAGGGTGGGGGGAAAGCAAGGCCCGGGGCTGCGGGCCAGAGGCGAGGAGAGCGGGGCAAGGGACAGAACGAAGGACAGAGACTGCAGGAAAAGAGCCACGGGAGGACAGAGGGAGATGGTGGGTGAGCAGGCCAGGCGAGGAAGAGACGTAGAGAGGGAGGGACAGGCTGAGGGGACAGCGAGCGCCGGAAAAGGGGCGATGGGAGGGATGGCCAAGGGGCCTGGGACACCGCCCCCTGCCTGGAGCCAGAAAGAGGCCCCTCTCATCACAGCCACCTCTGACTCTGCCCGAGGTCCAAGGGGGGTCGCGGGGCGGAGTGAGCAGGGGCGCGGACGGCTCTGGGCATGAACTCTGCATCTGGCAAAAGTGTCCGCAGGGGCACGGCCAACCACACACGACAAGTCCCCCCATCCCAGGTGGCCCGCGGGCCCACCAGGTCCTCCGGGCCCCTGCCCCTCTCACCCTCCTTCTCCTGACTTCTAAACAACGGCAGGAGTTTCCTCCCAGACCTTTGCTCCTTAGAACCAAAGGCTGCAACGGGGAAAGGAATAGAGCAGGTCAGAAATCATGGGTGGGACCTTGCGGATGGAAAGGACCTGTCCAAGGTCACCTAGGGAGTGTGACGGCCACCACTGGGCCAGAGACTGCAACCTTGCCCCGCCCCTCCCCTCTCTCACCCCACTGGAAGGACTTGGCTGGCCAGTTAGCTTTCACTCAGTCATTCAACAAACACCTTCTGAGGGTCTGCTGCTGCTGGGCCCCAGAAGCGCTAGGAACAGTAGCAAGGACAGGCACCGTCCCTGATCCTGGAGAGCAACTGTGCTAGTGAGGGGATAGGGCACGGCGGGTGCCCAGAGGGGGGGTCCTAGCCGCGTGCGCAGCAGGGGGCTTCCTAGAGCTGAGCCTTAGAGAGCAATGTGGCGTCCACCAGACACAGGAGGGGAAGGCCGCCCCACAGGTGCAGCGGAGCAAAGGCAGGGACGTGTGAGATGAAGCCGGAGTGAGCAGGAGAAGAGGACGTGGGTACGCATGGCTGGAGGGGCGGCCGGGGCTGGGCCGGGGTGGGCTGATGCCATGCCCAGGGAGGCGCGGAGCCCTCAGAGGCTGTGGACAGGAGACGCTGTGGTCGGGCTCGTGCTTTGGGAAGATGCCTGGGTCACAGGGCAGGTGGGGGCAGCAGGGAGCTGGCCTGGAGGTGAGGGGACCAGAACAAGCCGGGGGCCATTTCCGGGTGGGAGGAGGCAGTGACCCCCCAGTGCCGGGGCAGGGAGGGCACAGGGGCCAGTTTGGCAAACGGGCCTGGGACGGAAGATCCACGCCCGGGCTGCAGAATGGGGGGTGGGGGGGTGTGGCTGGGCAAGGCCCCCAGGCCTGGAGGGCTCACACAGGGTCCGCGGTGGGGCAGGAGGGGCCTCCTCCGCTGGGCAGGGCGGGGCCGGGGCTCCCACCCTCCCGGGGGCCCCAAATGGAATGAGGAAGGATCTTACTATAAAGAACATCAAACACCTCCTCTACCATCTTCCGCAGAAGGTACACGTCCGAGCCGTGCTCCAGGGCAGACCGCGGGACGTTCCGGCCGCCACCCTCACCCCGCGGCACCTTCTTCGGGTGCTCTGCCTCCGGCTCCTTCCAGGGGGCCCCTCCTGTGGGACACAGAGCATGCGGGCCCACGGTGAGTACCCGTCTCACCACCCGCCCCGTGAGCTGGGATGTCCCTGCCCCCTGCTAAGCCTGGGGCTGGGCAGCCGGCACAGTGCAGAGCAATGAATGAATGAATGAAGAACTGATGAGTGAGCCCTGCTCCAACCACCCTGCCTAGGGCCAGGGCTAGTCATTTAAGAGATCCCCGTGCCCAGCCTAGGGCACCCATGCCTGGTCACCTCTAACCTGCTATGTGACCTCGGGCAAGTCCCTTCCCTCTCTGAGCCTCCGTCTGTGAGCTCTCAGCCGACCAGGCTCAGAACACCCCTTTCTGTTGTCACCAGTTGAGGCCCCAGTTTCCAGCTCTGCCAAGTGGGGGGACGATGTGGGGACCCCACTGGGAGGCTGAGGGGCTGAACGGAGGCAGGCTCATGCCAGGCTGGGTCGGGGTGAGGGCCTGTGGGTGTCAGTGGATTCTTGGGTAGGGAAGATGCTAGAAACTGCACTGGAAGAGGGGCTGAGAAGAGGGCCTGGGGGCCCCCTCCCAGCTTGGAGCCAGCTCTCCTCGGGGACCTGCGGAGCTTGAAATAAATAGCTTGCTATAAATAGCAGCTCTGCCTGGCTCTGGGAAGCCAGGTGCACCTTCCCCAGGCCCCAGCCTGGCTCCCGGCCTGGCCACCTAGGGCCCCAGGACCCTGCCACTGCCCACCCCAAGCCCGGCCCGGCCCCCACACCCAACCTGGGAGCAGCTATGGGCTCTGAGGGCTGAGCGGGAGAGTGGCTGGACCAGCAGCCATGTACCCAGCTCTGGGGCACGGGCGTCCCAGAAACGGCTGATGTCAGAATCCACGCTCCGGGGGTGACAGCGTGTGATGCAAATGGTAGAAACAGTGAGGAAAACAACAGCCGGGCTTTGCTGAGTGGGAGCTGAGGGCCAGGCGTTGTGCTAAGTGCTCCGCACGCATCGATTCATTTAATCCTGAGGTCGACCCATGAGAGGGTAGTTACCGCCCTGCCCCGTCACAGAGGCCCAGCAGGCAGCTGATGGCAGTGCCAAGTCCGACTCGGCGGTCTGCTCTTAACCCCAAGAGCGCTGAGTCCCAGATCGTGGGCTCAGACGCCCTGCCCAGGCCCTAACCCTGTGCGATCTGATCCCCTACCAGAGGGGAGCTGGCCCCACTCGCGGGCTCGCTCGGGAGCTCAGGCGCAAGCTGGGCACCAGGCGCGAATGGGAGTTCAGGGCACAAGACACTATGGGTGCGGGGAGCAGCCACGGCATGGGCGCTGGGGTACAGGGGGACGAAGGGGGCCTGGGGCGGGAGGGACGTGAGTCTGGAAGCTGGGGCGGTGTCTGCCAGGCAGAGGGGAGGTGGGAGGGCCCTCCAGGTGGGGCTGGGGCGGGCAGGGGTGAAGGCAGCTGGGAGCGGGGACACGCGGAGCCGGCAAACGAGCACCGCAGAGCAGTGCAGCCTGCCTGAGCACCAGGGATGCTGGAGCACAGAATGCAGAGGCCCGGGCCGGTCATGGGGGGGCCCTGACGGCCCAGGCAGCATGGGCGAGTTGGTGGCTTCGGAACAACCCTTTGCCTCAGGGCTCCTGACCCACAGCTCTGAGTGCTGGTCACTTCTGGGAGCGACTGGGAGCGCCCTGGCAGGGGATCTGGGGCTGCCCTGCTGCGCCTCCCATTTTGAAGCAAACCCCTCTTCCATCGCCAGCGGGCTGAGTGTCCCCCAGGATTACGCTCCTGCACCTCGTCTTCTCACTTATAACCCGGCGGTGACTGTTTCCTGCCAACAGCAGTGAACAGCCCCGCCACACGGCCCAGCGCTGCGTATCACGATGTCCCTAACTGCTCGCTTTTATAGAGCATTTCCTACGTGCTGGACGTGTCCTCAGTCACGGTCCCCACAGGCCACCCGGGAGCAGCTCTGAGATTCTGTGACAGTAACAGGGACAGGGCCAGCCTCGTAGGGCTGAGGTCAGGACAAGCGAGTTAGCCCTGTAAAGGGCCTTGCACACAGCAGGCGCTCGATAAGAACCAGCTGAACACGTGCACTCGGTCCCTGCGTCAGGGACGCACAGGAACAAGGCCCCAGCACTGGGCCTCGGTGTCCCCTTCTGTCCCTGAGCAGTTGCAGGCGGCAGGGTCTGGCCCACCTGGGGTTCGGTCAGCCAACATCTATGGCCGATGGGCTGCGGTGCGATCACAGCAAAGACTCTGGCCACCCTGGTGGTGCCACGTTGAGAAGCTGGCACCAGCCCCTCCTGCCCTGTGCCTCCCCCAACGCGGGGCCACCCGGAGTGGCTCCAGGGACCCAGCGACAGGCCAGAGCTCCTGCTCTCAGAGACCGCGGGGCCTGGCCCTCCGGGGCCCTGGGTACTCACGGCAGAACCTGAGGAAGTCTGACTGCAGCTCCTTGCGGGCGTTCAGGAACATTCTCCCCTTCTCTGTGCCCACCACGAAGGCGCTCTCATCGTGCACAGCGACACACGCCACCTCCGCGTTGAGCTTGGAGAGCGCTGAGCACTGCAGGGGGGGCAGAGGTGTGACGCCTCCACTCAGCTTGGGCGGGTGGGCGGTGAGCTCCCAGCTGCCCGAGATCCCCCCAGCAGCTCCAGGGAGAGGTCACCTTCCCAGCATTTGGGTCTAAGAGTCTGCAGTGGGGAGGCAGGAGCTAGTCCAGGCCAGAGTCAGTCCAGGCCCGAGCCACTTCAGAGGAGAAACTTCGTTGAGATTGGATTAAGATAGCGGAAGAGAAGGACTGGAGCTCAACTTCTCTCCCAAAAAACAGCAAAACTACAACCAAATGCCGAGCAGCCTTCAACCAAATGGACTGGAAACTTACAAAAAAGATATTCTGCTCCAGAAGACAAAGAGGAAGCCACATCAAGAGGTAGGAGGGGCGATTACGCGATAGAAGCGACCCCATACCTCCCGGGTGGGAAGCCCCACAGACTGGAAAGTAACTGCATCACAGAGACTCAGCTACACAACTGAGAGTTCTGAGCCCTACGTCAAAAACCCACGCCTGGGGATCGGGCACAGGGAGAAAGAGCCCCCGGAGCATCTGGCATTGAAGGCCAGCGGGGCTTGTGTGCAGGAGCTCCACAGGACTGCGAGAAACAGAGACCCCATTCTTGAAAGGCACACACAGACTTTCACGTGCACTGGGTCCCAAGGCAAAGCAAAGTCTCCTTAAGAATCTGGGTGGAACCTGACTGCAATTTTCAGAGGATCTCCTGGGAAAACAGGGGTGACTGTGGCTTTTGGTGGGGGAAGGACTTTGGAGGTGAAGCCCTCAGGAATATTCATCAGCCTGCATTTCTCTGGAGGGGGCCATTTTTGGGAAAATCTGGACCCTCCCATCAGTGCTGAGAAGCCCCAGGCCAAACAATAAGCCAGGTGGGATCACAGCCCCACCCATCAGTAAACAGGCTGCCTAAAGACCCCTCAGGCACACAGCCAGCCTCTAATCTCACCCAGAGACAAAGCCCCACCCATCAGAGGGATAAGAATCAACCCCACCTACCAGTGGGCAGGCACCACTCCCTCCCATCGGGAAGCCTACCTCCCTATCAACTATAGTCACAAGGGAGGCAAATGCCAGAACTAAGAGAGGCTACAACTCTATTGTTGGCAAAAAGGTCACCACACCAAAAACCTATAAAAATGAAAAGACAGAAAACTATAACTCAGATAAGGGAGAAAGAGAAAAGCCCAGGAAAACAGCTCAGTGATGACGAGATTATCGGCCTCCCAGAAAGAGACTTTAGACTGTTGATGCTGAAGATGATGCAAGGCACTGGAAATAGACTGGAGGCAAAGATTGATCATTCACAGGAAACACTGAGCAAAGAAATACAAGCTGTAAAAATTAAACAAGAAGAGATGCAAAATACAATCACTGAAATAAAAAATTCATTAGAAGCAGCCAACAGTAGAATACAGGAGGCAGAAGAACGAATCAGCGAGGTGGAGGACAGATTAGTGGAAATCACTAACGCAGAAGAGAAAAGAGATAAAAGATTGAAAGGAAATGAGGAGAATCTCAGAGAACTCTGGGATAATGTTAAACATACCAACATCCGTATTATAGGGGTGCCAGAAGGAGAAGAGAGAGAGAAGGGGACAGAAAAAATATTCGAAGAGATAATAGCCGAAAAGCTCCCTAATACGGGAAAGGAACCACTCACTCAAATCCAGGAAGCGCAACGAGTACCATATAAAAAGAGTCTGCAGTAGGAATGAGTGTGCTTGGCCAAGGTCAGAGGGAGAAGACAAGGTCACGGGGGCTGGAAGGGCACAAGGCACACAGGGCCGCTGCCCCTCCCTCATCCCAGCCCTCCCGCTCTGCGGTGGGCTTCCTACACTGGGCTGGGCCCCAGCTCCAAGGCCGACCCTGTCCTGGGCCTCTCCAAGTTCTAGATGAGGGGCTGGTACGGGCCCCCGAGAACCGAGGCCCTGACAAATCCAGGCCTCAATCCCACATCAGCCTCTTCCTGAAAGTCATACCCTTCTCTGGGCCCCAATTTCCAAATCCACATAATGGGGATCAGCGGCCTAGTTCCCAGGGCTGTGATGAGTTTGTGTGGGGGTTCAATGGGCGCTGGTTGGCAGGAAAAAAATCTCAACTGGGGCACTGCCCGTGCGCGTATACAGGCCAAGAGGTTACTTCTGCAGCCCCTGAGTTGAGATCGGCAGACTCACCGCAAAAGAAACCCTAACACGGGCGGGGGTGGGGTGCACTGCGACCAAGACCACCAGCATCCCAGGCCTCTGACACCACACCAGGAAAACCCTGCCTGCAAAGCTCGCAGCATGCAGTCAGCCCCGGATAAATGGTGGGTGTTTCTTTTTCGTGTGTGTGCCCACACTTGCTGCATATGGAAGTTCCCAGGCTAGGGGTGTAATTGGAGCTGTTGCTGCCAGCCCACACCACACACCACAGCCACAGCAACAGCAGATCCGAGCCGCATCTGCAACCTAAGCCACAGCAGCTCGCGGCAACGCCGGATCCTTAACCCACTGAGCGAGGTCAGGGATCGAACCTGCAACCTCATGGTTCGTAGTCGGATTCGTTAACCATTGAGCCAGGATGCAAACTCCCATTTCCTGCTCTTGAAGATTAAAAAAAAAAAACTCTTTCCCCAGGGCAGCACCACCCAGCAAACCAAGATGAGTAGATTTGGTTGATTCCAAGGAGTGGCCGCCAGAGCCGGAGGAGAGCCTTCGCTGCGCGGTCACTTCTCAGCTGAAGAAGCCGAGGCCACCGCGAGGAGTGGACTCACCCAAAGGCACAGAGAATGGGGCTCAGGAGGAAAGGGCTGAAAGAGGGTTGGGGGCGGGGGGAGGTGATGACGGACACTTTGGCCCCACCCCCTACCCCCCAGACTGCCTGAGGACCCTGGCCCTAGCCCTGGAGGATGCTGGAGTTAAATCACTGCCCAACAAGTGTCACTGTCACCCACAAGGCCCCTCAGGACACCTATAAAGGCCTTGTCCCACGGCCAGGGGATCCTGTCTTGTTCATGCCGCCAGGACAAAGATGGGGTCGCTGGCGCCTCAAGGAGCCTCTGAAACACCCTCTAGACCAGCCCTGTCTCCTAGGATCTCTGCAGTGATGGAGATGTTCAGTGTTTACGCTCCGACGCTGTAGGCACAGGCTGCTGTGACCACCAAGCTCTTGAAATGAAGCTAGTGCAACAGAGCTACGCAGCTGTTTACTTAACTTTCCTGATTCACCACTGAAGCATCAATGGTCACACGTGGCTAGTGGCTGTGGCACTGGCTGCATCAACTGTACCTCCACCGCCACGGAGCTGGCACAGTTGCAGGCGCAGGGCTGAGCTCCCAGGGCCCCTTCCTCATGAAGGCCGCTCTGCCCGGGGGAGGGGTCGCCCCCGGCCGGCCTCCCTGGGGTTTCCTAACGCCTCTGCCCCCAACCCCCCGAAGTAGCCCTTGAGCCACCTGGAGCAGGGACAGCCTGGAGGGAGGCCCTTGGGGAACTGCACGCTTTGTCCCTGGGAGCCCTCTGGAAAAACTGATCGTGCTGTGTGACGTCGGGCCAGGCGCTGCCCTCTCTGCGGGTCAACTTCACGGTCCTAAAACGCAGGGGCGCAGCTAGCCGATGCCACACGGGCTTTTTTGTTTTAAAAAACACCTGCCTAACCTCCATCACAGAACTTGCCCGAGGAAAAGGCTGGAAGGAAATGACATTATTATTTTGTCATGTGGGATAAACGGCTATGGGTTCGGGCACGGAGCCGATGGCGTCAGAGGAGGGACGCGGTTACAGCCCTCGCTTGAACCGCGGGGACTACAGCTTTGTAACAAACCGTTGCCCACGCTCGCTCCTCCTGGGGACCCGCTGTGAGCGGGACCTGTGCCCGTCCCAGCAACAGGACTGCAATTGCGAGGGGTGATGAGATGGAGACGAGGGGGTGAGGGGACGCGGGAGGGAAGGTCCGGAGCCAGCGTTTACCCACAGGGCTGACATCCTGCACACTTGATCTCGAGCAAGCCCCACGCCCGACGGGGCTGCGGAGCAGACGGGGACGGGAGGCCCTGCCGGGCGAGGGCTCCTGTGAGTGGCAGTGGTTACGAAGGCCGCCGTCCCGCTCCTCCGGGGGCCGGGTGGGGACACTCACCATGGAATCTAAGGCAGACACGAGGCTGGTGATGATCTCGTCCTTGCGGGCGAAGGCGGAGTTCCAGCGGTCAGGCCCGCAGCCGTTGGCGGGGACGTCGCAGCGCTTTCCCAGCAAGGCCATGGTCGCCTGTGGGGAGGTCGGAGGGAGGAGGTGGAGGTGGGCGCGAGCCGCGGGGCCCCCACTCGGCCCCGGCCCCCCAGGGCCACCTCTACTCCTTAGGGGGCAAGAATCAAAAGCTGGCCTTCTCTTCACCTAAGGGTCTAAATACACGTGATGGAATTTTTTCTTTTTCTTTTTAGGGCCACACCTGAAGCATATGGAGGTTCCCAGGCTAGGGGTCCAATGGGAGCTACAGCCACTGGCCTACGCCGCAGCCACAGCAACACGGGATCCGAGCTGTGTCTGTGACCTACACCACAGCTCACGGCAACGCTGGATCCTTAACCCACTGAGTGAGGCCAGGGATCGAATCTGCATCCTCATGGATCCTAGTCAGGCTCTTAACCTGCTGAGGCACATGGGGAATTCCTACATGATGGAATTTGAGCCCCGACAGGCATGGACACGCAGCAGTCTGCATCGCGGCCCATATAGTTTAGGGCACAGAGGGCGCGGTAACAGGGGTGTGCCCCAGGGCCTGGCTCCCCAAGTCTGCACCCCCAGAGGCAAGCTCAGTACCCCGAACAGTCTGCCCGGCAGCCCTAGCCGCCGGCTCTCCCCACGGCCCCCCCTTGCTCACAAACCCTCCATGGCTCCCTGCTGCCCGCATCAGCTGGACTCCTCAGCTTGGTATTTAGTTTCCAGACTCCTGATCCTTGTCCCAACTCGTCCCCATACCCCATGCTCCAGGTACGCTAAGTGTCACCGTCCCCCAAACACAGTGACACCTTTCACAGCTCCCATCTCTCACCAATTCCATTCTCTCTGACCAGAGAGCCCTCCCTGGCCCCTCGGGCATCTACTGACTGCCCCTTTAGCTCTCTTTTTTTTTTTTCCTTTGGCCACATCCATGGCACAAGGAAGTACCTGGGCCAGGGACTGAACCTGTGCCACAGCTGTAACGAGAGCCACAGCAGTGACAAGGCCAGATCCTTAACCCACTGAACCACAAGGGAACTCCCTACTGCCCCCAGGCTTTTTTTTTTTTTTAAATAATAATTTTTTTCCCACCATAGCTGGTTTATAGTGTTCTGTCAGTTTTCTACTGTACAGCAAGGTGACCCAGTCACACATACATGAATACATCTTTTTACTCATATTATCATGCTCCATCGTATGTGACTAGATATAGTTCCCAGTGCTATACAGCAGGATCCCATTGCAGCCCCCTAAGCTTTGCATTGTCACCTCTGCTGGGAAGGCACCCCCACTGCCCCACCTCCAGCCCCCTTCCCATCCCAGCCGAGTCAGGCATCGCTGACCCCACACGTGTCCCCGAGCCCCTCTGTCACAGCTTTGAATCAAACGACGCACTTCCTGGGGCAAGGCTGCTGCCCCGAGCCGGGGGGGCTCCAGTTGACTTCCTGGCCTTCGGGACTGAGTCTCAGAGATGCAGAAAGATACCGCATGGAAGAGACACCTTCACCTCAGACGAGGTTCCCCCAAGACAGGACTTTGCCCCTCATCACAAGGCTCCTGGAGGACAGAGCTGTACCCTCCCCCTCGCTGGGGCGCCCTCGGATCAGGGCCCCATTCTGGGCTGCCCCAGGCAGGGAAAAGGCCCCCTGTCCCCACCCAGCTCCACTAGTTACAAAGGTCCATGATCCATCCCTCCATTTTTTTTTTTAGGGCCACACCCAGGGCATATGGAAGTTCCCAGGCTAGGAATCAAATTGGGGCTGCAGCTGTGGGCCTAAGCTACAGCCATAGCCACTCCAGATCCAAACTGCACATGTGAACTACACCACAGCTCATGGCACTGCCAGATCCTTAACCCACTGAGCAGGGCCAGGGATCGAACCCACTTCCTCATGGATACTAGTTGGGTTTGTTACCGCTGAACCACAACAGGAACTCCTCCACCATCCATCCTGCCCCTCCCTTTCTTGGCCCCAAGCAAGAGAGGTCCCGGAGGGCCACCCACAGATGCCCCAGTGCCAGTGCCTCACCAATCCAACCACACGGGAGGACAGAGGGTGGAGGCCGGGACTCAGTTTCTCTCCCCTGTGCCTCAGGTGGCCAGTGCCGGGGAGTGAGCAGGAAGCAGGGCTGCAGGCACCAGAAGGAGCCTTCGAATCCTGTCCTCTCTGCCTCCTGGGGGCAAAGGAGTCTGCACACAACTGAGGTTGGGTCAGGGCCCGCTGGACAGGTGACAGCTGGACCTGGCACCTGATGCAGTGCCACCCCAGAGTGTCTTCTGCCACCACAGCTGCCCCCTGGACCATAAGCTCTATGAGGGCAGGGGCTGGTCTGCCCATCACCGTTGCACCCGCAGGGCCCAGTTCAGTGAGGTCCCAGCCATGGACTGTGGCCTTTTAGTGGGTGATGCAGTTGATGACACAGAACAGCACATGTCAGAACGCATCGCACAGAACCAGGTGAGAAGTGTCCGGCGTCAGCGATGGAAACATCCCGAAGGAATCAGGGATGCACCGGAGCCTGGCTCTGGACTCTGTCCTGGCCCAGGCTAGCTGTCTGGCCGTCGATAAATACTGATTTTTAACAACTGGCCAAGTCAGCAGTTGCCCAAAATGGGCATGGGGTTCGCATCTCAATGTTTACAAAATGCATCTCTCTCCCGGGCTGCAGTATTAGAAACGCTTGAAATCCGCAGCACTAAGGGATGCTCAGGGCCTGACAGGCCCTGGCTGGGACGTGGACCGGGAGGCAGGCCGCGGCCTCCTGCGGCATGAAGCCCCATCGCAGGTCTGCCCCGTGACCAGCTGAGAGGCTTGCCTGCCTGGGGCAGGTGAAGCCTGGCTCCCCCCCACACCCCACCCCCGCTGTCCCTTGAGCCATTCCCAGAAAGGCCTCAGGCTGCCAGCCTCCCAGCTGCCGGAGCCCAAATTGAATCAGGGCAAAGCAGGAGGCACCAGCCAGCGCTCCAGCCCCGGCCCCCGGGTCGCCCCAGACGGCTGCTGGCTCCTTCCGGCAAAAGTCCTAATCCATTTAGGAAGAAACCAGGGACTGCGGCAGGAGGGGGAGAGGGGCTGGGCCGAGGGCCATCTTCCAACGTGTCCCGGCCACCTGGGCTCCCGGGACCCTCTGTCCTGAACCAGAGCCCAAGCGAAGACCCTCCCGCCAACGCCTGGGCCTCCGAGCGCGGGGCAGCTTCACGCGGCTGCAGCTGCTGCAGGTGGGGCGGGGGCCAGAGCCACGGCCACGAACCACACACGCGGTGAGGCCCAGGACCACATCGGGTCAAGCACTGAAACCCCCCACTTCCTCACCCGCCAGGTGGCGCTTGTTCTAATCTGAAAACGAGGGAGAAGAAAATCACCCAGTAAACCCAGCAAACTACAGAGAAGAGAGGGCGTGAAGTGCCGCGGTTCACCAGGAGGCAAGTGCCCAAGAATCGACAGGAGAAAGTCCCCGGGGGGCGGGGGGATGATGAGAATGGAGGCCACATACGTCACACAGCGGCAAGTGAGGACATGGGGCTGGCAGGCTGGAGGCAGCGGAGGGCTGCTCTGTGTCACCCAGGAGAGGATATTGGGAGTGACATCGCTTGTGAAGGGCGGCAGGGCACACGTGGTCAGGAGGTGATCAGCGACAAGGGACTTCCACTCAGCCCCGGATCCCGGGCGGGCACGGGCTGCGAGGGCCGCGAGGCAGGAGGGAGCCGGCTTCCCTTCCAACCTGGCCACACCCGTCCCGGCGCTGACCGCCGACGGCCGGACGGTCCTGGGCCGCCTCCTGGGGCCTGTCCGGCCCCCTCCCGCACCGCAGGGCAATCTCCTGGCTTCAGCAGCATCCGCAGGCTGGTGACTCCTTTTCTCTCCCCCACCGTGTAGATGCCCCCTTCTCCACGTCTCCTCCTCCGCGTCTCACAAGCGACCCAGACGGAACACGGCCCCTCCCGCCACCGGCTCAGGCCTGGGTCCCTTCTCCTTCACCCCTGAAACAACCCGGGAGGGCCCCGCTGGCGCCGCGGAGCTCCAGCACGCACCGGTCTGCCCACGGCTCGCCGCCTCCGCGCCCGGGCCAGCATCCGGGCTCACCCCCGGGGCCGCAGCGGCTCCTCGCCAGCCTCCCCGCCCCCGCGCCCCCTGCAAACAGCGGCCGCGTCCGTCTCACGTGGCTCCCCGGCTAACAAGCCTCCCGGGGGTGCCCACCGTGGGCACGACGCCACCTGCCCACCAACGCGCGCCCCCGGGTACCTGGGCCCCGTCGCCCTCCCCGCCTCAGCGTGGGGCTCCGGCACTGCCCCCTCGCTGTCCCGCAGACACACCGCGTGCTCCCTCCCGGGGCCTCGGACAAGGGGCTGCTCCCAGGCGGGAAGCTTCTGCCAGGTGCCCGTGTCCGCCCGCGGCCTCCTTCCCTCCATCGGACCCGGCCCGGCCGCCAGCTCCTCCGTGCGCCTTCCCCGACCGGCAGCCGCGCGGCAGCTCCCACCTCTTGGTTTATTTCCTTAGTAGGGTCTGCAGCGACCTGCTCACGGGCTTCCTACCGGATCCCGCCAGCTGGAACGTGGCTCCGGGAGGCGTCGGGTCTACCATATTCCCACTGCCCCGAACACCTGCCTGGGTTTTCACGGACACTCAAGAAATGTCCGGGGAATTAATAACAGGTGTGACGGCTGGCCCCGCTGGGTGGGAGCCGGGATGTTCACGAGCTATCAGCAAGGTGTCTGACAACTTACGGCTGGCCTGCGTCTCCAAAAAAAAAAGGGGGAGGGGGCAGGTAATGCGGGGCATGGCAGCTCTGGGCGCGTCTGGACTGCGGCGGAGGAAGAGTCCAAGAGCTCAAAGTGCCGGAGGCCGCTGGGTCAGACAGGTGTTCTGGACAGAGGCTCCCCCAAGCGGGGTCCCGGGCACACAGCCTCAGCACCACCTCGAGGCTTGTCAGAACGTCTGGGGCGGCGCATCAGAGCATCAGTGCGTGAGCAGCTGTCGCTGCCGCCTCACCACTCCACCGCAGAGACCGGCCCAAGGCCCCCAGCCAGCGGGGAGTGTAGCTGAGGTCTCTGTCCCCAAGTCTGGTCCTTCCCCGGGGACATGGTGAGCAGTCCTCCCGCTCACCAGAGTGCAGGGTGCAGGGAGCAGGGAGGCCGGCTGATCAAAGCCACGGCCAAAACTCAGAAAGGCTAACCAGCTCACCCCAGCTTGCCTGGGACTTTCCTGGCTTCAGTACAGAAGCCTCTGTGTGACCTGCCCCATTACCTGGCTTTCCAGCAGCCCTGCCCATCTGTGAGCCACGCGGGCAGGTAGCCCAGTGGCTGCCAACACCTGCTGGTCCCGCTCCCAGCTTCCTGGACCCCACCCCCAAGAGGCAGGTCCACATCGGGCCCAGGACCCTGTATTTTTCAGTTCCTGGGGGACTATATACGTAGTCAGGTCCGAGGCCTGGATGATCCCTGGGGGCGCTCCCAGTTCCAACATCCTGACCCCAGTTTTCCAAGCAGCTCAGCTTTTTCCTGCCCGCCTGCCTCCCACACTTGCAGGGTTCCTGACCCAGATGGCGGCAGCTTTGCTGGCCGCCGAGAGCTGGAGGCCAGCCCGGTGCCTGAGCCAAAGATGAGCCGAGCGCTCGGGTCCACGGCTGAGTCACTGCTGCCCCGACTCAAGGGAGGCACCCTCGGCAGTCAGGCCCAGAAAGCCCACTCCAGCCGGCCCTGGGGCTGGGGCTGGGGGGAGGGTGAGGAGACAGCACTCCGGCTGGGGTTTCCGATCCTAAACAGCCCACACTGGGCGCTCCAGGCCAGCAGGGTGGCTGGAGGGGGGACTGTCCTTGAACTTATCCTTACTAGCGCCCATGGCCTGGGCGCTGGGGAAGACAGGTGCTCTCTCTGGTGGGTCCCTGACTCCCCAGCTAGGCACGGCCCCACAGAAGTGGATGAGCTAGTGGGGTGGGAGGCAGTGGAAGGGTGCGTTGGAAAAAATCAGGGCTGCAGACAAACCTCCCAGCTCAGCCCGTTAAAAACAGCGCTTTCCTGGAGTTCCCACTGTGGCTCAGTGGTAATGAACTAGTATCCACGAGGATGCCGGTTCGATCCCTGGCCTTGCTCAGTGGGTTAAGGATCCAGCATTGCCGACAACGGTGGTGTAGGTGGCATTCACGGCCTGGATCCTGCGTTGCTATGGCTGTGGTGTAGGCAGGCAGCTGTAGCTCTGATTGGACCCCTAGCCTAGGAACCTCCATATGTCACGGATGCGGCCTACACACAGCACAAGAGCAGCCCTGGGCAGAGTGAGAGCAAGAGGCCTGGGTCCACCAGGCTGGGGAGGGTCCCTCGTCCCCGCTGGTTTGGAGCTGAACCAAGAAACAAACCCGCCCTCCTGCAAGCAGCCTATCTAGGGGGCAGCCAGCGAGGGGCCACCCCCAAGCCAGTGCCTTCTCCCCAAGTGCTGGCACGTCCAGGTCCCCCCACGTCAGGGTCACGTGTTGGGCCCCCTCCTTCCCCTCCACACACATTTGTTGAACCCAGAGGATACACTGGCTGCTCCTCAGCCACCCAGTGAGGCGACAATGGGATGGAACAGAGAGCACACTTACACCTGGCCTTCAAGTTGGGTCACGGTCCCAAGGGAGTGCTCTTAGGAGGCTGAGGGGGGCGCGGCCTGCAACAGCGCGGCAGAAGCTGGAGGCCCCAGAGGAGGTGCTTCCCAGGCCGCCCTTCATTCCAAATGGTCCCCTTACTACCTCTTGGAAGTGACTCACGACAACACTGCCAGCCTCCCCAGAGCTCACAGGGCCAGCACGAACCAAGAAATGAGGACAAGCAGAGACCCTCTCTCAGGTGACAGGGCTTGAAAAGGGCTACCCCTCCTTTTACTGCTTATGTAGCTTCGGGGGAGTCGAGGTTTCCAAATAAGGTTTCGCTGAGTTGATGATTGTTGAGAAAGGTTTTGAAGGGTGACTAGGAGTTTTCTGGGAGCATGTGTGGATGGGAGGTACAGACATTTCTGTGAAGAAAGGTACAGGCAAGATGCTTGGCTTAGAGACAGACAACTCTCGCTCTGAGTAAGGGGAAGTGCTTGGTTGTACTGAGTGTCAACCCTGAAATCAGCATGGCTGCTCAGTGGCCTCCGCCGGAACGGGGCAAGGGGGGAGAGAGGGACGGTGTACCCGACGAGCGTGTCTCTGACCCGGAGGTGAGTGTGAGTGCTGGCAAACCAAACACACCCACACACATTCCAGGTGCACACACAAGTGCGCTAATACAATCCTGCTGGGGCCGTGCTAGCTGGGAGACGCAGAGGAGGCGCCAACCCTAGTCCAGCGCCAGCAGCTCCAGGCACACGGATCGACAGGACACAAACTTTGCCCTCAGGGGCCAGCATCCCGTCTAGCGTCCCTGCCCCACCATGAGTCGACCTGGTCCTTTCTCCTGGCCTCACTGTCCTCCTCCTGGCGTCCAACACACCAGCCTACAGACCCCTGGGCAGGCCTGTTCTCTGGCTCCTGGGCTCTTTGGAAAAGACACCCTCCCCTCTGCCTGGCTCCCTCTTGACTGCTGTCAGGCACGTCCTGACCCTCCAGGCTGGCCTGCTGACCCTTGCTGGGCACCAAGGGTGGCCAGAATGCAGAGGTGTCCAGGCCCCATGAGGCCACCAGCTCCTGTGTGTTCCACCCCCGGACCTGGTATGCACACTGGCCCTGGAAAAGCTTCCGAGGGGAGGGGCTGTTTCTGCCAGTCGGGAAGAATCAGGAGACGTGAACAAGGTGGGTGGGGAAGAGGGGGCCACCCTGGGCAGGAGGCAGCATGGCGAAGGCCCTGAGGCCTTTCAGCACAGACCACAGTCAGGCTCTGGAACTGTCTGGTAGGAATCTCAGCCTTTACCCCAGAACCTGGGCCTGCACTTCAGAGGGTCCTGCTCCAGCCCTGGTCCAAGAGACAAGCAGCCTAGAGGCTTAAGAGGACACCCCCGCCCAAAGCCTGCACATTCTGGGCACTCAGATCCCAGGAACCCACTGAACAAACAAATTCCCATTCTGGACCCCCATGGGGCCTCTTCTCTGGGGTGACCACCTGAGTGGCTTTCAACATGATTGCAAATTTTTTTTTTCTGCTTTTTTAGGGCCGCACCTGCAGCATAGGGAAGTTCCCAGGCTAGGAGTCGAATCAGAGCTGTAGCCACCAGCCTACACCACAGCCACAGCAACTCCAGATCCGAGCCGTGCCTGTGATAGCTCACGGCAACGCCAGATCCTTAACCCACTGAGCGAGGCCAGGGATCGAATCCACGTCCTCATGGATCCTAGTTTGTAACCTGCTGAGCCACAATGCGAACTCCCCAGTGGCAAATTCTCCATCCGATGGTGACCTCCAAGGTCAGGTCCCAAGGGCTGCTCAGCTTTTCCTGGCAACTCATTCTCCCGGAGACACTTGCTCAGAGCTCTGGGCCGACACCTAAGCTCTGGCTGCCGTGAAGCCACTGGGCTGGAGGGGCTGTGGAGCCCCAGCTCTTTCCCAGGCCAGGCAGCAGCCCCATAAGGAAGTCTTTGAGACCACCCAACCCCGACCACCCTCTGACTGCAATTGTAGGAGAGACCCACCAGTGGTAGCAAGAACCACCTCGCCGAGTCCAGTCAAGATCCAAACTGTGGGAGATCAAATGGAGAAATGACTGTTGACTGACACTGCTAAAGTGTGGGGCTATTTGTTATATAGCGATAGGTAACCGATACACCCAAGAGCAAGCATCCCCAAGGGGCAGCTGTTTGAGGGGGTGCATAGCACTTGGATACATTTTGGGGTGTCTGCCCCAGTGTAGGGCAGGGCTGAGATGGGATGAGAAGACAGAGGTCAGCTAGGAATTTCCATCTACCCTCCTCTTCCAAGCTGGTACATATTACGAGTGAGCCTGTCTTTAAGATGCTGCTCAGGGGGAGGAAAAAAAAAAAAAAAAAAAGAGTTCCTATTGTGACTCAGCGGTAACGAAACTGACTAGTAGCCGTGAGGACGCGGGTTCAATCTCTGGCCTTATTCAGTGCGTTAAGGATCTGGTGTTGCCGTGAGCTGTGGTGTAGGTCACAGACATGGCTCGGATCCTGCACTACTGTGGCTGTGGTGTAGGCCAGTAGCTGCAGCTCTGATTTGACCCCTAGACTGTGAACTTCCCTACGCCACGGGTGCAGCCCTAAAAAGCGAAAAAAAAAGAAAACGAAGAACGGCTGCTTAGGAGCTTCCGCTGTGTTACAACAAGAGCAGTGGCATGGGGCGCAAGTTCAATCCCTGGCTTGGCACAGCGGGTTAAAGATCCCATATTGCTACAGTTGTGGCCCAGGTCACAACCTCAGCTCAGGTCTGATCCGTGGCCCTGGGAATGCCAGATGCTGCAGACCAGCCAAAAAAGAAGAAGAGGGGGGAGATTGGATTAAGACGGCAGAATAGAAGGAATGGAGCTCAACTTCTCTCCCCAAAAACAACAAAACTACAACCAAATGCCAGGCAGCCTTCACCCAAATGGACTGTAAACTTCCAAAACAGATATTCTGCTCCAGAAGACAAAGAGGAGGCCACATCAAGAGATAGGAGGGGAAAAAAAAAAAAGAGAGATAGGAGGGGCGATTATGCGATAGAAGCGACCCCATACCTCCCGGGTGGGAAGCCCCACAGACTGGAAAGTAACTGCATCACAGAGACTCAGCTACAGGACTAAGAGTTCTGAGCCCCACGTCAAATCCCCATGCCTGGGGATCGGGCACAGGGAGAAAGAGCCCCCGGAGCATCTGGCATTGAAGGCCAGCGGGGCTTGTGTGCAGGAGCTCCACAGGACTGCGAGAAACAGAGACCCCATTCTTGAAAGGCACACACAGACTTTCACGTGCACTGGGTCCCAGGGCAAAGCAAAGTCTCCATAGGAATCTGGGTGGAACCTGACTGCAATTCTCAGAGGATCTCCTGGGAAAACAGGGGTGACTGTGGCTTGTTGTGGGGGAAGGACATTGGAGGTGAAGCCCTCAGGAATATTCATCAGCCTGCATTTCTCTGGAGGTGGCCATTTCTGGGAAAATCTGGACCCTCCCATCAGTGCTGAGAAGCCCCAGGCCAAACAATAAGCCAGGTGGGATCACAGCCCCACCCATCAGTAAACAGGCTGCCTAAAGACCCCTCAGGCACACAGCCAGCCTCTAATCTCACCCAGAGACAAAGCCCCACCCATCAGAGGGCTAGGAATCAACCCCACCTACCAGTGGGCAGGCACCACTCCCTCCCATCGGGAAGCCTACCTCCCTATCAACTATAGTCACAGGGGAGGCAAATGCCAGAACTAAGAGAGGCTACAACTCTATTGTTGGCAAAAAGGTCACCACACCAAAAACCTATAAAAATGAAAAGACAGAAAACTATAACTCAGATAAGGGAGAAAGAGAAAAGCCCAGGAAAACAGCTCAGTGATGACGAGATTATCGGCCTCCCAGAAAGAGACTTTAGACTGTTGATGCTGAAGATGATGCAAGGCACTGGAAATAGACTGGAGGCAAAGATTGATCATTTACAGGAAACACGGAACAGAGAAATACAAGCTGTAAAAATTAAACAAGAAGAGATGCAAAATACAATAACTGAAATAAAAAATTTGTTAGAAGCAGCCAACAGTAGAATACAGGAGGCAGAAGAACGAATCAGCAAGGTGGAGGACAGATTAGTGGAAATCACTAACGCAGAAGAGAAAAGAGATAAAACATTGAAAGGAAATGAGGAGAGTCTCAGAGCACTCTGGGATAATGTTAAACGCACCAACATCTGTATTATAGGGGTGCCAGAGGGAGAAGAGAGAGAGAAGGGGACAGAAAAAATATTCGAAGAGATAATAGCCGAAAAGTTCCCTAATATGGGAAAGAAATCACTCACTCAAATTCAGGAAGCGCAACAAGTACCATATAAAATAAACCCAAGGAGGAACACCCCGAGACACATATTAATCAAAATGACCAAAATTAAAGACAAAGAGAAAATATTGAAAGCAGCTAGGGAAAAGAAACAAATGACATACAAGAGAACCCCAATAAGGTTATCCGCAGATTTTGCATCTGAAACTCTGCAGGCCAGAAGAGCGTGGCATGATATACTTAATGTGATGAAAGGGAAAAACCAAGATTACTTTACCCTGCAAGGCTCTCATTCACATTTGAAGGAGAGATAAAACCTTTACAGATAAGCAAAAGCTAAGAGATTTCTGCAACACTAAACCAGCTTTACAACAAATCCTAAAGGAACTTCTCTAGGCAGAAAAGAAAAGGCAACAAAAACACCAGAACAAAAACACCACAAATGGCAAGGCTCACCAGGAAAGGCATATATACAGTAAAGATACTAAATCATCCGTGCACAATTATGCTACCAAAATCAGAAATCGTGAGAAGAGAGCACAAATGCAGGTCACTGGAGACACACGTGCAATTAAGAAACCAACAACTTAAAACAATCTCATTTGTATATAGACTCCTATATCAAACCTTCAGGATAAAAAAAAGAGGAACAAAAATCCCAAACAGTTAATACAATGGCAATAAGAACAAACATATCAGTAATTACCTTAAATGTTAATGGACTAAATGTCTCAACCAAAAGACATAGACTAGCGGAATGGATACAAAAACAAGACCCATACATATGCTGTCTTCAAGAGACCCACTTCACTTCTAGAGACACATACAAATTGAACGTGAAAGGATGGAAGAAAATATTCCATGCAAACGGGAATCAAAAGAAAGCTGGAGTAGCAATACTCCTATCAGACAAAATAGACTTTTAAGATGAAGAACATTTTAAGAGACAAGGAAGGGCACTACATAATGATCAAAGGGTCAATTCAAGAAGAAGATATAACAAGTTTAAATATCTATGCACCCAACACAGGATCACCACAATATATAAGGCAACTGCTAACAACCTTAAAAGGAGAAATCAACAATAACACAATCATAGTGGGGGACTTTAACACCCCACTTACAGCAATGGACAGGTCATCCAGACAGAAAATCAGTAAGGAAACACAGGCCCTGAATGAAGCATTAGATCAGATGGACTTAATAGATATTTATAGGACATTCCATCCAAAAGCAACAGAATACACATTCTTCTCAAGTGCGCACAGAACATTCTCTAAGATTGACCACATCCTGGGCTACAAATCAAGCCTCAGTAACTTTAAGAAAACTGAAATCATATCAAGCATCTTCTCTGACCACAATGCTATATGACTGGAAATCAACAAGAAAAAAATGGCAAAAAGTACAAACACATGGAGACTAAACAACACGCTATTAAACAACCAATGGATCACTGAAGAAATCAAAGAGGAAATTAAAAAATACCTAGAAGCGAATGACAACAAAGATACGACACTCCAAAACCTCTGGGATGCAGCAAAAGCAGTTCTAAGAGGAAAGTATATAGCAATACAAGCCTACCTCAGGAAACAAGAAAAAGCTCAAATAAACAACCTAACTTTACATCTAAAGCAGCTAGAGAGGGAAGAAGCCAGGTCATAGAAACAACCTAAATGCCCATCGACAGAGGAGTGGATAGGGAAGATATGGTACATACACACATGGAATATTACTCAGCCATTAAAAGGAACGAAATAACAACATTTATAGCAACATGGATGGACCTAGAAATTATCATGAGAAGTGAAACCAGTCAATTAGACAGCAACACCCAATGCTACTGCTTACATGTGGAAACTAAAGAGACACAATGAACTTCTTTGCAGAACAGACAATGACTCAGAGATTTTGGAAAACCTTGGTTTTTCAAATAAGACAATCTGGAGAGTGGGGGGATGCACTGTGGGTTTGGGACACAAAATCTATCAAATTGACTTGTGATAATCTTTGTACACCTATAACTGGATTGTTATAAAAAAAAAAAAGAAGAAGAAGCGGGGTGTGGGGAAGAACGGCTGCTCAAAATTGCCCTTAGGGATTTGAGGTAAACCAAAAAAAGGCCCCCCAAAGGCATTCCCATCCTAATCCCTGGAGCCTGAAATGTTACCTTCTATGGAAAAAAAAATCACTTCTGCAGATGTGATTAAGTTCATGGCCTTGAGATGGGGAGCTTGCCCTGGATTATCCATGTAGAGCCTAACTGCGATCACACACGCCCTTATAAGGAGGCAGAAGGAGTCGGGACACACACGGACAGCCGCGCGAGGACAGAGCAGAGCGCGCTGTCCTTGCAGACTGGAGTGCTGTGGCCACAAGCCACAGAATGCCAGCAGCCCCCAGAAGCCAGACGAGAGGCAAGGCACAGCTTCTCCCCAAGAGCCTCTGGAGCGATCTTGGCCCTGCTGACACTTTGACTTTGGCCGAGTGGTACCGATGGAACGGATTCTGGTTCTGGCCTCCGAAACAGTGAGAGCATAACTTCCGGTTGCTTTAAGGCACCGAGTGCCCAGCAGCCCCCGGAACGAACCCAGGACACTTTCGCGCATCCCGCCCGACTCCCAAAGCCTGGCCCATGTCCTCAACCCCCTGGACACACATTCCTCAGCTCGGACTTCTAGAAAGTGCAGGCCTGGGGCTGGCTGGAAAGCTTCCCCATCCCTTCCCCACGGGAGCCACCTCCGGAAAAAGCTAGAATTTTCCTGTTGCCGGTGGGGAGGACGCCTCTGACTCAAATCTCACTGCCCTGGGTACCAGCTGGGCACCGGAGCCGGTGAAAAAAACATACCGTCACAACGCAAAAGGCAAAGGCAAGAGCACACGCCACCCAAACACGGCCCCCACACCATCCGCTGCCATCTGCTTGTGTTTCTCGAAAAAGAAGCTTGAGAGAACAAACAAGAAAGAGATTTCTCCCCTCCTGAGGGGAGGGGGCACCCCTTCTCCCCAGCAGTCCTGTCTCCCAGCCCAGGGGCTCCCCCGTCCTGCGACTCTGAGTGCCCCCCCGGTCCCCTGCCCCAGCCACTGCCCACTCGTCCCTGCAGAACAAACAGGCCACGGCCCCTATGTCCACTGCCATGAGCCCAGGCTGGCTCCGAGCGGGGCAGCTGGAGGGGACCTTAAACCGGCCACAGTGCAATAGACGGCAGCCTGGACTTGGGGTCAAGACACCCGGATCCCAATCCCATCTCTGACCCCAAGTCCTCGCCCTCCGCCCTGCCAGCAGAGCCCCGCTGTGTCCTGGCACCTACAGGCAGGTGTTGGGGGCAATGAATCTTGGGGACGCCCTAAGGCTTAGATGAAGCCAAGTCCAGTTCCTCACCCGGGACTGGCCTAAGGAGAAGCCGGGACCCACTTCCGGCCACTGAGAATGAGCCTCCTAGGAAAGTTTGCCCTGCTCTCAGAAAGGCATCAAACGGCGACGTCTGGATATCTGGAGGTGACGCCTGCAGCCACGACAGCCAGCGGAGGGCCACGAGAGCAGTCGGCGCAGGACGCGAAGTCAGCACGCAGAGAGGATAGCGGGGCGGACCCGGGAAAGGACCTGGACCCAATGACCCACGGTCCGGGCTGGACAGTAAAAAAAAAGTCCCTGTTCTGTAAACTGCTTTCAGTGGAGGCTTCTTTTCCTTGCAGCGAAAAGCATCCTAGTGAAGTCAGCCTTTACCAGTTGTAAAATCACCCACCCGTTTGTTTTTGTCTCCCAGTCTAGTTTAGAACACTCCCTTTTCTGACTAGGGAGAGGCCGACCCACAACAAGAATCTAGGATTTGGTGGCCGACGCCGTGGCTGGTGCCCTCAAGCCTCCTCCCTCCCGCCCACAGAGCCGGCGTGGGCTGCCCCGCCCCTTCCACTGGCCGCCTCGTGGCCAGAGGTCCCTGTCGACCAGGAGAAGCAAAGCCACCGCCTTGGACAGAAGAGACTGGTCTCTCTGAAGTCCGAGGAGGCTGCCCTGGGGTTGGGCCGCCTGCCCCCACATTCTTATTACAGGAGAAACCAAACCCCCCACTTTTCAGTCTCTGTTTATCAGACCGCTTGCGATGGAACGCAACGCTCGTGGAAACGGATTCCACGGCATGCATTTTCACCCAGCTCAGATTCACTTCTGCCTCCGTGCTAGGCCACAACCTTTGTTTACTGTTTTTACCTCCCTGTACAGCTTATGTTTGTGAAGATTTCCTTTTTTTTTCTGTCTTTTTGGGACCACACCCAAGGCATATGGAGGTTCCCAGGCTAGGGGTTGAATCGGAGCTACAGCTGCCGGCCCACACCACAGCCACAGCAACGCCAGATCTGAGCCACGTCTGCGACCTACACCACAGCTCACGGCAACGCCGGATCCTTAATCCACTGAGCAAGGCCAGGGATCAAACCCGCATCCTCATGGATGCTGGTCAGGTTAGTTAATCACTGAGCCACGATGAGAACTCCTATAGCTTATGTTTTTTTAATGAATCTTTCAAATCACTTTTGAAATAAGGTGGGATATAAGAAAGTGAAAATCAATCCAATAAACTTTAAAAAGCTCTGGCAGAATTTCCGTTGTGGCTCAGTGGGTTAAGGACACCACGTTGTCTCTGCCAGGATGTGGGTTCAATCCCTGGCCTCTCTCAGCGGGTTAAGGATCCAGCATTGCCACAAAATGCAGTATAGGTTGCAGATGTGGCTCAGAGTCCCCGTTGCTGTGGCTGCGGTGTAGGCTGGCAGCTGCAGCTCTGATTCAACCCTTAGCCTGGGTACTTCCACATGCCACATGCGTAGCCCTAAAAAGCAAAACAAACAAAACAAAACAAGACTCTCCTGACAAATATCACCGCCCCCTAATCCTTGCCATCGAGGAAAGTCTGTCGAAGCATCAAATCCAGGTTTCTCCCGCCAAAGCGCCCGCCTGCTTCCTGCCGGCGGGGCATCTGGAGACATGGAGGGTGTCTGCTTGAACTTCCTTCTGCCGTGACCTCACTTGCGAAGCCTCTTTCCTACGCCGCCCCGTTCCTGGCCGTCAGACAGCTGGAGGCGGCCGAAGGGAAGAGGGCTCCCTTCCCACCCCTGCCAAGTAGCCAAGGCCGGGAGCGGTCTCAGCAGGACGCTGGCTGGACCGACTCAAGCACTGGAAAAGCGATCGAAAGGGGTGACTTCTCAGATCCGGTCCAGCTTTGAGATCCTCCATTTTAGCGATGTTGATAGTCATAACATAGTCTCCGGAGTTCCCGTCGTGGCTCAGCAGTTAATGAACCCGACGAGCAGCCAAGAGGATGCAGGTTTGATTCCTGGCCTCGCGCAGCGGGTCAGGGATCACGGTGTTGCCGCGAGCGGTGGTTTAGGTCGCAGACGTGGCTCGGAATCTGCAGTGCTGTGGCGGTGGTGCAGGCCGGCAACCGCAGCTCTGATTGGACTCCGAGCCTGGGGACTTCCATATGCCGCAGGTGCGGCCCGAAAAAGCAAAAACAAAAAACAAGTGATAACAATGCTCAGAGCCGCGGCTACGGGTTACCGCACGCTATCAGGGGGCCCATGAGGCCAGGCCCGGTGATGCCCATCACCTCCCGGATCCTGGATTTCAGGACTGGCTGCGGAAGCCCCCGCTAAGCCCAGGTACACTCACGCCCAACTGGTCGAGGTTAGAGGGTTACCAGTTGGGTAACTTCCTCAGTGGCAGGGAAGCGGGGCGAGCAGCCAGTGCTTCGGGCCCTGGATTCCTGGGCTTTTCAAGTGGAAGCTGCTCACTTATTAAGGCCTCTTAGAGAGGGTCTCTGCACGGTTGTTTCTGTTTTTTGCTTTTTTAGGGCCACACTCATGGCATATGAAGTTCCCAGGCTAGATATCGAATTGGAGCTATGGCCGCCGGCCTGCACCACAGCCACAACGACACCAGATCCAAGCCGCATTTGTGACCTACACCACAGCTCATGGCAACACCGGATCCTCAACCCACTGAGCAAGGCCAGAGATCGAACCCGCGTCCTCACGGATCGTAGTCAGGTTCATTAACCACGGAGCCACAAGGGGAACGCCTACGCATGTTTTTTTTGTTGTTGTTTTTGCCATACCCGCAGTATATGGAAGTTCCTGGGCCAGGGACTGAATTCGAGCCAAAGCTGCGACCTGTACCACAGCTGTGGGAATACTGGGTCCTTAACTCACTGCACCACAGTGGGAACTCCTATGCATGTGTTTTTACTTTTTATTATTTTTTTTGTGGCCGTGCCCACGGCACACGGAAGTTCCCAGGCTGGGGATCGAACCCAAGCCACAGAAATGACAACACTGGGTCCTTAACCATGAGGCCACCAGGGAACTCCTGTGCATGGTTTTTAAAGGCGAGACAGGCACCATCTGCAAGGATCCTTCCATCAAATCTCCTGGCCTGGGGCTAATGTGGGAGTCCAGGACAGTTCACATTTGCTTGACACAGAAAGTGAGGCACGAAGGCAAAGAGAATTGCAAAAGCAAACTTCAACCACTTTGGAAAAGAAACTCTTAGCGCTTCTGAACATCACGGCATTCCGAGCTGGCTGGCTGGACCCCCACTGGACCGCCTCCGCGTGCATGCAGGGAAACCAAGGCCCAGAGCGGATGGGCTGTGCCCCAGATCCCTGCACCCCCAGCGCAGGTTCACCCCAACACACAGCGAGCTCGCCCATGAGCGTAAGTGCTGTGCAGACGGCAGTCTTTCCTGTTCACCGCATCTCAGGGCCTTCACGGAAACACTGTATTTCACCCAAGCAGGTCCTACACCCATAAATGCACACGCTGCGCACAGAAAAGAGAAACAGCAGTCAACCCGAGTGCCGGACGGGGGCTGAAGCCAGCAACGAGTGGACCACAGACCTCGCGGCAAATCCTGGGACGGAGTCTCCAGGCGCGGGGTCTCAGCAGGCAGCATCCACGAGTGACCCTCTCCCCCCACTGTTCCGCATTTTGTAAATGAGCTAAGGAGTGTGACTTCGGCAATTTGGAAAGAAATAACAGAGACCCCAATCTTAAAAAAAAATAAAATTAAAATAACAGAGACCCCACAGGCTGCTCCCACGCCCACCCCCACCCCCACCCCGGGGACAGGAAAGCAGGGGAGGCCTGGGAACACACGGGAATCTCGCTGCTTCCCGGGAAAACCAGGGAGAACTTCCACCTCTTCCTTGGAGGAGGAGCTCGGCCTGGCTGTGGGAAGCCCCTTCTCGGCTGAGCCCTGGGTGATGGAAGGCAGGGCCCTGCCCCTCCGAGGTGGGGCCCGGCTCCCCAGCGCTAGGCTAGGGCCACGCCTGTGCTCTAGGCACTAAGACCAGGAAAGGAACCTCTAACCCAAGCTCTGCCCCCGAGGAGATAGGGGGCGCGTGCTGGTGGCAGCATGGGGTGTCCGGGTCGCCCCCAGGCCCGCCCCAGCAGGAGGCGAGGCCTGGCTCCCAGGAGCAGACAGCTCCCTGGGGTCAGGTTTCCACTTCGATATTTAAAGCCCGGCTGCTGGCGGGCGGGCGGGGGCTGCCACCGCCGCCGCCGGCGTGACCGGGATGAGAAATCGCAAGTCTGACTCGGGCCGCGTGCCTATGGCAACTGGCGGCGTGGCCTTGGAGACTAATCTCCAGGCTGCCAGCGGGCAGGGGCCTCTCCGGCAGGGCCCCTGCTCCCTGCTGAGGCCCTGGGCCGGGGAACGGGGTCAGGCACTCTCCCAGGATGAGGAGGGGCCAGCCGGCCTTGTGGCAGGGCCCAGGCCAGGCTCAAATGGCATGAGTCCCCATGGCCGTGGCCCCTGCCACACCCACCCCCAGTGCACGTGTGGGTACATTGCCAGACGCACACACATGCCAGAACCATCACACTTCATTCCACGGAGCACCGCGACCCACAGCAGGTGCTCCTGTCCTGCACAGAGTCCCAGACTGGGAGGAGACAGGACAACTACCACGAAACAGACTCTCAGAAAAAAAAAAAAAAAAGAGATTAAAACACAGGGTGACACTTCTTAATGTTAGTGGCGGTCATTCCATGGGCATATACACAGGTTAAAACTCACGACACTGGACACTTACAATATATGCATCTTACTCTCAATAAATTACCTTCCATCAAAGGTTAAATGTAAGTGACACGCAGAGTTCCCGTTGTGGCGCGGTGGTAACAAACCCGACCAGCATCCGTGAGGATGCGGGTTTGACCCCTGGCCTCCCTCAGTGGATGAAGGATCTGGCGTTGCCGTGGCTTTTGTGTAGGCCAGCAGCTGCACCTTCGAGTCAACCCCTACCCTGGGAATTTCCACATGCTGCAGGTGTGGCCCTAAAAAAAAAGTGACACGTAAGAAGCACAGGATGGTGGGTGGGAAAATCAGGGAAGGCTCCCTGGAGGAGGTGACACCCAGGCTGAGGCGGAAGTTTGCAGGGGAGGAGCGGAGCCGGGGGAGTGGTACCCAGGCACCGCTCATCTACCAGGGGGACGGCAACCCTGCCCCCTGCAGCTCCCACCTCCTTGGAATAAGAAGCTGAGCAAACATGGCAGCACCGAGCAAACACCCAGGACCGTGTGGAGGATGGCCAAGTTACCTGCTGCCCAGGAAACCCAACCACAGGCCAGGGCCACCCATGTGGCTCAGTCAAGCCCGAGCAGAGCCAGAGGTCGGGGGTGGGGTACGGGCCTGGCTCTGCACGGCTGGAACGTCCAGGTCAGGGCAGGAAGTGGTGGGTGAAGAGATGGCGCCGGGCAACCTTTATGGATGGGAACCACCGGGGGGTTTGCAGCGTGGGCAGGACGGGGCCACTTAGGGGGTTCTGGCAGGCAAACTACAGCGGGCAGGGCTGGAGGTTGGGACCCGGTAATGAAGAAGCTTCTGCAACAGTCTGGGCCAGGGGCGGCCCGGTCTGAGGCGGACGGTGGCAGTGGCGCGGAGGAGAGGCTGGAGGTGACCACCAAGCAAAGCAGAGCTTTGTGACCGCGTGGATGTGACTGAGCGGCACTCCCGAGGAGAGACACCCGGTTTCTGGTTCCGATGATGGAGTGGATGACGGCGCCCCCGGCTCAGCAGGGAACAGGGCGAGGAGGCTGGAGGAGAGGAGGCCGAGAGGCCGGGTCTGGGACCCCAGGGATAGCTGTAACCCGTGGGTCATCAGCGCCTGGGGGCTTGGTGGGGGCGGGGGTCTGGGGAGAAGGGACAAGACGCCTGGGAGGCGGGGTGGGGCAACAGCGAAGGCGTCGGGGGACAGGCCGCAGCATGAGGAATCAGGGAAACTGAGGACAAGGGAGAGTCAGAGTCGGGGACAGGGGTCAGGGGTCAGAGGTCAGGAGGCCACCGAGGAACATAAGGAAGGACTGGGAGAGCAGAGGGGCGGGCCCAGGGGAGCGGATGCGGCGGGCTGGGGCGGGGGGGCCTCCAAAGGGCCTCATCCTTCAGGAGCAGAAAACCCAGAGCCAATGGCGCTGGAAGGAGACACACCCTGTCTGTCACCCGCGGACCAGGGCTCCCGGGTCCAGATGGACCCCAAAGCCCCTGAGTTCAGGACACAGGCCCAAGAGCCCTTATGCCCAGGGCCCAGCCTACCCAGGATGACAAAGGGTCCCGACCCCATAGCCACCTCATTCCAGGGGGATGGGAAGGCGGCTACAGGACAGTGGGGGTGGGGGCATGGTGGCCACCAGCCTCCCCAACAGGACGGGCGCACACGGGGACAGGGATTTTGTTCTGTTCACGCCTGTCCCCAGAGCCACGGCAGGCGCCCTGTAACACCTGCCGGGCGGGTGAGAGGGAAGTCTGAGAGTGAGGGACGGGGGAAGGAAGCCGAGCCCAGCTCCGGCCTTGTCCCGGCACGTCCCAGCCCAACACACCTGCCGCCGGCCGGCCCGGTCCCTCTGCCGCCCTGTCGGCCCCGCTCGGCAGCACGGGGGAGAGGCCCGGGCTTGGCAGTCAACCAACCAAGCTACCACCAGCCTGGGACCCCCAACTCCCGCCGCTCCCCACGCGTTTCCTCCCCAGCAAGACGGCGCCACCCATTCCGCCACCCTCAGCGCGAGAGGGACACGTGCAAAGTGTCGGGCTCGGGCCCAGAGATCACACCGGCTCCTTCGAGAAGCAGCCACGACAAAGGTGGAGCCGACGGCACTGACATCACCTGCGAGCCGCTGTCGTCCACATCACCCCGCCTCGTCGCCTCCCGGTCAGCACACCCGGGGCACCTGACGGGCAGCACAGGGACACTCCTGTCCCCCTGCGTGCTGGGGGGGGGACACGCGGGCCTGGCACTCAGCAGGGCGTCATCCGCACAGCTTGTCAACAGGCCCCGGTTCTCGGGCATCCGCAGAGCTTGGGGGCCGGTGTCAGCAGGAGGCGGGAGGGAGCCAGCCCTGGGGCGCTGCCAGCCTTGGGGCGCTGCCAGCCCCCGGCGCGACGGCGTCTCCCGAGAGCCCCCTTGCCGGGCGTAAACAGGCCTGGTTGGGAAACGTGGACGAGGAGCTCCAGACCCTTTCTCGTCAGGAAAAAGGCTGGGCAGGAAAAGCTAACCACCTGTGGGTGAGCTGATGCCAGGGCGCTGGGCTGGCTCACAGGCCCCCGCCCCAGCTGGCAACCAGGCCCCGCCCAAGCCGCCACTAGGGTATGTGTGTTGGGGGCGGGTAAGGGTCCTGGGGAGGGAACCTGGCTTCTAGCTCCAGATGACACCTGAAGTGGGAACAACCTTCCTCTTTGGACCTCAGTTTGCCCGTCTGTCAGTTGAGGACTTGGGCTAAAAGCTGTCAGCCCCAGAGGTCAGGACCACCCCAACCCCTCCCCTGGCGTCTGACCCCTACACCAATTCACTCTGCAGCACCCATCACAGGCACCCTGTCCCCTCAAACCCCTTCCTCCTTTCTGGCCCATCCAACAGGTCCCACCCGTAATCTCTGATGCCCCCCAGCCCGCCCACCTCTTGTTCTTGCTCCCTTTTTTTTTTGTCTTTTGACATTTTAGGGCCGCACCCACAGCATATGGAAGTTCCCAGGCTAGGGGTGGATTCGGAGCTGTAGCCACCAGCCTACACCACAACCACAGCAACGCGAGATCTGAGCTGCATCTGCAACCTACACCACAGCTCACGGCAACGCCGGATCATTAACCCACTGAGCGAGGCCAGGTACTGAACCCACAACCTCATGGTTCCTAGTCGGATTCATGAACCGCTGCACCACGACGGGAACTCCACTGTTCTCACTCCTTTAACCCCCGACCCCATTCCCTCTCAGGACACTTCCCTCCTGCCCTCCCCATTCCAGGGGCTGCCTCAGTCCCCGTCCTGGGCCTCTCCACCCCCCCCACAGCTTCTTATCCACCTGAGAGACGCCGTGGGACTCCCACTAACTGCATGGTGTTTTCACTGCACCTGCTGAGACCTGGTCCCAGAACTGGGCTGAGTCAGGCCCGGTCCCCACCCCAGAGCTCCCGGGTGGGCGAAGAGAAACCAAAGGAGCTCCCTGGTGGCCTAGCAGTTAAGGGCTCAGCACTGTCACTGGTGCAGCTCGGGTTCCATCCCTGGCATGGGAACTTTCACACGCCTTGAGCGTGGCCAAAAAATGAATAAATACAATAAATGTTGCCCCACCCAAGAGAGGAGGCTGTCTCCATTCAGACGTCCATTCATCAGGCACTTGTCAGCTGCACCTCACGCCTCCGCAGGTGCTCCTGCCCTCCGCTCTGCACCTGCACACACGTCAAAGCCGACACTTGCCGGCGCCCCAAGTCCCATTCATTCCTTTCACGCATATTTAAGTAGCACCTGCAGACCCACTGCACGCTCTAGACGGGGCCACACAGTCCATCCCTGAGGGGGTGTCGTGGTGAATCCCCACTTCCCTATGGGATCAGGGGATTGGCTGACATCCGTGACCAGGTCCCTGGGGGATGACACGCATTCTTTGGGGCTGGAGGCTCACGGGCCCCCATGCACAGGTGCACACCCACCACAGCGCGGGTCCCCGGTCGGGCTTTCACGCAACACCATGGCCGAGGCCCCGCACCCTGGGAGGGAGGCGCAGTCTAGATCATCACGCGTCCTACGTTGGACAGCCGCGGCCCAGCGTGTCAGCGACCTGCCCTCGATCACACAAGCACCCTGGGGGAGCTGCGACTCCTGGCCACGTTCCTGCTCGGGCCCCTGGTCCTCCCCTCCCGGGCATCCTGGGGGATCGTGCCCAGACACCACTCCCTCCTCTCAACGCATCGACCCACCGCCATCCTCGCCTGGGCGTGGGGAGCCTGGCCACCTTGACCCACCGGGACACCGGGGCTCACCCAAAGCTCCAGCCAGGTGACATTCAAAAAAGCAACCCGGGCCTGCCCTTCTCTTTCGACTCCAGGGTCAGGGAGAGCCTGGAGGAGCCCTGCCCAGGCCACACCATCCCCTCCCAAGGGCGTGGGCGCTGCTGACGGGGGAGCCCCCAGCTAAAGCCCACAAGAGACCTGGGTCCAGTTGAGGCTCTGCCGCCTACCAGGGCTGTGTGACACTGAGCAGCCTGCTTCCCCTCTCTGGGCCGCGTCTCCCCGCTTTCCCTGGCAAAGACACCCACGGCACCCTGCT
>PVHT021183583.1:6018652-6051404 GCA_004024745.2 Catagonus wagneri
ACCACAGCTCACGGCAATGCTGGATTCTTAACCCACTGAGCCAGGTCCCGCGTCCTCATGGATACGAGTCGGGTTTGTTAACCACTGAGCCACGACGGGAACTCCCCCAGGGGAAGCTTTCTACCCAAACCCCACCTTGGCCTCTGGCTTGGCTGAACCCCACTTTTTCACAAAGCCTCAGCCACACCACAGCCATTGCTACCGGCAGCCACGGGTGACTAGCCGGGCCTGTGCTGTGAGCACCCTTCTTCCACCCCTGCAGCAACTTTCCAAGCACAGTGACTCCCCATTTGACAGATGAGGACATGGAAGCTCAGAAATGCTCAGTAACTTCCCCAAGGCCACACAGCAAAACGATTTAGGAGCCGGCTGCAAAGCAAAGCCTCCTAGAAGGAGCAATCATGCACCTGACCCCTCACACCTCCTCTGAGCAGCCCCCCAAACAGGCTCACTGGCCCGCGGCTTGCGCAGATATTTTCAGAAAGACTGAGTGAGTGGTCCTCCCACAGTTCTGTATTCCAAGCTGTCTTTTCTGCCTCCCTCCAGACGGAGGGGCTTCAAGACAGGGGCCAGGCCTTCTTCCTGAGGTCAGAGCGAAGCCCAAGGTGAGCTTCCCAGAGGCACCGTGGGTCCTGACAACAAGAAGGGACCCCACAGATACAGAGATGTCATTTCCTGAGCCAAAAACAGGTTAGAGGACCCTGGAGAAGGTCCTGTGAGCCATCTGGGATGATGGGGTGACTTGTGGAGAAAGCAGAGAAGGATCCTGGAAGCTGCCAGTCCTCCATGTACTCCCCAGACTCTGGGTCACCCAGGCGCCCCCACCCCCCACCCCGCCCCCATGTCTGCAGCAGCAGATGCCGAGCCAAGAAAATAGGAATCGGAAGTCACTGATTTCAGGCCCCCAAAGACATTCTGTCTGTTGCCTGGAATGAAAATCACTCCTCTTCCAAAGTCCTGTCCCCGCAGAAGTGCGGGCCGTCCGTCAGGGAGGGGTCCTAGGCCTTGCCCCCGCACCCCTAGGGCTCCTCCCACCGGGCTCCAGGGTCCTGGCCGTCCGAGGCCTGCAGAGGGAGAACACCCCGGTGGGCTGACATCGCTCCGAGCCAGCTCCCCGAGGCGGGCAGTGGGCACCGGACACGAGCCGGCTGCAGCTCTGTGCCACGCCCACAGCACCCCGATCCCATGGAAATCTCCGGAGCTCTCGGTAGCACCATGAGGGTGGACGCGGCCCACGTGCGCAGTGACTCAACATGACAGCAGACAGAAGCAGGGCCTGCATCCCCCGGACTGGGTCCACCCCTCCCAGGAGCATCACTTCCCAAGGTCGCCCCCCTGCCCCGCCCCCGCCCCCCCCCCCCGAGCTCCAGGAGGCTCTCTCTCAGGTGCATTTCCAGTTTGGCAGCCTCATTCTGCAGACCCCAAGGACTGCGTCCGCTGGGATTTACCTGGACATGTAATGAGGCTTGAGGCTTCCCTGAGGTGACGCCATGGGCTCCCCGGGGCAGAAATCGGTACCCCTTTCTCCTGCCTAGTCCCAGTGGCCACCAGCCTACACGCCATTGCATCAACCACTCAGCAGCCTCCGGGCAGAATCCGCAGCCACCGTGTCCCGCGGCGGAGGCGGGTTCCCACCGCGCCGGCCACTCTCACCACCCCACTGCCCCCCCGCATCGGTGTCACAACCTCCCGCCGCCGGGCTGTGCCTGGGACGGGCAGCCCGCAGAGGCTCAGGGCACCTGCAGGAGGGCAGGGAGCCCGGGACTGAGAGTCACGAGATGAGGTTTTGGACCCTGATCCTTGTGACTCTGGGACCTCAGCCACGTGTCTTTCCAGTCCTGAGCCTCGGCTGCCCCATCGGAAAAGGAAAAGAGGTCCCCGTCTCCTGAGGTTCCCCTCCGGCTCTGAGTCCGCAGCACACGCCACCCAGGAGGCTTGGGAGTAGGGTGGAGAGAGGGGTACCCGAGGCTGGGGCCCCACAGAAGCCCTGGGCCCCGGCTCTAGGCAGAAGTCACATCGGCCTTCCTGAGAAACAGACCCCGACCAGTTGTCAGGGGACGTGCGTGCGCGTGCGTGTGCCCACTTAACGGGTCAGGACTTCTTTTCAGAGTCAGAGTGATGAAATGGTCTGAAATCAAGACCGTGGTGAACGCTGCACAACTCTGGGAACCTACGGAAACACACTGAAGTGCACACTTTAAAGAAAATATTTTCGCTTGTTTGTTTTTTGTCTTTTTAGGCCCGCACCCGTGGTGTATGGAGGTTCCCAGGCTAGGGGTCGAATCGGAGCTGCAGCTGCCAGCCTGCACCACAGCCACAGCCATGCCAGATTCAAGCCATTTCTGCAATCTGCACCACAGCTCACGGCAATGCTGAATCCTTAGCCCACGGAGCAAGGCCAGGGATCAAACCTGCGTCCTCATGGATACTAGTCAGGTTCATGAGCACTGAGCCACAATGGCAACTACAGAAAATAACTTTCAAACAAACTGAAAAAAAAAAAAAAAAGAAAACAAAACAAAAAGCCAACACGCTGGAGAGGACAAGCACGACGTCCGGAAAGGCAGCACCGGGCTCCCACCCAGGCTCCGAGGACCCACCCACAGGCTTTTTTTGGTGGGGACTCTGTAGCCAGGTTTTCTATTACCTGTAGCCAAATGTCCTCCTAACTGACGGACGTGTGCCCTGTGCCGCCCGCCGGGACCAGTGGGGACTCTGCACCCAGAACAGTACTTGTCCAAAGCTGGTGGTCAGGATGCAATTAAACGTCAAATTACTGGGCAGTCACCACTGGTAGCCCCTGGAACAGACGTGTGCACACACACACGTGCACGCACAAAACCGTGAATGTCATCTAAACAGCACAGGGATTAACTGTTCTGAGGCTTCACACTCGTGCTCTCTTCACACATACCAGCTGCCCTCGACAGAAGGGAACCCCCCCAAAACTGGGCGGCACCGGGTCCACGGAGACAAGGTACCCCCACTGCCATCACCTGCCACCCCTTGGATGCCTCTGAGAGTCACGGCCAGGCTGGCAGAGGCAGCAGCTAGGGAGGATGGGGCGAGCCAGTGAGTGGGTATCGAAGGCTGGAAAAGCCCCTGCACCTCCCAAGGCCCCCCCGCAAACGCTCCGACCCCCGGCTTGCTTCTAATTCACTCAGCAAGCCGGGCAGGGAGCTGGGGGCAAGGACGCCGAGGGACAAGGCAGCACGGCCCTGACCCACTGCAGGGTGACAGGCAAGTCCAAGGGCAGTTGGAACACAGCAGGGGAGGAGGGCGGTGGTTTAGGAAGGGGGGTATAGCACCTGACCCAGACTCCGGAGGGGCTGCCGGGCCTGCAAGAATCAGCCCGAAGCAAGAGGCAGTGGCCAGAGCGGAGCGGGACGGAACACCGCGTGTCCTGGAAACCCGTGATGCCCTGCACGGCGGGCCCAGGAACGGGCAGGGCCTGGCTGCGCCCAGGCTGGGAGGGCAGCGAGCAGAGGAAGGTCTTCACCCAGACCCCACCCAGGGCCCCAGGCTCCTGGAGTGTCACTGCCGGTCTCTAGACCCCTTCTCACACTGCCCAGCCCCACCCGCCGCCGTGCCCACCCCAGCCTCCTCCCGGGTCCGAATCCCGCCCGTTCTCCAGTCACCTGCTGCGGAACGCTCTCGGCACACTGGGAAGCGGGCCTGTCTCCAAAACCAGTGGCAGGGCCTCCACCCCGGGTCGCCCAGCACCCGGGCAGAGGTGGCATCCGGGCTGCCGGATCACCCACTCCGAGGGTCCGGGAGGCGGACGGGCCCAGGGGACTAAGCACGCCCACCCCTGGGATTTTCAGAGCTTGCAGGAAGGGAAACGGGCACAGCACAGCGCCCGCGCCGAGGGCAGAGCAGGTGGGAGCAGGGCCGGGAGTGATGGCGTCCAGTTCCTCCGGGCGGGCCTGGGGCTCTCCGAGGGCCAGCCTCCAGGATCATCATGCAACAAGTTGAGAAAACATTCAACTGGCATAGAGACCAACTTCTCCCCCGCTGCCGGACACGCGAATCCTCCCAAGAGCCCTGCCATGCAGGGATAACCATGCTCTTTTGTTCACACGAGGCTCAGAGAGGTAAAGCCACTTGTCTGAAGCCACACAGCAGGTCCATGGTAGAACTGGGACTCCAACCCATGCCTATCTGGCTTCAAAGCCCCTGAGGATTAAAACGCAGCCTGTTGAGAAGTCAGGAAGCTCTGAGGCAGCCAAAGGGGCCCGCCCCCAAAGAGGGCCCCCGGCCTCGGACCCAGGCAACCCAGCACCTCTGCCCTGGCTGTGCTGAGAACACAGCGTCTCAGGCGGTGGCTGGCCCGGGCGGGCGGCAATGGGCCAGGATCAGAGGGAGCACGTGGCTGGCTGGCCCACCCGCCCAGAGGGCTGCACCCCCAGCTGGAAGGCAGGGTCCACGTCAAGAACAGCGGCAACCAGCTCCTTCCCTAAGGCCCTACCTCTCCCAAGCTGGGCCCCTCTGCTGAAAGCCGCCACACCTGAAAAACCAGCTCCTGGATAAACACGAGACACCAGGCGGGCCAGTCACAAGACCCCCCTGAAGCCCGCCCGGACCACCTCAGAGCTAGGTGGGTGGGGAGGCGGGCCGGCGGGGGTCCTGCGTGCTCCGGGGAGCCTCCCAGGGGCACCCAAGGGCCCTCGTGCACAGAGCTACGCTGCTCCAGTCCCCCCAGTGAATACAGCCCCAGGGCAGGACTCGGGGGTCCAGGCTCTGAGGACATGGGGAGGGGGACAGCCGGCTCCTTGGGAAAAGTCCATGACTTCCTCACACGAGCGGCAAAATCAAAACCCCCAAAGCTCTCGAGACCCCCACGCAGGCCATGCTGCGGCCACCACGGTGTTCCCTTCCTTAGGAAGCCACGACCCCCGGGGGACCCTGCACGCTCTTATTGGGCCCCCCTCCCCTCAAGCACCACCGTACCTGAGCCCACAGGTACTACCATCCCCGTTTTCCAGACAGTCAAACTGAGGCTTGGGAGTCAGGCAGCCGTCCCAAGCCAGGCAGCGGGCAGGCAGCAGAGCTGTGGATCAGCCTGCCCAGAAGCTTCCATGACCAACCGAAATCTCAACCCTACTCACGGGAACATTCAGAATAGCCACAGAAGGCGGAGGGGTGTGGGGGTCTCGGGTGCTTGTCAACCAACATTTTATTTCCAGCCCTAACAGGTAACTCAACTGAAGTGGCCCTACTCCAGCTAGAGGGGGACACAGGGAGCTGGAGGCCTGCATGTCCCCTCCCCGGCCCGGGCGGGGCCTCGAGGAAGCCCAGCGGCTCGTGGGACCCCAGCCCTACAAACCAGATGCTCACTTCTGCTCACAGATGAGCAGGGCGAAGCACAGAGACACAGTGTCACTCACCCGAGGTCACACAGCCCCATTCTGTTTGACTGGAAACCATGCTCCCGACTGGCCTCCTTCCACGCCCACTCCCTCCCCAGAGGAGTCTCGGCCTTGTTTTAGGGAAAACAGAATTTCTACACCAAGTTACAGAACCAACACACGAGTGGAGACCAGGGACTCACCGCCAGGGAGCACCCCCCCCAGAATCCCTGGGGAGTGGGACACACAAAGACGGGTGGGACATCCCGGGACACAGAGAGCTCCCCTCCCCCCGGCCCACTCCCTGTCCCCAGAGCATCGACTGCTCCGAGCCCACCGGCGCGGCGGCAGCAGACCGCAGCCCTGAGGGCGGCTGCAGGCAGGTGTAATTTCATCGGGGGCTCCCTGTATACGTGAGTCACCAGAAACGGGAGGATGAAATTCCAGCTCCGTGGACAGAAGTGTGAGGTGATCCTGGCTCAGGGTCAGCACGGGGCGGCGGGGGGTGGGGGGAGCAGGGACTGACTGCCTTTGTGAACACGAGGGAAAGGCAGCCCCTCCGCTGGGGGCCCCAAGCCGGACGAGACCTCGACCCCCACCAGGAGAGCGCCAGAGCCCTGCGGAATACGCATGCGGTGGAATACTACTCAGCCACCAAAAGGAAGCGGCCGATGCCGGGGCGACGGGTCAGGCGGAGGGAAAGAAGCGAGACTGAGGCTGTATCGTGTGCCTGCATTTACGCGAAGCTCTGGAGGATGCAAGGCTTAGAGACAGAAAACAGAAAACAGACCCAGGGCTGGGGCGGGGGGGTGCTGGCTGCGTACGGGCCTCAGGGAACTCTGGGCGGTGATGGGACATTCTGTGTCTTGACTGGGCTGTGTGAATCTTTGCATTGATCGAGCTTCTTGGACAGCACACTGAAGGCCTGGGCGTTTTCCCAGATACTCCTCAGCCCTTGTCAATACATATGGTACATGCGGGCTGAGCCCCCTCTCCGTGTGGGCCTGAGGCTAGATTTCAGATCCCGAGACCCGCAGACCTAGTTAGTGCCTCTAAAGCTGCTCCCGGGCTTGTGGCGCGGTGGACGGATGGGCGGACGGATAAGGACGGATACGGCAGGTCGGCCGGCAGCCAGAAAACAGCTTGACTCCCCGCTAGACCCCACCTGCAAAGAGGACTGGCCCCGTGCAAGCCGCCAGGAGAGAAGCAGCCTGAACTGTCTCCTCCAGCTTCAGGCCGGGAAGGGACACGGCCCCAACTGTCCCCAGATCAGAGCGGGCCTTCCTTCCCCAACCACACAGCCTGGCTGGGCACCTGTGAGCTGCCCAGGACCCCAAGCCCTCAAGCAGGGACGTGTTACCTCCGCCTTCCCACCCCAGCTCCCCTCAGACCTGCACTGGGGTGACGGGCATACCCTCCTCGTGCGCCCATCGCGCAACGCCAAGCCCCTAAACCACAGCCCCACCCGGGGGCTCAGACAGGACAAGGGGAACCACCACTTTACACAGGAGCACACGGCCCCGACTGGGGGCAGGGGTCATGGGCCACAAGACCCTGGGCACCCCCTGGCCTTGGGCTAAGGGCCTCAGTGCGACATGGGGCTGGGGTGGTGACTTCCAGCAGCTACGTTGCTGTCTCACCCGGTGGCCCTCCAAAGGGACAGCCCCTCAAACCTGTGGCCAGTCCAACAAGGACCCTCCCCTACCAGGGGCCCCGGAGGCAGGATCTCCAAGCCCTGGGTGGGGGGAACATCGGAGAAACGGCTGCCCAGCACTCCGGTCCGCCTCGCAGATCCACGCTGGCCGTCTGATGGGGCGACCCCACAACTCCCCCGCTCCTCCCACATCTCCCCGCCCCTTTTTATTGCCCTTTATTTAAGCACCGCACCCACGGCACATGGAGGTTCCCAGGCTAGGAGTCCGATCGGAGCTGTAGCTGCCGGTCTACACCACAGCCACAGGAACAAGGGATCCAAGCCGAATCTGCGACCCATACCACAGAAACAGCAACAGAGGATCCGAGTCGCATCTGCGACCTACACCACAGCTCACGGCAACGCCGGATCCTTAACCCACAGAGAAAGGCCAGGGATCGAACCTGCATCCTCATGGATCCCAGTCCGGTTCTTAACCCACTGAGCCACCATGGGAACTCCATCCTAGACCTCTTATTACACCATACAGACCACAGTGGCACAGAAGACTCTGAAGGCCAAGACTGGGGATCCGCAAGCTCCCCACACTGCCCAGGCCTAAGAGGGGATCTGGACCCTTGGACCCCAGACTGGAGAGGCAATCAGAATCACCACTGCCCAATTCACACTCTCTCGAGACCATCCCCAGAGCCTCAGGTTGAGTCCTAACCCCAACTCCAGGCCCCAACCACACCCTGGGGCCCTCCTCAGCCCCCAACAGTCTCACTGCCCAGAGGCTGCAGCTGGAGGGTTACCAGACAAAACATAAGACCGCCCCCCCCAGTTCAGTCTGAACTTCAGGTAAACACCAAGTCCACTTTCAATGTAATTTATAGCCCCAATACTGCACGACCCATTGCTTCTCTGAAATCCAAGTTTAACCGGACGTCCCTATTTCAAATGGCTAAATCTGGCAACCCGGAGCAGGTGGTCCTGAAGGAGGGAGACAGGCGGGCACGCAAATAGCTCCGGGCCAGCCAGGCCCAGCTCGGGTCCAGGAGGGAGGGTGTCTGGAACGAGAAGTCTGTTCCCTGCCTGACACGCCCCCACCAGGCACCCCAAGCCTGTGTCCGCACAAAGCACTGCCTCGCCCAGCTCCTTCAGAGAGGGAACTCACCGCGAGGTGAGCCAGGGCCCTCGGCCCCGTTGCTGTCACCAGCCAGAGCCCACGGCACTGAGTCTGAAGTGACAACATATCGACCCCAGTGAGACATCCCTGCACACGAGCAACCTGAGCGCCCGGCAAGGCTGGCTCCCCACCCCCCCAGAAGTCTCCGTTGTCACCCTGTCATCAAAGGGGTGACACACCACTGTCTTCTGACCAGGTGCGTCTCCTTCACGTCTCCCACACAAAACCATCGGGCCCACATTCCAAGCCTGCCTGCGGGTTCCCGCCGGGAATTCCCTTCCCGTCTCCACATCGCCCGCGACAGCCTGTGCTCTTGGCCGTGGGTCCCACTCTGCGCTCCGGGACTTGTGCTCTGCGGGTCTGGTTCCCGGGGCCCCCTGAGGCCTCCACAGGCCCCCTGGAGCCTGGCATACCCTCCTGGCCTGTCCCAAGGAACCTGACTGTGTCCCCGACTGCAATGAGGTGCCCACAAATGGCCGAGAGCCGGAGGACCAAGAGAAGCCAGACGGATGATGCAGGGGCTGGGAGGGCGCAGGCTTGGGTAACGGGGAGAGGCACCTCTGGGAGGATGGGAGGCTGGAAGCTGGGGGGAAAGACCCTGGGATTCCTCCGTTTGTGGGGGACCTGCCCCAGAGGTGGGAATTCGGGGCCAAGAGGAGAGAGTCTGCTCAGCAATTCAGACCCTCCAGCAGGACTTCATTCATTCACTCACACACTCCATAAGCACGTGGGGATCCGCCCTGAGGCACCACAGAACCAAAAGCGAGCCCCGGTCCCCGCCCTGTCCCTAGTGCAATTGGGACATGGAACCTTTTTTTTTTTTTCTTCCCAGCCAACCCTGTGGCACATGGAAGTTCCCGGGCCAGGGATCGAATCCGAGCCTCAGCTGTGGCCAGTGCCACAGCCGTAGCAACACCAGTCCTCAACCTACTGCTCCAGGGACTGACCCCATGCCTCTGCGGCAATCTGAGCTGCTGCAGAGACAACACTGGGTCCTTAACCTGCTGTGACACAGCGGGAACTCTGGGACACGCCACTCTCAAGTGAGATCAGTGTTGGGACAGAGGAAGGACAGGCTGTCATGGGGACACAGAGGGAGCACCCTGGCTGGTCCCAGGGACGATCCTTGAATTCTAAGTCCTGACAGAGGAGAGGAAAAAAGCAAATTCTACAGCCCTCAGCCCTCATCCTGGCCAGGCGGGCCGTTCAAGGAAGCCCTCGCCCCCTCAGGCAGGAGGACCCTGAGCCAAGAGGCACAGGGCGTGCAGAGGCCATTCAAGGAAAACCGCAGGACCGCAGGTTTCAAAGAGTGGGCCCAGGAGCCAGAGGACACGAAGCAGAACCCGGGACAAAGGTGAACCAGGAGATGTGGTCTGGTTCCAAGGTCACGCTGAGGACACTAGAGCCCCGAGCTGTCACCCACCACGTCACCCTGAGATCCTCGCTGGGGGTGCTCCAACAACCGGGCTGTGGCCAGACCGGGGACGCCCTGGCTGCCGCAGACAGGGAGGCTGCGAGGACAGCTGCCGCCGAGACCCCTATCATTACAGCTGCCTTTCCGACTATTTCCAAGCATCAGACACTGACAACTGGATTCGTGTCAGAAGGCTGGCCGGCTCAGGAAGACGGCCTTCACTGAACAAATGAGGCACGCTGCGAATACGTGACCCGTCCTCCGGGGCCCGGAGAACAGCCCTCTTAAGCAGGTTGAGGTACCCCCGTGACGCTATCTCCAGACCCAGTTTTGCAACCTGTCTCCCCAAGTCCTCCCACGTCCTGAATGAGCAGGCAACGAGTGGCCGCCGGGTCGCAGCCCTGCCTCCTGTCCTCCGCTGGGCTCCTCTGGGTCAGAGCAGGCTACGGAATGGGGTGTGGTCTTTAGCTTCCCACATCCCCAAAGCGGGCTGGGGTTCCGACATACTGTCCGCTTGGGGCCAGGCCTGTCCCTTGGTCCGCACAGGTCCCTGTTCAGAAGAGGTCAGAGAGTACCTGCCACCACCCCCACCCCCGCCCCATGGCCACCTGACCACCCTCACCTTGCTGCCCTTGGGCCCAGCCCCTCCCCGCCAGCAGCCACCAGCCTCCCAGCCGCCACCACCTCCCACTCCGAATAAATAAATAATCAATGCCGATGCCCTTTGGGAATGACGCTGCTGAAATAAATGGGCTGCTCCAAGACACCTCCCAAGCCCCAAGGCACCGGGCCAGGGACGAGGAGCCAGTCCTAGCCGCGGGACAACCAAAACACAGGAGAGAGACATGGTCACAGAGGTTGGAGCGGCTCCTAACCACCCCTCCCTTCTGCCGTGAGCAGTAAGAGGAGCCCCGCAGATGCCCACTTCTCCAGCAGCTGTCCCGCCTGGCCCGTCCCACGTCCCACACTCCGTTCAAGGCCAGCACTTTCCCCACGTGCCCAGCGGGGAGACCCCAACCTGCTGAAGCTCACTCACTTGGGCTGGGATAGGGACTCAGGAGCCCGGGTCACAGGGCTGGATTTCCAGGGCTCGAGCCCCCTCCAGCAATGCCAGGACGGGGCAACTCAGCTACAAGGTCCCCTGTGCCCTGGGCCCAGGCCCGGGAGTCAGCCCTCTCCCTGGGCGAGGGCTGGGGAGCCCAGGAGGGGTGTCAAGCCCATCATTCCGGGAGATTCAGGAAGGGAGCATCCAGCACCCTGCCGCTGGCTACAGGGGCCTCCCCACCCATCTGCAGAACTCAGAGACCACCCACAGACAGGGCATCCCCAACTTGCTCCCCTGAAAGCTGTGACACCCACTGCCATCCTGAGTCTCCTTCCAGCCACCCCACTGGGGGCTCAGCTGCCACCAGTCAGGCCAGCCCCCTCCCCAGGGACCCCAAGAGGCACCACTGTGCTGGGGCAGTACTGGCTGTATGGGACTCGGCCCGTGAGTGGGGGGCACCGGCCGGGATACCGGCCCGGCCCCAAAAAAGGCGGAGGTGGGGGGAGCTGGGGGGCGGGGGCCGCGGCCTTCCCAGCCCCCTCCGCTCCCACACTGGCGCCCGCCGCCGCCGCTGCCGCTGCCGCCTGGGCAACACAACTGACCTCATTCGCCAACTGCAGCAGCCTGCGGGCGCCCGCTGCCCGCCCCGGGGCGCCCCCCACCTCCGGAGGGGCCGGGGCGGGGGGATGGGGGGGTGACAGCTCCCGGCTCCCACCCGCTCCCGGCAGGTGGGGGCGGCTGGCCCTCCCCTCCCCGGGCCCGAATTATAATCCCAGTCACGTGCCTCCCAATGCACCCAAAAGCCGGACCCAGATTCTGTAACACCTTGAGGGGGAGGGGCGGGGGCCCGGGGCTGGGAGCAGAGGGGAGAAGGGCCTCGGCGTCCGCCCCCCGCAAAAGTTTCTCCTACCTTGGAGGATCCCCAAGCGCTCCTGCCAGCGGCGCCCCGGCCCCGGCCCGCGGCCAGGACTCAGCCGCCTGCCGCTGCCTCCTTAATTAATCCGGGAGAATGGGGGAAGGAGAGGCAGAGGGAGGCGCGGAGCGGCGGAGGGGGCGGGCGGGAGCAGAGCGGGGCGCGAGGGGGGAGGGGGCCCGGCGGGGGCTCTCGGGCCGGCCGGGGGGCTGGCGCTCGGCGGCCCCCACCCCCGGCGCGGGCTGCGGCGGAGGGCGGGGCGCGGCGCGGGGAGCGGAGCCGAGAGCGGGAGCGCAGGGAGGCTCTTTGTTCTGTAATCCCAGTAAGATTGCCAGCCATTCGCCCCGGCCCTAATCCCAGCCCCGCGCAACACCACCCTCCATTGGCTGCCATTTACATACGGGATTAGCCCGCCCGGCCCGCCCCGCGCCCCGGCCTGGGCACCGCGGGGGGAGCGCCGCGCCCCCGCCCCGCGCCCGGCGCCCCGGGCCCGCGCCGCCCCAGCGCCCGCCGCCAGGGGGGCTGCCCGCGGCGCCCCTCCGTCTCCCCAGCGCGGGCCCCCGGGTGGATTAGAAAGCTGCCGCTCGGCCCGGGAGACCGGGACGCAGGAGCCTGGCCGGCGGGTCAAGGTCACTCAGCGGACGCCAGGAGGATCCCCGGAGACTCCAGGGCCCGGAGCGATTGCAGGCCTAGCGCGCTGGGGAAACTGAAGTGGCTAGGCTAGGCGGCTGGTCACCCCTGCCTTGCCCAGGTTATTTCCCAGTGGCTTGGCCAGGTGCCTCTTTCAGCCTTTGTCTCCTGGGATGGGAAGGCAGTGACATGACCAAGGCCGCAGCAGATCCAATTGGACACGCCAGGGCCCATCTTGTCTGGGCGGCTCTCCTGATCCCCTGACCCAGGTTTTTGCCAACCTCTTGCCCCCCATTCCGGCCATGATGCGGAATCATTAGCACACCTCCCACCCTCTGCAACGCATGGGTCTTAATTCATCACAAGGAGCACGGGGTTCACCACAGTGCCTGAACTCTGTGCTAGGCCCTTGCTATGCTGGACACTACGGACAGGGACACAGACCAGGCAGGCCTCCACCCCAGGGAGCTCCTGGCCTAGATGGAGGGAGCCAGATTGAGAATCTTCTAGGTTCTAGCAAAGCCCACTGGGGCCCTGCTGGGCACACTATGGGCCCTTGGTACATACTAACCTTGGCCGGCCAGGTCTCCCCCTGGCAAGCCCACCAGACTGAGACCTCCCTGGCAGGCTGTGTCCACAGTGCCCAGCCCAAAGCCCAGCCCAGAAGGGCCCATGTACCCACTGAATGCTGCCCACAGAGGGTACTGCCCAAAGCAAGGAATGCGGCCTCAGACACTCCCTCTGTCCATGCTGCCCCTGCTCTCCTGGGGACAGCTCCCCAGACCTGTTGTCACTGGGAGGCTTGGGGACACCTCAAAGCAACCTGTCTTGTGGTCCCCTCAGACCCACCTCCCTGCCTGCCCTGTGCTGGCCCTGGCGAAGCAAAGTGACTGAGGAAGAGGGTCACGGTCTGGAGCCTGACTGTGGGTTCAGACCCTGGCTCACCCCTCAGAGTCTTCATTTCCCCCTTCTGCTCAGTCCACCATAGCGTGGTCCCAGCGGATGACAGTGATGTGGGCCCTGCTAGCTAGTTAAGCATCTAACCAGGCACCAGGCATATTACATATACAATAACTTTTCTTTCTTCCTTTCTTTCTTTCTTTCGTCTTTCTTTTTTGGTCTTTTTAGGGCTGTACCTGCGGTATATGGAAGTTCCCAGGTTAGGGGTCCAATCAGAGCTTCAGCTGCTGGCCTACACCACAGCCATAGCATCATGGAATCCTAGCTGCATCTGCAACATGCCCCACAGCTCATGGCCGTGTGGGATCCTTAACCCACAGAGTGAGGCCACGGATCGAACCCAATAGATACTAGTCAGGTTTGTTAACACTGAGCCACGATGGGAACGCCTGCAATAAGTTCTTTACACAAAGCCTGAGGCAGTCCTCTTGACCTCATTTTATTGGAGGTGAAGCGACTTGCTTAGGAACACATAACACGTGAGCGGCACTGCTGGGGCCACTCCCTTGGCCCACTGACACTCGTACATCTGCATGTGCCCGTGCAGTTGGAAGTTAGGCACGGCCTCAGTGGGCCCAGCTAGAGGAAGCTGGTCCCAGGAAGGGCAGGCTGGCTGGGCTGTTGGTTTCTGGGCAGAATGCTTCCCAGACCCAAAGTCCAGGGACAGAGTGCCAGAAACCTCTGGACCCAGGGCCTAGAGAAGCTGAGGCCCCGTATGTGCGCAGGACTGCCCTCTGCAGGCAGATGCCTAGTGGAGTCCTGGGAATGGGCGGCGTCCTCCTGCCTCTGGGCTGTTCCTCCCAGTGGGAATAGCCAGCCTGGCCCTAACCTCACCCGGGCAGAGGCTGGGGTCGGTGTGATATGGCAGAAGGCTCTGGCCTGGCACATCCAGGCTCCGCTTAGCCACGTGTGACTGCGGAATGACAGCTGGCTCTACATTCACTGGCTGTGTGTCATAGGCCAAGTTGATTGGCCTCTCTGGGCCTCAGCTTCCTCATCTATAAGAGGGAGCCAAGTTAGTGCTTCCTTCATGAGATTTCTATGAGGATTAAATGACATATAATAAAGCAAGCATTTAGCAGATTTCCTGGTGCATAGTAGGTAGTCGATAAAGGGTAATTCTCACTTTTAAAATCTGTTGGCTTCATCTAGCAGAAAAGTCAGTCTTTGCTTGAAATGCTCTTCATGAAGAGGTGGAGATTCTTGGAGTTCCCACTGTGGCTCAATGGGTTAAGAACCTGACTAGTATCCGTGAGGACATGGGTTCGATCCCTGGCCCTGCTCAGTGGGTTAAGGGTACAGCATTGCCGTTAGCTGTGGTATAGGTCACAGATGCGGCTGGGACCTGGTGTTGCTGTGGCTGTGGTGTAGGCCGGCAGCTGCGGCTCCAATCCAACCCCTAGCCTGGGAACCTCCATATGCTGCAGGTGCGGCCCTAAAAAGGAAAAGGAAAAAAAAAGAGGTAAGGCTTCTAAGGACAAGGTCATGGACACTCACATTTCTGTCAAGTTCAATTCTTTCTCCTGAGAAGGGCAGCAACAGCTCCTTAAGCTGAGAGGGGAGTTAGGTCAAGAAGTCCTTGCCAGTGGCTGCTTGCCACCTAGAGGAGCTTCTCCTGCCGGCTTCATGAAGCACTGGCCCTGCCTCATCCTCACCCAGGATGGGTCCCCCTCTACTATGCAGATGTGGAAACTGAGGCTCTTCTCTCTGCCTTCCTCTTGGTGCCCCCGAAGCCACAGGACTGCTCCCGTTACAAAGCCCTTTCCATGCCCTCGTTCACTTAACCAGGCGGGCCCACCAGTCCCCATTTCACAGATGGGGATGTAGGACGATGGGCCATTTGCGGAAGCGATGGGGCGCCTGGCATCCTGTCTCCCCATCAGCCCAGGAACTCCCAGACGGGAGCAGGTCTCTTCTTCCTGGCCCGGTGCGTTTGGTTCAGGGTCTCTGACCAGCAGACCGGTCACCAGAGACAACTGCCATATGGACTCTGCCCTCTGCTCCCATGGGCCCAGCCTGGGACCCTGAGCTCCTTGGGCCACTTCTGGCTCATCATTCCTTGAAGGCCAGACTGCATGGGGCGCAGGGGGCAGGGAGGACAGCCTAGCCATCTCCATCAAGACATGGAACAAGCCTAAAGTGAGCCTGGGGCTTTGCTGCCCTGTGACCACAGGGGGACCAAAGGTGAGGACAGTGAGCCCAACACCCTCATCGTACAGGCAAGCAGCCCACAGGACCGAGAGGGCAGGGCCTGACCCACAGCGGCCGGCGGGGAGAGGCGGGGGGGGACCTCAGAGTCCCGACCTTCCCCCTGCCATTCCTCTGTGCCATCTCCATGGCCTTCCTCCTGTTTTCAGGGAGATGATTTTATGTGATAATTACTGTTTAGCCTTTAAACATGAGGCTCGGATGCTTTCTGGGTTTAACTACTCCTCTTTCTCTTCAGAGCAGCCTATTTCCTATTCTATCACGGAAACCAAAGGGGAAAGAGAGTCGATGTAAGGAAATGTGCCGCCAAGGCAGCAGGCGAGATCCATAAAACAAGGTCAGGCAAGGTGAGCATGGAATTTGTCAGCCCAGATGTTAAACGTTTTCCCTTCCAGCCAGGGGGGCTCAGGTGGTGTGGGGGCTGCTAAGGGACAAAGGATAAGTGATGGGTGTGCTTGGGGTGGGGGGTCCCATGTCTGCGACCTAGATTTCCAACCCCTCCCTCAAACAGCAGAGGGTGTCTCTGAGGCCTCCGGGCATCTCCCTCCATCCCTGCCTGGTCCCCATCCTGCCAGACTCTCTCGCCACGGCTCATCCAGGCTGCCAAGGGCAGAAACCCTCTCCCTCACTGGACCATGTAACCAGCAGAGGAACCTCTTAGTGTCCTCCAAGACTTCTGGACCCCAAAAAGCAAAGCCCTACTACCGGGTTTTCAGGCACGCTGGCAAGCTGTGCAGACAACTTGGTTGCAGGGAAGTCCTCCATTAAGGACACAGACAGATCTGCAGCCCCGGCCGTCCAGACCCCACGGTTTGGCCCTGGTAAGTAGCCTGCCGCAGCACCAGCCAACAGAAATAGGATATGATGGAGTTCCCATCGTGGATCAGTGGAAACGAACCCGACTAGGATCCATGAGGATGCGGGTTCGATCCCTGGCCTCGCTCAGTGGGTTAGAGATCTGGCGTTGCCATGAGCTGTGCTGTAGGCTGGCAGCCGGCAGCTGTAGCTCCAATTTGACGCATAGCCTGGTTACCTCCATAGACTGAGGGTGCAGCCCTAAAAAGAAAAAAAAAGGAAAATAAATAGGATACGAGCCACAGATGCACACCATGGGGAAAATTCGAAATTTCCTGGTCGCCACATTAAAGAAGTAAAAGCATAGGTGAAATGAATTTTAGTCGTATGTTTGGTTTACCCCAACACACCCAAAGTGTGTTTATTTCAACCTGTAAAAATGGTTTTGAAAATTGAGATATTCCTTTCTTTCTACTAAGTCTTTGACATTGGTGTCTGTTTCACACTTATAACACATCCCAGTTTGGGCCAGGCAGATATATATATATATATAGTTTTTTTTTTTTTCTTTTTAGGGCCACACCATCCATGGTATATGGAGGTTCCCAGGCTAGGGGTCTAATCAGAGCTGTAGCCACGGGCCTATACCACAGCCACAGCAATGCCGGATCCAAGCCACATCTGCAACCTACACCACAGCTCACGGCAACGCCGGATCCTTAACCCACTGAGCAAGGCCAGGGATCGAACCTGTGTCCTCATGGATACCAGTCAGATTCATTTCCACCTAGCCACGACGGGAACTCCCGGGCCAGGCAGATTTGACTACGTAACTAGTGGCTACGTATTGGACAGTGTAAGTCAGTGGGAGTCATTTTCCAACCCTTTTAAAGTCACAAAACCTTCTTTCCAATAAACTCTCATGTAGACACTCAGTCCATTCGCTGCTCTGGGTGGAGCAGGAGTGGAGTTGCTCTCGAAAGTCCCTTCCTCTGCCGGTTCCTCTGAGAAGCCCCTGTAGACCCCCTGCCCCCCCATTTCCACCCCCCCACTCCCCACTCCATAGACCAAACACTGAAAATATTGATAAAAACAGGAGTTTCCCATCATGGCGTGGGACAAGGGGGAGCAGAGCCTTTGCCCCCCACGTCATCCTCCACCGGGATGCATCTCGGGTCCTGGCCCCCCAGCCTCATCTGGGCCCAGCGCCCCCATCCCCACCCTCAGTGGGAACCGGCAGGCTTGATTTTCTACAAGTAGCAGGCAGCTGCTCTGCTAAGCAGATTTAGTTATTACAACCACTTCAGGGCCAGAAAAGAAAAAAAAAACAAGGGGAAAGCACTTCAAAGCAATTTCCCCAGACATTATAGGAAAAAAGCAAAGTTGGCAGGAAAGCTTTGGGGGGTGGGTCCGTGGAGGGCTGAGGGGGAAGGGACTGAGCAGCCTGCCCCCCACCCCCACTAGGAATCTAGAACTGAAACTCAGCTGCAGCCTTTGGGTCATTCTTCTCCCCAGGCCTCAGTTTTCTCATCTGCAGAGTGGGTCTCCAGTACAGCCCAAAGCCCACGGTGCGTTCAGCCCCAGCCAGCACCTGGCACAAAGGCAGGGACCAGGTGTGGCAAGAGAATGAGCTGGAACTGGGGGTCACGTGGGAGCGTCTTCCATCACACTGGGCAGCTGATGGGGGGTGGTGACAGGGAGAGGAGCCTGACAACCTGGGCCTCTGTCCTCGCCTTGAGTGCTCGGGAAAAGCGCAGGTCCAGACACTTCTTGGAGATGGGCTGGCTCAGACCCCGGGGAGGTCCGGAACTTTGCAGTTTAGAACCCAGTGCCCGCTCTTCCGGATACACATTCAAGTTCGGGGAACACAACCCTTCTGTTCTCTCTCTCTTTCTCTCTCTTTTTTTTTTTTTCCTTTTTAGGGCTGAATATGGAGGTTCCCAGCCTCGGGGTTGAATCAGAGCTACAGCCACTGGCCTACACCACAGCCACGGCAACGCCAGAACCCAGCCGCATCTACAACCTACACCGCAGTTCACCGCACCGCCGGATCCTTAACCCTCTCAGCGAGGCCAGGGATCGAACCTGCGTCTTCATGGATCCTACTCCTGGAGGTTCATTTCTGCTGAGCCACAAGTGGAACACCGAGCCTTCTTGTTCTCCAAGGGCTCCGGCGTCTGTGGTTTGACCACACTCAGCCGTGTGGTCCCAGCCTACAGCCACATCCCTTGTGCCACAAGGCCCTCCATTCTGGCTCCTCTGTCCCCAGACGACTGCCGGTACCCAGACCTGACATCTGGCTGGCCAGATGAGCCACTCGATGGGACAGCCCTGATTCCACGTCAAAGTGCCCCCTCCGTAGCAGGTGTCCTGTAGCCGCAGTGGAGACCTGCGCCTGGGAGCTCTGGGCCAGCTCTGAGCACACAACGGTGTCCGGGGTCCCTGGGCACTGGAGCCACAGGCAACACCCAACTCAGCCTGAGCGGTAAACTGGCACAGCCCACTCTGCCCTCTATGCCACGGGTCCACTGGTCCAGGGCCTCAGCACAACTATGCTAAAATAGTTCTATCCTGGAGTTTCCCTGAGGCTCAGTGGGTTAAGGATCTGGCGTCGTCACGGCTCTGGTTCCAGTTACAGCTGTGGCACCGGTTCAATCCCTGGCCCAGGAAATTTGCAGGCAGCGGGCTCGGCCAAAAAAAAGAATTCTCTCACTTTGGGACTTTCTGCTGCGCCCCCTCCCCCAGGAGACGACATTACACAGGTCTGTCTGTCGCCCCCACCAGCCTTCCATACACCCCGTGTCCCGAGGGGCGGTCTGGTCCAAGCCTTGGAACCAAGTTTTTGCTTTGACATCAGCACATGCAAACACGCCTTTGCACAGTAACTATTTTTTTTAACTATTTTTAACTATTTTTTTTTCTTTTTAGGGCCATACCCGAGGCATATGACGTTCCCAGGCTAGGGGCAGAATCAGAGCTGCAACTGCCGGCCTTCGCCACAGCCACAGCAACACCGAATCTGAGGTGCATCAGCGGCCTGTACCACAGCTCACGGCAACGTCGGATCCTTAACCCAGTGGTCACGGCCAGGAATCAAACCTGAATCCTCATGGATACTAGTTGAGTTCTTAAGCCGCTGAGCCTCGACCGGAACTCCCTGCACAGCATCTTTGCCAACACAGTTCTTTTAAACCCAGCACCCTGCCTGCCCCGCCAGGTCGGCTCCTCGCCCTCCGGACCTCAGGCGTCCTGAGCGCTCTGACGCAGCCACCCAGCCCACCGAGCCTGTCGGAGCACTTTAGGAAAGAGCAGGGGAGAAAACCCGAGCGTTTGCCCCAGCTGGAACTTGACACCGGGCTTCGATCAGTGGTCTGACTCACCCATTCAACTCATGTGAGGGCAGACGTGGGGTGGGGTCCCGGTGAGCCTCAGGGTCTCAGCACCCAAATGCCGCAGGTCGGCTCCACAAACACCTGCTGAATGAATGAATGAATGAATGAATGAATAGGGCCTCCTTTTTTTTCTTTGTCTTTTGTCTTTTTAGGGTCACACCACAGCCACAGCATTGCTGACTTCAAGCCGCGTCTGCAGCCTACACCACAGCTCACGGCAACGCGGGATCCTTCACCTGCTGAGCAAGGCCAGGGATCGAACCCGCAACCTCATGGTTCCTAGTTGGATTCATTAACCACTGAGCCACGACGGGAACTCCAATAGGTGCTCCTCTTATCTGCTGTCAGCTGACGTGCTGGTCTGTCCCCTCCCCTCCTCTCCCTCTGTTACTCCCCAGTTGTTTGTTGCGGGCTTTTTACGCAGCTCTCTCCGGCCGGATATGCACACGGGCCTGCCTCTCGTCTCTGTGACCCCAGCTGCCTCTCTCCGTCTCTACCTCTGTCTCTGTCTCCATCAGCTTTCGGGGGATGCTTTCTGCCACTCTCCTTAAGCCTTTGGCTCTCCCAGCCATCTCGGGCCTGTGCTTTCTCTCTTCCTCCACGCCTCGGTCTCTCTCCGTCTCTGGGGGCCCTCGGGTCCCCTGCTCTCGGCGACCCTCTCTCCTCGCGCCCCTGCCTCGGCCGTCTCTGCTCTCGGCCTCCTCCTCTGCTCTCCTCCGCTGGAATCTTTCAAGAACAGACAGAGGCATGTAATTGAGCTGGGGCCGTCTCCATGGTTGCGGCTGTGGAGTAACTGAAAGATCAATTTGGAACGACTGTGTCTGTAATAATTGCAGCGTAATAGTTTCTTGAGGCAGAGTGGAGCTTGGTGTGAGGTGGCCGGGACGGCCGGGGACCCCGATGGGAAAGGGCCACCTGGAGCCACCGGTACCCCAGGGCCAGGCGCCAGAGGGGACACGTGGCTTTGGCCGGAAACAGGAGGTGGGGTGGGCCTGGGGGAGGGGGAGGGAGGCCGATCTCTCGCCCCCACCAACGCCCTCCAGAGGTATCCTTGCCTGCCTGAGCCTCCCCGCTGTGCCCCGCGCCTGTTTATAATTTATGCTTATGATCGGAATTATCAGCAATAACGATAACATGATTATAATTGCTGAGCTGCCTGGCTCAATTGCAGCACTGTTGGTAAATATTATGATAGAGAGTAGCGTGAGGTCACTGCCTCCCAGAGCTGGAGGATGGATGGGGGATGGGAGGGCCGCGGGGCTGGTGTGGTCCCTCCCCGCCTCCCAGCCAAACCCACCCAGCCCTGCAGAGAGCAGCGGCCTTTTGCGCATGCATTTTAACCCCCAGCCATCCTCCCTGCATGTGCCTTAAATCATTCCTGCTTTTGGCTCAGCAGTCGGCATTTAGAAGTCCTCGGGGTGTCTCCCCACCCACGGAGGGCTCTGCAGGACTCTGGTGAGACTGCCACCTGGGAAGCTAGGGCGGGCGGGCAGGGGGGCAGGAAGGATGGCCCTTCTAGGAGTTCCTGTTATAGCTCAGAGGGTTACAAACACAACTAGCATCCACAAAAATGTGGGTTCAGTCCCTGGCCTCGCTCAGTGGGTTAAGGATCCGGTGTTGCCGTGAGCTGCGGTGAAGTTCCCAGAGGTGGTTCAGATCTGGCGTGGCTGTGGCTGTGGTGTAGGCCAGCAGCTGCAGCTCCAATTCGACCCCTAGCCTGGGAACTTCCGTATGCTGCAGGTGCGGCCCTGAAAAGCAATTACGAAAAAAAAAAAAAGGATTTTTCACACCCAACACCCAAGCGGGTGTGACTGGCAACTCAGCCTCACAGCTCAGAGGTGGTCCCAGGAGTCTGGGGGCAGAGACCTAGGGAACAGGACAGGGCCACTGCCCGAAGCGTAGTCCCTGGGTGACAGGGGATGTTTCCGGCACCCACACGTCACCTCTTTCTGCCCAGGAGGAGTGGGGCTGGAGGAGCAGGGTGGGAACAAGCACTGCAGCCTGCCTCAGACGTAGACACGACACCTTTAAGGGAGCCCGCCCAGATCATCCGAGGACAGGGACGAGCTGGGCTCACTGCAGCCACCGACGGCCCGCTCTGAGCTGAGGCCCAGGCCCAGACCCTCCCTCAAGCCTGCGGCCTCCAGCAGCCTGGACTGTCCGTCCGTCTCCGATGCTATTAAGTGCGTGGTTAGAAAAGACCCTGGGCGCCGAGGGTCACAGTGAGGCCGTGGGGAGCACAGCGGCGCCCCAGGAGGGGGACGAGCTGGCGGTGAGGACCGACGGCATCCGCGGACTGCCCTGCGGGTGGCGAGGCCCAGCACCCCACTTGAGAGCTGGGGGCTCTGAGGCTCGGAGAGACTTCCCCAACTCACAGAGCGGCAGGGGGCACAGCCAGGACGTGCCCGGGGCGTCTGTGGCGACTCCAACTCGGAGCCTTCCCTTTCCTGGACAGGACGGAGCCGGCCAGCCGGCCCTGGTGCGCTGCATTATTCATGAGCCCGACGTTCCCCCCGGGGATCAACATTCAGAAGGAGCGTTTCAAATCCACTTTCCTGCTCTGAAAATAAATAAATGAGCAGAGAATACCACGCACATGGAGGCCGCGGGCCCAGACTCCTCAGAGCCCTGGGCAAGCTCACAGATGGCCTATTTCTGTCCCCTCGGCCCGGGCCCCTGACCAGCAGGGCTGGAGAGCCACACGCTTGGCCGGCTGGGCCGAGCCCAGAGGAGCCTCTGAGGCCAGGCGCCCGTCTCTGCCCAGTCTTCCTGCCCCAGCCCGGGACGCCCCGCCCTGAAATCCAGGTGACCCTGGTGACACTGGTCCTTGGGCTCCTGGACAGTTGACACAGTCTCAGGGTCCTCCGGGGACTAGGAAGGTGTCGGGCCCAGAGGAACCGCCTTGGCTTCTCCACAGGGTCAGGCTGGACACCCACTGAACCGGTGCCCTTGTGGCCTGATAATAAATAAAAGAGGCAGAGTGCTCCCGTGCCTGTCACCTGGAAGATGGCCCTGCACCTCCCCTCTCCCCGAGCTGCTTCTGCCCATCTCCACCAGCCCCCCAGAAGGAGCATGCCACGCAGGGACTGAACCCACGTCCTCATGGATACTAGTTGGGTTCTTAAGCACTGAGCCACCATGGGAACTCCCTAGGTGTGTGTTGTTGAATGAGGGTTGGGTGGGCCTATGCAGGGCCCCCTGTCCCTGGGTGCCGTCTTCCACCTTGCCTTGCCATGGGTCCTCCGGGCCCAGTGCAAGGCTGCCTGGAGCTGCCGCTCAGGTGGGCTCACGTGCCAGTGCCAGCCAAGCACTCAGAGAACACCAAGGCTTGGAGGTGGACAGACACCCCTTTGCTCACCAGTTAGCATTCCTTTTTTTTTTTTGCACCAGAGGCATATGGAGGTTCCCAGGCTAGGGGTCAAATCGGAGCTCTAGCCGCCAGCCTACACCACAGCCACAGCAATGCCAGATTCAAATCGCATCTACAGCCTGCACCGCAGCTCATGGCAACACCGGATCGTTAACCCACTGAGCGAGGCCAGGGACCGAACGCGCAACCTCATGGTTCCTAGTCGGATTTGTTAACCGCTGCGCCACGATGGGAACTCAGCTGTTTTAATGTCACTTTTTTTTTTGGCCGCACTGACGCATGCGGAAGTTCCCAGACCGGAGATCGAACCCATGCCACAGCAGCCACCTGAACAACAGCAGTGACAACGCCAGATCAGTAACCTGCTAGACCACCATTTCACTTTTTGATACATATGCATTCAATCAGCTCCCTTTACCCTTGGCTCACGGTGTGTCAGGAAGGATCAAAAGGAAAAGAAGCTCTGAATTGCTCTACCTTTTCTTTTCCATGGCGTCATCTTCAGCGTGGGCAGCTGTCTATGCAGGGAAGCGACGACTAAGAAGAGTGTGATAGGGTCCTTGGTCCTCTGATTCTTCGAAAGTCACTGACTTCTTTCTGTGTTTGAAGCAAGTTCCGGTTAGAACAGAAGGCAGGACTTCTCAAGGTGGTCAGCGGCCCCCTGATGTGACAAACTCACCTTGTACTTGCTTCGAAGTCTCCTGCTCTTGGTGGGGCCACTGGAATTCCGTGCCCAAGGGGTGTCGCCACCACCGAGTGCAAATATGGCGGCAGAGAGCACGGATACGTGTTCTGGGTTCCCCCTCTGTTCCCATTCATGCCCTTGTCCTGCTGGACTTTATTTACAAAACACACATTCAAAGACAGAATTATTATTTTATCTTTTTTTAGGGCTGCACCCACTCCATGTGGAAGTTCCCCGGCTAGGGGTCAAATCAAGAGCAGCAGCTGCCAGGCTACATTGCAGCCACAGCAATGCCAGATCCGAGCCGCGTCTGCAGCTCACACCACAGCTGACGGCAACGCCAGATCCCTGACCCACTGAGCGAGGCCAGGGAGGGACCCCGCATCCTCATAAATTCTAGTCGGATTCATTTCCACTGTGCCATGCAGGGAACTCCCATGCTGGTTCTTTCTGTGACCAGAGGGAGTCTAGGGAACCCTAGGGAATTGCTTGGGGACCCCGCCCCAGGGCCAGTCAACAGCATCACCCCTCACCCGTTCCGCCTGGGTCATGGGCCCAGACACGGACCCGTTCACTGGCCCCTCATCCCAGCTCACCCTCCTTCTGAGAAACCAGAGGCCTGTCCCTCCGCCTCTGCTGCCCGTCAGCTGTGCAGCTTTGGGTGGGGCACCCCCTCTCTGGGTCTCAGTTTTTCCGCTGGGGTGAGAGGTGAGATGCTGTGGCCGCCCGCCGGCTTCGTGAACTTGCCATCGGCCAGGCCGGCGGGGCAGAGGTGTCCTTCTGCCTTGTCCACCTCTTTGTCATCCTCGGGGGCACATTTCAGGGGACTGTCCACGCTCACGGTCACCCAGCCTGGCCCCCTTTCCTGGGGTGTGGGGGTGTTCGTCCCAAAGTGCGTTGCTTTCCTACCAGTTGGGAGTTTCCGCTGACACAGGCGGATTTTCGGCGCTGGCATTGTGCTTGTATTTAGGTCAGGCCTATTTTAATTCCACTGGGACCAGAGCTGGGCTGAGACTGTCTTCCGGGGCCGACAGAGAAGTGCTGGGTTGGTTCAGCCCGGCTAGGCTGCTGAGGACTGTGGGGGGCAGAGGGGGAGGGAGGCAGGAAGGAGCAGGTGGCCTTGACCCCAAACCTTGGCCCATCTGTGGCCTCTCCACCCCGTTGCCTCTTGGTGGGGACCTCTGACACACACACACACGGCCGGTGAGGACAGAGACTCCCAGGCTGTGCATTGTGATTCTGGCAAGTGACACCCTCTCCTGCCTCCATTTCTCCACCTGTGCCGTGACGGGCTGCTTCCGTGATGCTAGGCGGAGTGTCTGGGTCCTCACGTCCCCGTGGTTGACAGCCCAGGCTGGTGTCCGGGTGCAGCCGCCTGCTGGCTGTGTGACCTTGTCAGGTTACAAAACGTCTCTGTATCCGAATGGCCCCAACTGAAAAATGGAGATAAAAATAGGACCAATCTCGTGAGGCCTGCAGGGAGCGGGATGACAGAGACACAGTAAAGCGCTCACGTGGCCCCCGCCTGGCACTCGGGAGCCGCTCAGCAGGAGGTAACTGGCAGCGGTGTTATTTTCACCACCTTGTGCACCCGCGGGGCCCCCGCCAGCCCCTCCTCGGTCCAGGGCGGAGCCACGGAGGCCCGGCACCCACCCACACTCTGAGCACCGGGACCCTTACCGGCCGGAGCAGAGCTGACCCGCATCTATCAGCAGCTCTGCTAATTAATACCCTTGACGGTTTTATTGGAATGAGGCAGGACCTACATATGACTTGCTTTTTAATTAATAACCAGCCTCCTTCCTGGCTCCCCTCCCCTCCCCCAGCTGTCCTTGAGGACAGGCCGGAGTGGGGGACCCAGACTCACCCGGGCTGTCGGGCCAGCTCTGGAGGGAGGGGTGCAAGACGTGGCAGGGGGAGGCTGCGCTGCGGCGATTCCCACCGCGCACCCCAACATGCTCTGTGCAGAAGGGCCGGCTCCGCACGGGGCCAGGCCCAGGGGAGGTCCCCGACTTTGGGGAGCACACAGCCCAGGGTGGCTGGCCCCCCACACGCATCAATTCGGAGAGCAGGTGCCCCAGAAGAAGTCTCTGGAAGAGACAGAGACAGCCTGGCCTGGCGGCGCCCGGAAGGTGCCTTTGCGCTGACGCCGCTTGAAGGATGACATAGTGTCCCGCGGAAAAGAGGAGGCACCACCCTCCCGGGGGGCAGGAGTGGCCCGTGCGAAGGCTCCGCGGGACGGCAAGGCTGGGTGGTCATCGCAAAGGCCGTTCCCGGGGCTGGAGCACTGCGGAGCCCTGAGGACGTGGTGGGAGATGAACTGGGTACCAGGCGGGCCTGGAGCGCGGGCCGAGGCCTGGCTTTATCCCCAGGGTGGCGGACGCCTGGGCAGGTCATGCGCAGAGGAGCCACGTGGTCAGGGGTGATTTTCAGAATCACTGCCTGGGTGGCCGGTGTGCCAGAGGGACTCGGGGGAGGCCGGCTGCAGGGGGATCCCGCGCTGTCAGAGCCGGGTCCGAGCTCAGGCTCTGAGGCCCAGTCACCCCACCAGGGCCCCAGGAGCCTGGACGCCTCCCTTCCAACCCTGAGCCCCTCCTCCCGCTATTTTTAATACAGAACCTTGTTGAGATTCAAATGAGCATCTCCCGTCTGAGCTTCTTTACATAATGTCCCTCCATTAACATCTCTAAGGTGCCAAAGAAGAAGACAGACCACGTGCCCCCCCCACGTGGGGACCCCTCGCCCTGGGAGGAACCCCACTTTGCTGGCGGGGAGCACGTTGACCTGGAAGCCCAGACGGGGGCTTGTTGAACCTGAGTGCTCGGGAGAACCTCTGCCTCTCCGGGACTCAGTTTCCCCTTTGTGAGAGGAGGGGCTGCCCGTGTGACCCCTGAGGACCTGTGCCCTCTCTCGGCAAACCCCTGAGAGTGATGAACCCATTTAACAGATGAGGAGCCTGAGGCCCAGAGACAGAAAGCGACTGGCCCAACATCACTCAGGGCCTCGGCGACAGAGTCAGACCCAGACCTTGCGTCCCATCCCACAGGGTCTCCCGAGGCCTACAGGGCCCCAGGGGATTTGGGGAGACCAGAGCCTCATGGCAAAGTGATGGATGGAAAAGTGAGGCTAGACAAGGCCACAGTCCCTGAGGGCTGGAGAAGCTGGGAAACATTTCCTTTTTGTTCTCCAGATCTCGGCTCCAACTCACCTCCTCCAGGAAGTCTTCCCTGATTTCTCACTTCTCTGAGCTACTTCATCCCTGACTGTCACGCTGCCCACCGACACCAATCCTGCAGGGGTGTCCTCTTCTCCCAGGATGCCCGGGTCTCCTGGATGGACCACGGCTTCACTGAAGGCAAGGAGGGCTCTCCTCGGTTCCGACGCTCCCTGCTTCCGAGTCCTGTGTGTGGCTTCGCATGGACCTGCACACACAGAGCTGACCATCTCCAAGAACTTACATTTCCAAAAAAAAAAGGAGTTTCTGCTGTGGCCCAATGGGATCAGGGGTGTCCCTGCAACGTTGGGACACAGGTTCGACCCCTGGCCTGGCACAGGGGGTTAAAGGATCCGGCATTGCTGCAGCTACAGCTCGGATCTAATCCCTGGCCTAGGAACTCCATGTGCCACAGGGCAGCCAAAAAAAGAAAAATAATTGGCTCAGTGGTTAAGGAATCCGACTAGTAACCATGAGGTTGCGGGTTTGATCCCGGGCATCACTCAGTGGGTTAAGGATTCCCTGTTGCTGTGCCTCAGGTCTGGCATTGCTGTGACTGTGGCTTAGGTCAGCAGCCACAGCTCCAATTCGACCCTTAGCCTGGGAACTTCCATATGCCGTGGGTGCAGCTCTTAAAAAAAAAAATCAAAAAAAGAAAAATAAAATCCAGATGCTTGTACTTCCAACACATGGCAGCACATGGCATGTGCACCGGACGCGGGAAAGCGTGCCGGTGCCCCCCTGCTGACCCAGCACAAGCCATGACTGAACTGATGCTCCTGGAGGGCAGGGACCATGTCGCCTCCTCCTCTTGGCCGCTAAGCCCTCCCCCGGGGTTTCCGGGTACCTGGCTGAGTTTACTGTGGTGCTCAATCAGGCATCTGGGAGTTAAGTCCCTTTGCTTCCTGGGTCCATGTCTCTTCACCTGCAAAATGAGAATCCACAAATATTTTATGAAGTATCTGCTCGGTGCAGGGCCCAGTGACAGACCCTGGGACCCACAGAGGAAGCAGATCTGACCTCCCCGCCACCCCGAGCCCAAGGCTAGCTGGGGAGACAGGACGTTCTGTTCTGGATAAAGATGGGGCAATTAGATGGATGCTCTGAGGAGGGTATGTAACAGGCTGTGGGGATGAGAGAAAGAGAGAGAGACGAAGCAAGAGAAGAGGGCGACAGGGAGAGTCACACCAGCCTCTTCTTCTTTTTTTTTTTTGTCTTTTTGCCTTATCTAGGGAGGTTCCCAGGCTAGGGGCCTAACAGGAGCTGTAGCTGCCGGCCTTTGCCACAGCCACAGCAACGCAGGATCCGAGCCGCATCTGCAACCTACACCACAGTTCACGGCAACGCCGGATCCTTAACCCACTGAGCAAGGCCAGGGATCGAACCCGCAACCTCATGGTTCCTAGTCGGATTCGTTAACCACTGAGCCACAATGGGAACTCCCCACACTAGCTTCTGAGCTGCACTGAATGGCAGGAGAGGAGCAAGGACAGCTCAGGAGGAGGAAAAAGCCCGAGGACAACCCGGGAGGCGGGAGACAGCACAAGAAGCGTCCGGAACAGAAGCTGTCCGGCTTGACCCGAATGTGGGAGAAAAGACAGGAAAGGGCTCAGCGGATCCCTTCCTTACTGGGAAGGGCCCTGCAGCCGAGGGGAGGTGTCACAGCCATGATGTTGGGGCGACGTGATGCTGTTTATGACACTTTTGCTGTGGGTGTCCCACTGCAACGTCTGCAGACAGCTACCCGTGACCCCTACCTAGGGGCAGCACACCGGATCCTCAGCCCACAAGAGGCCACTGAGGGGATGTCCGTGTGGCAGCAACAGGCCAAATGTGGCAGGGCGAGAGTTAGAAGCCCGATTCTTAGTATCGCAGTGAATCAGCCAGAGCCGCTTTTCTGCTTTTATTTAGTTTCATTGCCTTCCGCTAAGAGGGATTATTACATCTGCGATAGAAACCATCTTCACCAAGAGACAGCTTACTTAAGCCATTTTTTTTTGTGTCTTTTTGCCTTATCTAGGGCCGCACTCGTGGCATGTGGAGGTTCCCAGGCTAGGGGTCTGACAGGAGCTGTAGCCGCCAGCCTTCGCCACAGCCACAGCAACGCGGGATCTGAGCCGCGTCTGCGACCTACACCACAGCTCACATCAACGCCAGATCCTTAACCCACTGAGCAAGGCCAGGGATTGAACCCACAACCTCCTGGTTTCTAGTCGGATTCATTAACCACTGAGCCACAACGGGAACTCCTTAAGCCGTTATTGCTCTGGGTTTTGCCAGTCAAATGCACTTCCCTCTCCTACATTTTCTTTTAAAAGTTTCACAACTTTGCTTTTCACACCTAGTTCTTTAACTCCTTGGCAGCTGATTTTTGCCTACGTGGGAAGTGGGGATCTAAGTTTATTCTTTTTCCATATGGACAGCTAACTGTCCTAGCCTCATTTACTGAATAGTCCAAAACAAAGCATAAGGTGTTTCGGGATCCATCTAGTACAGGTTACTCAAGACCTATATAGATAATGTCGTAAAATTCACTTAAGGGCGTATAAATTTCACAGACACTTAGGTAACTGGAAAGACAGACCCTGCTTACAGATGCGAAGATAATTCATGGACTTCTCCTCAATTAACCTACAAATTTCAGGGCCACTCAATTAACTCTCAAACCTGTGGGTTTTTCAAGTTATATCTGCAACGATAAAATCAAACAGTGACAAATTGGGAGGGAGTTCCCTGGTGGCCTATCAGTTAAGAATTCGGCATTGTCACTGCTGTGGCTCAGGGTTTGATCCTTGGCCTGGGAACTTCCGCATGCCTCAGGTGTGGCCAAAAAACAAAACAAAATGAAACAAGTTAGGATATTAGGGAACATAAGGGCTGGAAAAGAAGATAAACCCTGAAAGTGGGAATTCCCATTGAGGCTCAGAAGGTTAAGGACCCGGAGTTCATGCTGCGGACCAGCGGTTAATGAACCCAACTAGGATCCGTGAGGTTGTGGGTTTGATCCCTGCCCTCCCTCAGTGGGTTAAGGATCCAGTGTTGCCGTGAGCTGTGGTATAGGTCTCATTCACCGGTTGGATCCCGTGTTGCTGTGGCTGTGGCCTTGGCTGCAGCTCTGATTGGACCCCTGGCCCAGGAACTTCCATATACTGCAGGTGATGCCATTAAAAAATAAGTAAATACATAAATAAAGTCAGAAGTGAAGGCTCCTGGGGGGTAGGGGGATGCACTGTGGGTTTGGGACACAAAATGTATCACATCAACTTGTGATAATCTTTGTACACCTATAATTGAAATAAAACTCAATGTTATGAAAAAAAAAAAGTGAAGGCTCGTGTAGTTGTCAAAGCTGGGCGACATTCCCCTAGGAAATTTTGGCATCTGTCACACAGAGGGAAACATGATCCGTTTTTATCTAAAAGGTAAAAGAACCCCATTCCCACATAAACACAGGTGTTCTTTCTGGGGTGATGAAAACGTTCTAAAATTGTGGAGTTCCTGTTGTGGCTCAGAGGAAATGAATCCAACTGGCATCCAGAGGACACAGGTTCGATCCCTGGCCTTGCTCAGGGGGTTAAGGATCCGGCATTGCCGAGAGCTGTGGTGTAGGTCGCAGATGCGGCTTGGATCCCGCGTTGCTGTGGCTCTGGCGAATTGGACCCCTAGCCTGGGAACCTCCATACGCCGCGGGTGCGGCCTTCCAAAGACAGAAAAATTAAAAAATAAAATAATAAAATAAAATCGTGAGGATGGTCGTACAACTCTTTGACCCTACGAAAAACCACAGCACGTGAATGGGTGGGGTTTATGGTATGTGAATTGTATCTCAAGAAAGCTGTTAGAAAAAATACAAGAACAAAGAAGAACACACAGAGAAGTGTCACAGGTGTGTGGGTGTGAACGCTAACGGTTCCTGGCTCTAAATCGAGCCCCAAACTCAGTGGAGTGTCCTGCAGAAAAGGATCGTCACCTAAGAGTCTCCAAACGCACAGAGCGTCTCCCGGAGCTGTGATCTGGGTGACAGTTAGCGGCTGGCCAGCTCTGGTGCAGGGCGCAGGAAAGCTACAGCCTCTGCCTGCAGGAGAGGGCTTCCTTTTTTGCTTTTTTTTAAAAAAAAAACTTCATTGGGAGTTCCCTTATGGCACAGCAGGTTAAGGACCCGGCACCGTCCCCACTGTGGCTTGCCGCGACCAGCGCTGCAGGGCAACAGGAGATCCTGAAAGAGGGACAGCCCGGTGCTACAAAGCACACAGGACTCTTACAGTTAGAAAGTGGGGGACCAGGAGGCGCTCTGTTCCTCAGAACAAAGGCAGTAGGCTTTAGCCCACGTGACTTTTTTATTTTTTTTGCTTTTTAGGGCCACACCTGCGACATATGGAAGTTCCCAGGCTAGGGGTCCAATCGGAGCTACGCCACAGCCACCGTGTCTGCGACCTACACCACAGCTCACAGCTGGATCCTCAGCCCACTGAGCGATCAAACCCGCAACCTCATGGTTCCTAGTTGGATTCGTTCCCGCTGCACCACAACTCCTCACATGACTTTTGTTAAGGAAGGTGATGAGATTAGTGGGATTAAGGAAGGGGACGAGATTAGTGGGACAAGACAAAGCTATCTCTTAGTGACATCAAGGGGCGTACCCTTAGGACAGAGTGCAGCTGTTTACGGAATAGCATGGCTAACGCCCAAGTCCCTTATCTTGTCTTTGAAGGAGACCCTGTACTTGAGGAGTCTGCGTCCTGGCAAACAGGCTTTTCTGGCTTTGCCACACACCAAGTTTGCATATGGAGGTTCCCAGGCTAGGGGTCCAATAGGAGCTGCACCTACCAACCTACGCCACAGCCACAGCAACGCAGGATCCAAGCTGCATCTGTCATCTACACCACAGCTTTTGGCAACGCTGGATCCTTAACCCCTTGAGTGAGGCCAGGGGTCAAACCCACAGCCTCCTGGTTATTATTCAGGATTTTAACCCACTTAAGCCTTAAAGGGAACGCCTAGCATCTTTCCTTTCTTTTTTTTTATTTTTAAAAGTTTTATTGAAATAGAGTTGATTTATTGTCTGGCGTCTTGGCTTTAACAGATCTTTTCCTTTATAAAAAGAATTTTTACACTGTCTACTACGCTTCCGGGGGTGAAGGAGAGAAGCCTAAGGGCATCCTGGTGGCTGGTGGTGGTCCTGGCAGGAAAGTGCTGGGGGTGGGGAGGTGATCTAATTGGCTGGCCTGACTCATGAGTCACTGGCGTGAACTAATTGCAAGCGGCCCCAAAGATGATCTCTGTTCGGGATGAACTGTACAAAAGCCAGTCGCTCTGGATGGCAGCCCGCCAAGAGGGGCCTCGCGCCGTGTCCCTGTGTGGTGCCACTGAACTGCGCCCCCTGGAGCTGTGTGATCCGGGGGCCTGGTTTAAACGCAGCCTTTTGGAAAACAGGACTGGACCAGCCAGGAAACGAGTGGGTCGGTGCGGCCTGGTGTAGAGCTGGGACGGGCTGGAGTGGACACTGTCCTGTCCTCCATCACCCGCTGTCAGGAGCCCAGCGTCAGTTCCCGTCGGAGGTTGGGGCTTGGCAGCAGGGTCCGGGCCGTCCTCCTGGCAGAGTCTGCCCTGACTCCACTGGCTTCTAAAACACGGGAGTCCTGAGATTGGATTAAGATGGCGGAATAGAAGGACTGGAGCTAAACTTCTCTCCCGAAAAACAGCAAAACTACAAACAAATGCCGAGTAGCCTTCAACCAAATGGACTGTAAACTTCCCAAAAAGATATTCTACTCCAGAAGACAAAGAGGAGACCATATCAAGAGGTAGGAGGGGCGATTACGCGATAGAAGCAACCCCATACCTCCCGGGTGGGAAGCCCCACAGACGGGAAAGTAACTGCATCACAGAGACTCAGCTACAGGACTGAGAGTTCTGAGCCCCACGTCAAAACCCCACGCCTGGGGATCGGGCACAG
>PVHT021183583.1:6059741-6102283 GCA_004024745.2 Catagonus wagneri
GCATCCTAACCCTTAACGCTAAACATAACCCGTACCCTAACCCTAACCCGTCCCCAATCCATCCCCTAACCCGTACTCTACTCTAACCCATATCCTAACCCTAACCTGTACGCTAATCCTAACCCTATCCAGTGCTCTAACTGCAACTCTAACCATTAACCTAACCCTAACCCTAACCCTAACCCTAACCCTAAACCCTAACCCTAACCCTAACCCTAACCATACCGTTACCCTGACACATACCGTAACTCTATCCGTAACCCGTACCCTAACCAGTACATAACCTGTAACCTAACCCTAACCCATACCTTTACCTGTTCCCTAACCAAACCTCTCCCGTACCCTAACCCTAACCTGTACCCTAATCCTTAAATTAACCCTAAGCTGTGCTCTAATCCTTACCTATACCCTAACCTATATCCTAACCCAATTTCTCTTGTAACCTAACCCTATCTCTAACCTGAATTGCCACCTGTTTCCTAACACTTAACTTATCCTGTATCCTAACCCCTATCCTTACCCTAACCTTAATCATAACCCATACCCTGGCCTAAGTCATACCCTAATCCTACGCTTTTTCCTAATCTGTATTCTAATCCATACCCTAAATCTAACCTGTTCCCTGATTCGTACCTTAACCCTTGATCTAAATCTTACCAGTTTCCCATCCCTATTCTAACCCTTATATTCATCCATACCCTAACCCTAACCCAAACTAGAGCCCTCTGCTATCTGTAACTACTGCTTTGGTGCCTCCTCAAAAACGTCCCTATGCTCCCTATCTGGAATCATTCATTCTCTCTATCCAGAACCAAGTATTGTCTCTATCTACACCTCCACTCTGTCCCTAAATAGACCTGTTTGCTCTCCTAAACCAAGGCTATGGAACCTCTAAGACCCTACATTTTTCTTTACTAAATCCCTGATTTTTCCTAAATAGGGCCATGGGTTCTTACTTACGCTCACCTTTCACTGTTCTCAAGTAGCACCCTGCACTAACTCTCGTTTTAACCCATACACTAAACCTATCCATTATTCTTTTTTTTTTTTTTTTTTGTCTTTTTGCCTTTTACATAGAGCTGCACCCGTGACATATGGAGGTTCCCAGGCTAGGGGTCTAACAGAAGCTGTAGTTGCCGGCCTTTGCCACAGCCACAGCAATGCGGGATCCAAGCCACCTCTGCAACCTACACCACAGCTCACGGCAACGCCGGATCTTTAACCCACTGAGCAAGGCCAGGGATCAAACCCACAACCTCATGGTTCTTAGTCGGATTCGTTAACCACTGAGCCATGAAGGGAACTCCCATATCCATTATTCTTATACTAACCTTAACTTATACTAACCTTAACCTAAACCATACACTACGTGACACATTATGCCTTACATTAATCTGAACCCTTACCTAACCTAAAACCTAACTGGATCCATAAATCGGAAACTAAAACCTGAAACCTAACACAAACCCTAACTCCTAACCTATAACCCCTACCCTATAAACCCTAACACCAACCCAATGCTAACCCTAAGACTAGAGAGAAAAGAAAGAAAAGACTGTAGAGAACAGAAAAGAAATTGGAGCATACTCAGATCAAGAACAGAGCACAGAACACCAAAGAAATTTCTCACCTTGTGTTGATCTCTAGACGACTTACCGTCACGTCCAATACCCTTGCCAGGAACTTGTCCAAAAAGATGGTCAATTCTTTTACTCAACCACTACTAGAGCATCAGCTTTATTCAAAGTAACAACCACTACTACAGCATCAGCTTTATTCAGAATAACAACCACCACTAGAACATCAGCTTTATTCAGAATAGCAAGCACACATTACAGTTCTCTCTATAGAGGTCTCACTCCAACCAGACAGCCAGATTCTTTTCCCCGTAATCAGCCGACCCCTATAACCAACCATAGCTTTATCGGTTTGAGTGGGGTCAGCACACTTTGTACTTTGGTTCCTCAGTACAAACCCAATCTACAGCAACCATCCTTGTTGTAGATATGCCAGGGTGGGGAAAAATGTCTTTGCCTGGGGAGCACTTTAACCCTTGGCTGCTTTTTGATCTCAGGATGAATTCAGTAGCCTTCACTGGCCCAGAAGTCAAAAACTGGGGCAAACTGCCATTATTTAGCAAGTTTTGTTGATTCCAGGTCAGTGGGCAAGTACTGGCTGAATTACTGGATGGAACAGCAGCACAAGGTCCATCCTCCTATGTGACTCATCAAACTTTGTTACAGAGTTAAGTCATGTGACTTCCAGGGTCATGTGTAACTTAATTTGGCAACAGAAGTGGTACATACATTCAGTGCAATCTCTCCAATATTCAAAGGCATTATTCACAGAAATAGAACAAAAAATCCTACCATTTGTATGCAACACTAAAGAATACTGAATAGCCTAAATGATCCTGAAAACCAAGAACACAGTTGGAAGCATCTCCCCCACGAATTTACATTATGTTATGAAGCTACTGTCACCAAAACAGTGTGATATGAGCACAGGAACAGGCACATAGACAAGAGGAACAGAATAGAGAGCACAGAAACAAATCCATTGGTGTCATCACTTAACTCCTAACAAAGGGGCCAAGAACACAAAAAAGGGAAAGGACAGTCTGCTCAATAAAAGATGCCAGGACACCACACCCCAAAGAAGCCTGGACACCATAAGCACCACACACACAGGAAACTAATTACAATCCACAATTTTTCACATCAAGGCCTTCTTCTGCGGGCTCCTCTGAAAACATTAGGCTACACGGAGAAAGCTTCTAGCCTCTCCTTATTCTCCCATGGTGGTGCTGCCTGGTAGATCATAAAGACACCTGTTTTCTGCCTACATGGACTCACCTGAGTGTTGTCCCAAAGCTGAAACCATGGCAGACCCTGAGGAGACCAAGCTTCTATCAACAGCATGAGGAGCCAAGTTCCCTCATGACCCAGGTCCACCAGTGGAACACACATGTACCTCAAGGATAAGAGAGGCGAGTTTGGTGCCACCTGCTGGCCAGCTGGGAAGTGCAGACCACAACCTCCCAGTTCAGTGGAGGCCATGGTCTGAGAAGGCAAGACTGCAGAATCCATTAAACTTGGAAATTCAAACTGAAATAGAGCCAAATATCCCATGCCTTCTTCAAAAACAGTTATAGAATAATTGGAAACCACAGGCAATCCAGAGAATGTAGACACGAATGTTACAACTTACATCGAAATTTACTCAAAATTATCTAGAGGCAAAATTTAAAATGCAAAACTATAAAAACTGTAGATGGGTTACCAGGATCAAATGGTGTGGTGTGATGTGGAGCTCACCTTCTCCTACGCACATTTTTAAAAATCTGCTCAAAATGATTCTCATAGAATATCTACTGAATGCTAGAAGAACTCAGACTTCCAAAAAGGGCCAAAAAAAACCAAAAACCCTCCCCATGACTAGGCAGAATGAAAGGAAAAAGGAGGTAGAGAGAAAAAAAAATTCATGACATGACCAACACTCCTGACAGGCAGTTGTGAAAGAAGAAAGGAATTTGCACCCTGGGAGGCCCCTGACAGGCAGGGAAATAAGCTGGGGTGGAGGAGGAGACCCAAATCCTCAGAGAAAAGCACAGCAACTAGTCTGAGTAGGGAAAAGCAGAGAGCCACACAGATGATCAGCACCATCACCCAGCACACCACAGTCTGAGACACTGAGGCAAGGCCTAAGTGCTGAGGTTCAATCTTTGGAAGTCAGTGCCAGGGAAAGAACCAGGGTTGGCTGTATGAAAACAGCATGGGGGGCCCTAAGGAGTGGTGTGCCATAACCGGGGGAGTGTGGGAGAAGGCCTGGGACCACCAGAGAAGCAAGGCACCATTGCTGGGAAGAGTGAGAGGAGGGGGGCAGGACCACCACAGGAACTTCCTTCTGTATACATGCAGACTCTCAGGCAGCAGGGTGCCTCCTTCAAAGGGTATGGGGGCTGGTGCAGACCTCTGCAGCCAACTCTGACTCCAGAGGTGGGCACAGTCTGCCAGCACTGAGGGTCCCATGACCAGGCACTGCCTACTGCCCCAGTCACCCTAGAGGTCGCCAATGCAGAGAAGCAGACAACTAACGACTGGCATTGCACTCACCTTCCTGGGAATGCCCACACTCCACTGTTACCACTGCCAAGGGCTCCAGACACCTCTCCCACCTCCTAGCTGGTCACTGCCACTGCCAAGAGTCTTTCAACCAGGCATAACTTGCCACCCTCACCGCACCAGGTCACCAAGGAGAAAAGATAAATAAAGAGATTCTCAGACAAGCAAAACCTAAAGGAATACAGCAATAGTAAACCTATCCAAACAGAAATACTGAATGGCCTCCTCAAACTAGGAAAGAAAAAGATATAGGATAAAGGAAATCATGTTGGAAAGTAAGTGCTTACATAAGGTGGTATAGAGAGAGACCTAAAAGAAAAAAAGCTATTTGTGAAAGCAATAATAAACACAAGGAAAGCAAAAGGATAAACATGAAGATGTAAAAAAGGACATCTAAATCATAAAATGTGGGGAAGGATAGTAAGAAAATCTAGACTTTTTTTTATCAATGTGTTTGAGCCTATATGACAATCAGTCTAAGCAAATATAAGAAAGGGCTAATATACTCAAAAAAACAGGCAAAGGAAAAGCAAAAACAAATAGATTAAAAAAACAACACAAAGAGGACACAAGCAAAAAATAAAAAGAAATCATTAAACCACAAAAAGAAAAAGAACAGAACAAAGGAGAAACACAGAATCAACTGGGAAACAAGGTTTAAAATGGCAGTAAATATGGGGGTTTGGGGATGGGCTGGGGTTTGCCAAGGAAATGCTATAAAATTTGGTTTATAGCATTGATGATGGCTGTACAATTATTAATGTAATAAAATTCACTGAATATTAAAAAAGATAAATTTTTAAAAATTTAAAAAGAAAATGGCAATATATACATGGCAATAATTACCTTAGATGGCAATGTTATAAAATTGGGCTTGGATGATCATTGAACAACTATAAATGTAACAGAATTCATTGAGTGAAGAAAACAATAATTACCTTAATGGTAATAATAATTACTTAATGTCAATGGACTGAATGCTATGATCTAAAGACAGAGAGTGGCACACAGGATTTGAAAAAAAGAAAAAAGAAACAAGAACCAACAATATGCTGTCTAAGAGACACTCCTTAGGGCAAAGGACACACATAGAGTGAAAGTGAGGGGATGGAAAAAAGGTCTTTCATGGAAATGCAAATGACAAGAAAGTAGGAGTCACAATACAAAATATACTTTAAAACAAAGGTCATCAAGAAAGACACTATTGCTTGGAGACCACTGAACAGTGGAACGCGGCAGAAGGCAAATATCTGTGGATGCAGAGTTCTAAAGTACAGGGTCTCCTTCAAAGACAAGATACTCATGTTATTCTACAAACAACTACACTATGTCCTAAGGGTGCCCTCTTTGATATCACTAAGAAGATAACTTCATTACTGCCTATGCCTGCTCTTGCCCACAAATCTTGGTACCTTCCTTAATCCCACTAATACCGATCTCATCACTTCCTTAATGACAGTCATGTGGGCTAAAGCCTAGGTGCCTTTTTGTTCTGCTGAACAGAGTGCCTCCTGGTCCCCCACTTTCTACACGTAAAGTAGTCTCATGTGCTTTGTTATACCATGCCACCCCTCTTCCAGGATTCCCCATTGCCCTGCAGTGCTGAACACAGCAACTATTTAATGTTAAAAGGATCAATTCAAGAAGAGGATATTACACTCATCAACATATAGGCACCTAATATAAGAGTAGTCAAATACAAAAAAGAAAAGAAAAAGAGGATTTGATAGGAATACAATAATAGTAGGGTGAGGGTTAAGAGATTTTAACACCCCATTCACATCAAAGGAAAGATCCTCTAGACAAAAAATCAAAAAGGCAAGGGAGTGGCAAGATGGAGAAGGAAGGAGTAAGAGGTCGTGCTCACCCTCTCCCACAAACACATCAGAAGAAAGCATATCTAAGTGTAAAACAACCTGGCCAAGAAATCAACAGAATGCTGGCAGAAGAACTTAAACCTCCAAAAAGGGCAAGAAACTCTTGACATAACTGGGTAGAACAACAACAAAACAGAGAGAGAAAAGGAATCAGGACAGCACCAGCACTCTAGGGAGGGAGCTATGAAGGAGAAAAGGAACCCATACCCTGGGAAGCCACCTAACTGACGGAAAGATCAGCTGAGCTGGAGGGACCTCAAAACCCCAGAAAAGTGCAGCAGCTGGACTGAGAACGGCAAAGTGGAGTGAGAACCTCAGAGATCATCTGAACACCAGCACAGACACCACAGCCTGAGATGCTAGGGTGGGGGCTGGGAGCTGAGACATAGGCTCCAGAGGCCAGTCCCCAGGAGACAGCTGGGGTTGGCAGTGTGGAGACAGCCTAGGGGGCTAAGGAACAGTGTGCCACGGTGGGGGAGTGGTACTCTATGGGCTGGGGAGTGGGACCCCAGGTCAGAGGGAACCTGAAAGGTCTACACACACAGGAGAGGCAAGCCTCCACTGTTGGGGAGGAGTTGAGGAGGAGGGGCTGACCGCCATAAGAAGCTCCTTGAACCAGTGCAGAGGATGGGGTGACTCAAGTGCAGAAGCCAAGGTGAGCTTGCAAAGGGCAGGGTGACTCAAGAGCAAACTGTGGTAGCTGGGTAGCTGAGGCCACTTGCTAGACCACTGTTGCCCTGGCATGTTCTGGACACACCCCACCTGGGCTTCATGACCAGAAGGCCCTTCCTAGACTGCTGTGGATCAGGCGTCTCTGGGCACAGCTCACCCATAATGGGAAGCAGCTTGCTAGCCCACGGCAGACCAGGTTTTCTAGGGCGCAGACTGCCCTCAACACAGAGGTTGATTGCTTGTCCACAGTGGTCTGGCATCTCTGGCTCAACCACCCATAAGACTTTGGTTCCTATACTAGAGATTGGGCACTTCTTGTGCAGGCTACTGGTAACCAGGCACCTCTAGCGTGGGCTAAAGGCACCAGGGGGCTAAGTGCGATACGGGGCCTACCAAGCACCAGAGAATGTTGCTTTCACTCCCCTGGGAATATACCCTCCATGCATCTGCCACTGCCAAACCCTCAGGGCAGCGCCCAGACTCTTGTTTCTGTCCCCCAACCCCCAAGTCCATAAGACAGTGCAGATGGTGCAGCGTCTCCTTTGTGGTCTAGTGGGACAGGCTGCTTCCTGGTGGCCTGCAGGGGGTGGCAACAAACCACTACAGTTATCCCTGACTTCAGGGGAGGGTGTGGCCCATAACCACAGGGGACACCTCAACAAAAATCACTTGCAGCTCCAAGCACCTCAGAGGGCACCACAGAGAAGAACATCACAACAGAAGGACACCTGCTGTTGCTCTCGCTCCCCTGGGAGCACCTCTGCCACTGCCAATGATTCTGGGCAATGCCCAGATGCTTGCCCCTTCCCAGGAACCTGTAACTAAGAGCAGCCTGTGCAGCACATCCTGTAGGGGCCAAGCAGGACAAGGTACTTCCTGCATGGTCTATAGGAGGCAGAGGCAAACCACCACAGTTATCTCTGGCTCAAGAAGTGGGAATGACATGTTACCATTCAGGCTCCGAGAATAGGAACCACCTGCAGCCCCAGTCACCTCAAGTGGACTCCAGAGGAGGGCATTGGGACTGAACACCACTAGTGGGTGCTCTTGCACTCTTGGGAACACACCAACCCCACTGTTCCCACTGCTAAGTGCTCTTGGAAGTACCCAGATGCCTGATCTCTATCACTTCCCAGGACCCTGCAACTAGGAACAATCTGTATAGCACTTCCTATTTGGGCTAAGTGAGACGGGTTGCTTCATGCATGATCTACGGGTGGAGGAGGCAAACCACCACATTTATCACTGGCTCTAGAGATTATCATGGCCCAATACCACTAGGAGTCCCTGAACAGGTACCACCTGCGGTTCCAATCACCTCGGAGGAGGGCTTTGCAACTGAACACTAGCCATGGTGACTCTCACTCTCCTGGGAACTACACATCATGCTGCTGCTACTGCCAAATGGTCTGGACACGTGTTAGATCTACCCAGAACTCATTACCACTTTCCAGGGCCCTGCAACTAGGAGTACCCATGGTCACCTTCCTGCAGGTCCTTACTGCTGTTGAGAGCCCAGAGACCAGGAACCAAGACCTGGCCCTACCCATTGCTTCATTCTCCCTGAAAACACAAGAAGCACCATTGAGATAACAGCCTGCTCACACTGAAGAAAGAGACACCAAATATTTAAACTCCCACACCAAAAATAAATAGTAACCCCACCAAAAAAAATTCAAAAGGGTGTTGTTGCCTAGAGGTAACCTTACAAGACTACAGTGTGGTTTCCCAAAACTCACAGAAAAAGAAAACCATAAGCAAGAAGAAGAAGATCAGAAACCATGCCCAGTTAAAAGAATAGGACAAGTCATCTAAAGCAGCCAACAATGAAACAGACCTCTGCAGTCTGACAGAAATGGAGTTCAGAAGGGAGGTAGTGAAAATACTTGAGGAATTAAGGCTGAATATCAAGGAATTAAGAGAAGATGCAAACAGCAATGCAGATTCCCTGAGAAAGGAACTAGAAAATATAAGGAGGAGCCAAGTAAAGCTAGGACATCTCATTTGTGGAGATGCAAACTGAGCTAAAGGCAATAAAGAGCAATCTGAATAATGCAGAGGAGCGAATTAGTGACGTGGAAGATAAAATAATGGAAATCATCCAATCAGAACATCAGACAGAAAACCAAATAAAAAAAACATCGAAGCAATATAAGAGATCTATGCGGTAATATAAAGCAGTCCAATTTACACATAACAGGAATTCCAGAAGGAGAAGAAGAAGACAAGGGGACTGAAAATATATTTGAGGAAATTATGTATGAAAACTTTCCAAATCTGAAGGAATCTGACATCAAGATACAGGAAGCACAGAGTGCACCAAACAAGTTGAACCAAAAGAGACCCACACCAAGGCATATTATACTAAAAATGGCAAGAATTAAAGATAAAGAGAGAATCCTAAAGGTAGCAAGAGAAAAACAAAGCATTAATTATACGGGATCCCCCATAGGCTGTCACCTGATTTCTCTACAAAAACACCACAGTCCAGAAGGGAGTGGCAAGAAATATTTAAAGTGCTGAAAGGAACAAATTTGCAACCTAGAATACTCTACCCAGCAAGAATATCATTTAAAATAGAAGGGGAAATAAAGAATTTCTCCAACAAACAAAAGGTAGAAGAGTACAGCAATACTAAACCCTTTTTAAAGAAATGCTGAAAGGGTTCGTATTTAAAAAAAAAAGGAAAAAGTAAGAAATAGAATGGAGGAAACCACAAATGGAAAGCAATCATGCAAATAAGCCAGCACACAGATCTAAACATGAAGACGTTAAAAAAAAAAAATTAAAAAAATCATACATTATGGGTAGGGAAAATAAGAAAATATAGAATTTTTTTTAACTTAAAAAATTTTTAATGATGTGTTTGAGCCCATATGGCTATCAGGCTACAGCAAGCTGATATAAGAAGGTGTCACCATACTTTAAAAACAGGACAACCACAAACCAAAATGGAACATCACATCCACAAATACTGAAAAGCCCTCAAGCCTAAAATAAATGGAAACCATCCAACCAAAAAGAGAAAAAAAGAGAAACATAGAATCAACTGCAAAACAAGGTCTAAAATGGCAATAAATACATATTTATCAAAAATCCCAGAGTTCCCATCGTGGCACAGTGGTTAACGAATCCGACTAGGAACCATGAGGTTGCGGGTTCGATCCCTGCCCTTGCTCAGTGGATTAACGATCCGGCGTTGCCGTGAGCTGTGGTGTAGTTTGCAGACACGGCTCGGATCCTGCGTTGCTGTGGCTGCGGCGCAGGCCAGTGGCTACAGCTCTGATTAGACCCCTAGCCTGGGAACCTCCACATGCCACGGGTGTGGCCATAAAATGACAAAAGGCAAAAAAAAAAAAAAAATCCCCTTAAATGTCAATGGACTGAATGCTCCAATCAAAAGAAACAAAGTAGCAGACTGGGTAAAAAGCAAAAACCTACTATCTGCTGCCTACAAGAGTCTCACCATAGGGCAAAGGACACAGACAGATTGAAAGTGAGAGGATGGGAAAAGATATTTCATGACAATTAACAAGAAAGGAAAGCAGGAGTGGAAATACTCATATCAGACAAAATAGACTTTAAGATGAAGGCCATAAAGAAAGACAAGGAAGGACACTATTTAATGGTTAAAGGATCCATTCAAGAAAAGGATATTAACAATCATCAATACATATGCCCGTAATATAGGAACACCCAAGTACCTACAACAAGTACTATCAGAATTAAAAGGAGAAATACATGGGAATACAGTAATACTAAGAGACTTTAACACGCCACTCACATCAACGGACAGATCCTCTAGGCAGAAAAGGAGTAAGGCAACAGAGATCCTAAATGACACAATAGAATAGTTAGACCCAACTGACATTTTCAGGACATTACATCCAAAAAAATTAGAATATACATTGTTCTCAAGTGTACATGGAAAGCTAACCCCAACAAATTTGAGTGTCGAAGTTATTTCAACTATCTTCTCTGACCACAAAGGCATGAAATGAGAAATCAACCACAGGAAAGGAAATGAAAAAAACACACTACATGGAGACTAAACAACATGCTACTAAAATACTAATGGATCAATGAGGAAATCAAGAAGGAAATTAAAAAATAACTTGAGACAAATGATAATGAAGACATGACCACTCAGAATCTATGGGATGCTGCAAAAGCAGTGCTCAGAGGGAAATTCATAGCAATACAGGCCTTCCTCAGAAAAGAAAAGTCTCAAATCGACAACTTAACCCACACCTAAGTGAATTAGAAAAAGAACAAAAAAAAAAACCTAAAGTTAGCAGAAGGAAGGAAATCATAAAAATCAGAGAGGAAATCAATAAAATAGAGACTCAAAAATCAATAGAAAAAAAATCAATAAAACCAAGAGCTGCTTCTTTGAAAAGGTAAACAAAATTGACAAACCTCTGCCTAGACTCACCAAGAGGAGAGAAAAAAACCAAATAAAATAAGACATGAAAAAGAAGAAGTCACAACGGATATTACAGAAATACCAAAAACCATGAGAGAATACTATGAACAATTGTATGCCAACAAATTTGACAACCTAGAAGAAATGGAAAACTTTGTAGAGACTTACACCATGCCAAAACTGAATCAAGAAATAGATCAACTGAACAGACCAATCACTAGAATGAAATTGATTATGTCATCAAAACACTCCCTACAAATAAAAGTCCAGGACCAAATGGCTTCACAGGTGAATTCTAACAAACATACAAAAAGGAACTCATACCCATCCTCCTTAAACTTTTCCAAAAGTTTGAAGAAAGAACACTCCCAAAGACATTCTATGATGCGAACATCACCTTAATTCCAAAACCAGACAAAGATACCATGAAAAAAGAAAACTATAGGCCATAATCTTTGATTAATATAAATGCAATAATTCTCAACAAAATTTCAGCCAACCAAATCCAACAACATATAAAAAAGATCATATACCACAACCAGGTGGGATTCATCCCAGGTGCACAAGGATGGTTCAATTTATGCAAATCAATCAACATCATACACCACATTAACAAGAGAAAAGTCAAAAACCACATGATCATCTCAACAGATGCAGAAAAAGCATCTGACAAATTCCAACATCCAATTATGATCAAAACTCTTACCAAAGTGGGTATAGAGGGAACACTCCTTAACATAATAAAAGTCGTTTATGACAAACCCACAGCAAATATAATACTCAATGGAAAAAAGTTGAAAGCCTTCCCACTAAAATCTGGAACAAGATAAGGATGCCCACTCTCCACTGTTATTCAACATAGTATTGGAAGTCCTAGCTACAGCAATTACACAAACAAAAGAAATAAAAGGCATCCAAATAGTAAAAGGTAAAACTGTCACTGTATGCAGATGACATGATACTATATATAAAAAAATCCCAAGGACTCATCCCCAAAATTACTTGAATTGATCAACAAATTCAGCAAAGAAGCAGGATATAAGGTTAACCTTCAGAAATCAATCACATTTCTGTATACTAACAATGGAATATTAGAAAAAGAACACGAAAAGACTTTACCTTTTAAAATAGCACCCCCAAAAATCAAGTACCTGGGAATAAACTTGACCAAGAAGGTGAAAGACTTATATGCAGAGAACTACAAAACATTAATCAAGGAGATCAAGGAAGACAGAAGAAATGGAAAGATATTCCATGCTCATGAGTCAGAAAAATTAATATTGTAAAAATGGCCATACTACCCAAAGCAATCTACAAATTCAATGCAATCCCTATCAAATTACCCATGACATTCTTCACAGAACTAGAACAAACAATCCCAAAATTTATATGGAACCACAAAAGACCCAGAATCACCAAAGCAATTCTGAGGAACAAAAACCAAGCAGGAGGCATAACTCTCCCAGACTTCAGGCAATATTACAGCGATACAATAATCAAGACAGGGAGGTACAAGTACCAAAACAGACAAACGGACCAGTGGAACAGAATAGAGAACCCAGAAATAAACCCAGACACCTACGGTCAATCGATCTTTGATAAAGGAAGCAAGAACATAACATGGGCAAAATACAGTCTTTTCAGTAAGTATTGCTGGGAAACCTGGACAGCTGCATGCAAATCAATGAAACTAGAACACCTAAACAAAAAAATAAACTCAAAATGGCTTAAAGACTTTGTTAGGCCGGCAGAGACAGGAAGTGGCCCCCAAATGGCAAAGAGACCCCTCATATCAAACAGATCCCATAAGGAAGGGACAAGCCTGTGCGGGAAGAGAGGCCGCCAGCCCCACTGGCGCCAACAGACAATCGAAGCCACACCTACCCGGAAAGCCCCCAAACGCCTACCCCCGACCAATCACCTAGGGACATGGTGGTCCCTTGCCTAATTTGGCAAAGGTACTACCCGGATCCATACCTGGAACCAACTAGGCTTAAACCCCGCCCCCTGCTCTCCCAACCCAGGTGCGACTTCCCTGATTCCATGCCCGAGAGTCACGGAACCTCGCCCGGGAGTCAAATTCTCCAATAAATCCCGATTGTCGCCTTTTGCATGTATCTCCTGATCGTTTCAGCCAAACAAATTTCTTACAGATTTGGTGCTGAAACCCGCTGCTGTCGGCTGTAGCTCCCTCCTCTCCCGGTAGACCTAGGGACGGCCATCCAGCCAAGCCAGTAAGTTGGGCACTCCTCCTCCTCCATCCAGGGGATCTCAAGTACAGTAAGAGACGTCTTGCAAGAAGGGATCTCACCTCCGAGTAAGGGACCAACACGGTGCCCTACTCTGCTGTTCCTTCCGCACGCTCACGCTCCTCCTCCTCCTTGCCAGACGAGGGACTCCTCGCCCTGCCGTAGAATGGGGAACAGCAAATCTAAACCAAATTCTCCATTCACCCCATTACAGTGCCTCTTAAAAAACTTCCGGCAGCTGGGACTTCAGGGTGAACTTCGCCATAGTCAGCTGGTCCGCCTCTGCACGACGATCTGGCCTCAATACAAGCTAGATAACCAATCCCAATGGCCACCCGAAGGGTCCCTAGATTTTCAAATTCTCACGAGATTTGGACAACTTTTGTCACCGACAAGGAAAGTGGGGAGAAATACCCTATGTAATGGCCCTTTTTGATCTCCGCTTCCGACCCGCCCTATGCTCCTCATGCCCCTCAACCCGGGTGCTTCTGGCCCTTCAAACACAAAGAGACGAACCTCCATCCAACCTTGCCCAGCCATCGCCTACATCAGACCCTCTAGACGACCTGGCTAGGCCTCCTACTGCCCCTAGACCCCCCGACGGTCCATTCCCTTATGTTCCCCCTGCCCCTCGCGTCAAGGCCGCCTATGCTGCCTGTCGGGTACCGAACTCGAGCCCACACCCATCTGCCCAAATCACACCCAGATGCCATTTTACCCGCCTATGAACACCCTCCAGCCGCCATCTTACCCTTACGGGAAGTGGCGGGAGCCGAGGGCGTGGTGCGCGACCACGTACCCTTCTCCTTACAGGACCTCTCCGCCATCGAAAGGCGGATGGGTTCATTTTCTGCTGACCCCTCCCAATATATTAAGGAATTTCAATACCTATCCCAGGGTCATAATCTTACCTGGCATGACATACATGTAATCCTCACCTCTACCCTCACTCCCGAAGAGAGGGGACGCATCCAGGCGGCAGCTCGTGAGCATGCAGATCAACTCCACCTAACCGACCAAACCATGCCAGTTGGAGCAGAAGCCGTTCCAGCGGTGGATCCTAATTGGAACTACCAGCAAGGGGGAAATGGCCGCTGACGCCGGGACCAAATGGTCCAATGCCTACTGGCCGGCATGCGGGCCGCCTCCAACAAGTCAGTAAACTTTAACAAACTCCGGGAAATCATACAGGAACCCAATGAGAACCCTGCGGCCTTCCTTAGTCGCCTCACTGAGGCTCTCGCTCAATATACCCGACTGGATCCAACCACTCCCCAGTGGGGCTACAGTACTGGCTACCTATTTTACCTCCCAATCAGCCCCTGATATCCAAAGAAAATTAAAAGGGGTCGAAGATGGACCCCAGACCCCCATGGCTGACTTGGTAAAGATGGCCTTTAGAATCTTTAATGGCAGAGAGGAGGCCCAAGAACAGCAGAGGCAGGCCTGTCTCCAACAGAAGGTTCAAATGCAGACCCAGGCTCTGGTAGCTGCCCTGCAGCCAGCCACTTCAAAAGGCAGAGGGCCTGGGGGCCCACAGGTCCCTCCGGGTCCGTGCTTCAAATGTGGCCAAGAAGGCCACTGGTCCCGTCAGTGTCCTCACCCAAAAAAGCCCACCAACCCCTGCCCACTATGCCAACAAAAAGGGCACTGGAAATCTGACTGTCCTACTGCAGGCGCAGGGGGCGACAGACTCGCAACGCCTCCACGTGGCGAGGCTTCTCAACTGGACACTGCCTTCCAGCTGCTGGGCATGGAGGACAAAGACGGATGGAGCCCAGACTCAGTCACCCCAGTGACCCACGCTGAGCCCAGGGTAACTCTTCAGGTAGCGGCTAAGTCCATCTCCTTCTTGTTGGACACAGGGGCTACCTACTCTGTCCTGCCACAACTCTCCGGACCCGCTCGACCACCCTCCATCTCAGTCATGGGTATCGATGGTACGCCCTCCATCCCCTTGTCTACCCCCCCCACTCACTTGCTGCCTGGATGGGTTCCACTTTTCCCACTCTTTCCTAATAATGCCCTCCTGTCCCTTACCCCTGCTGGGGCGTGACACCCTCCATAAGTTAGGAGCTTCCACCCACCCGAACGCCTCCTCACCCCCCTCCACCCAGCTCCCCCTCGCCATGGCTGCCGAGGCCACATCCCCAAGGCTCCCCCATCCCTGACCTCCCGGTTAACCCCGAGGTCTGGGACACCTCCACTCTGAAAATAGCTACCCATCACATTCCCATCCTCATAAAACTCAAAGACCCACACTCCTTTCCCTCACGGGCCCAATACCTATCCCTCGGACCCACTGGCTGGGGCTCAAACCTATTATCGATCACCTGTTGAACACGGGCCTCCTGATCCCCTGTCACTCCCCCGTAATACCCCCATCTTGCCAGTCAAAAAACCCAGTGGTTCCTACCGCCTCGTTCAAGACCTACGAATAATCAATGAGGCCATAATACCCATCCACCCGATTGTCCCCAACTCGTACACCATCCTCTCTCGGATCCCCTCGACCACCACCCACTTCACCGTCCTAGACCTCAAAGATGCCTTCTTCACCATACCCCTACACCCAGACTCCCAATTCCTCTTTGCCTTTACCTGGGAACACCTGGTTACCTCCATGACATGCCAACTAACATGGACAGTTCTCCCCCAAGGGTTCTGAGACAGCCCCCACATATTTGAGCAGGCCCTGGCAAAGGACCTACTCAGCTGCCCCCTAGCGGGCCAAAGCAGTCTATTACGGTATGTAGATGATCTCCTTCTCTGCAGAACTTCAAAAGGGATACAGTCCTTCTCCTTAAACATCTGGCAGACCTGGGTTACCGGGTCTCCCCAACCAAGGCACAAATACGTAACACAGAGGTCACCTTCCTTGGAATAGCCCTCACACCCACTTCCAGGACCCTGACATCAGAACGGATACAGGCCCTAAAAAGCTTAGCACCACCAACTGATGCAGACGAGATCCTTTCCTTCCTGGGACTGGTGGGATTTTTCAGACACTGGATTCCCAATTTTGCCATCTCGGCCGCTCCTTTATACAAGGCTGCTAAGGAAACCCCCAGGGGTCCCCTTACCGAGCCCAGATTGGTAGAAAGGGGCTTCCATCAACTTGTCCACTCACTCATTACCCAACCGGTCCTCTCTCTCCCCGACACCTCACGACCCTTCCTACTGTACACAGATGAAAGGATAGGAATTGCCACAGGTCTACTGGCACAGGCCTACGGCCCCAAGGTCCGAGCGGTCGCCTTATCTAAGCAGCTAGACCCTACCATCAGAGGGTGGCAACCCTGCCTGTGAGCCCTGGCCGCAGCAGCCATTTTGACCAGGGAGGCCCTCAAACTAACCCTACACAGCCCACTGACTGTCTACTCACCTCATCGCCTCTCAGACCTCCTCTCCCATAAGGCCCTGGCTGACCTCTCCCCCTCCCGGATACAGGGGTTCCATCTCCTCTTTATCGAGAACCCTGAGGTCTCCCTCCAGCCCTGTCCAAAGCTTACCCCTGCCACTCTCATCCCGCTACCTACATCCCCTGACACCCCCACCCTCTCCTGTTTGGAAGTGGTAGATCTTCTCTCTCAACCCCCTTCCAGCCTGAAGGACAGACCCCTCACCTCCCCGGACCTGACCCTGTTCGTCGATGGGAGCTCCCTGACAGATGCCCAGGGCTGTAAACGAGCCGCATATGCTGTAGTCACCAACAACGAGGTCATTGAGACAGGTACCCTCCCTCCTGGCACTACCTCCTAAAAGGCCAAACTCACAGCCCTCACCAAGGCACTTCATCATTCCAAACAGAAGAGGGTAACAATATACACTGACTCCAAATACGCCTTCCTGATAGCGCATACTCGCTCACACCTATGGAAGGAGCGAGACCTCCCAACTACTAAAGGCACACCAATAGTCAATGGGCCACACATAGCCTGGCTATTTGAGGCCCTTAAACTTCCCCTGGAGGTGGCAATAGTTCACTGCAAAAGCCACCAACGCCCCACCACTGAAGTGGCCCGAGGCAATAATAAGGCCGATCGCACAGCCAAACAGACTGCTCTGACTGATCAAAGCGACCCTGTCTACCTACTGACAGACAGCTATGTTCCCGATTACAGTCAGGAAGAACGCGACCGATACCTCTCACTCCCCAATACACAAGTCCAATCCGAATGGAACCCACTAATCTCATGACCTACCTTAATAAAAGTCATGTGGCCTAAAGCCTAGGTGCCCTTTTGTTCTGCAGAACAGAGTGACCCCATTGCCCCGCAGCACTGGACACACAACTATTTAATGTTAAAGGGATCAATTCAAGAAGAGGATATTACACTCATCAACATATACGCACCTAAAATAAGAGTATTCAACTACAAAGAAAAAAAACAGAAAAAGAGGAGTTGATGGGAGTACAATAACAGCAGGGTTAGGGTTAGGAGATTGTACACCCCATTCACATCCAAGGACAAAGCCTCTAGACAGAAAATCAATAAGGCAACAGAGATCCTAAATGACACAATAGAACAGCTACATTTAACGGATATTTTCAGGGCATTTTATCCAAAAAAAATCAGAACATATATTCTTTTCAGGTGTACATAGTACATTCTCTAGGACTGATCACATACTGGGGCACAAAACTAACCTCAACAAATTTAAGAATATAGGAGTTCTTTCAAGCATCTTCTCTGAAAACAATGGCATGAAACTAGAAATCAACCACAGGAAAAGAAAAGAGAAAGAAACCAACTACATAGAGATTAAACAACGTGCTACTAAGAAACAATCGGTCAATGAGGAAATCAAAAAGGAAACTTGAAAATACCTCAAAACAAACAGCAATGGGAGTTCCCATCATGGCACAGTGGTTAACGAATCCGACTAGGAACCATGAGATTGCAGGTTCGATCCCTGACCTTGCTCAGTGGGTTAACAATGTGGCATTGCCTTGAGCTGTGGTGTAGGTTGCAGACATGGTTCGTATCTGGTGTTGCTGTTGCTGTGGCGAAGGCTGGCAGCAGTAGCTCCAATTCAAAACCTAGCCTGGGAACCTCCATATGCCATGGGTATGGCCCTAAAAAGCCAAAGAAAAAAAAATGAACCAAAACACATACAAAATCTGTGGGATGCTGCAAAAGTAATTCTTAGAAGGAAGTTCAAAGTGATAAAATCCTTTCTGAAAAAATAAGAAAAAACTCAAATAGACATCCTGATCCCCAGCCTGGGAACCTCCATATGCTGCAGGTATGGCCCTAAAAAAATGAAAAAGAAAATGCATAAGTGCAACAAAATATGTCCATTTCAAGGGCAGCTAAGCATGCCTGTTACTATAAGGAATATTTTAAGCTATTGTTTTTTAAAAAGAACACAGTGGAGAATCTCTGAAAAATCAAATCAAGATTACCCTATTTTTGGAGGAAAAGTTACATTTATAAGGAAAATCTCCATTTGAATGGTTGTCTCCCTCTCCGTACCAGGAATGGAAGGATGACTAAATCTCAAGAAACTTTTTTTTTTTTTTGGTCTTCTGAGGGCCACTCCCGCAGCATGTGCAGGTTCCCAGGCTAGGGGTCTAATGGAGCTACAGCTGCCGGACTTCGCCACAGCCACAGCAACGCGGGATCCTACACCACAGAGCACAGCAATGCCGGATCCTTAACCCATTGAGCAAGGCCAGGGATCGAACCCGCAACCTCATGGTTCCTAGTCAGATTCGTTAACCACAGCGCCACGATGGGAACTCCCTCAAGAAACTCCTATCAATGGAGAAAGCTAACACTAAATCTGTACGACAACCGTGCGCTTCCATTCTTTTGTCTTTAGATGAAGATGTTATTTAAGGTGTTGTCTTGGGCCGTTTCGGGGTGTTACTCAGTCCTCATGAATATCTCCTTTACATGTAGGATGTACACATGGTATTAAACTTCTGAGAGTTTTTCTCCAGTTCATCAGCCTTTCATTTTCATTACGAGGGGGGATCACAATGAAAACTAAGAAGGGTAGAGGGGAAAATTACGCCCTCCCATACACATGCAATAGGATAGTATTCAGAAATATAAAAGAATGAACCTTCAACCCATGCAAAAACACATATACTACTAAGTGAAAGAAGCCAATCTGAAGGGCTACACAATGCATGACCCCATTTATGACGTTCTGGAACAGGTAAAACTGAGATGGTAAACAGGTTGTGGGTGGGGGATTGAAATACTCCGTATTTCAATTATTCCATATTCCCTGGTAATGAATACTTGCAACTACACATTTGTCTAAACCCATACATTTTTACAGCTCAACAAATCACAATATGTTAAGTTTTAGGATATGGGAGTGCCACAGGATGCATTCCAGAATTTAAAAAAAAAAAGGTGTGTGGGGGAAAAACTCACTGCTGGTTGTAGGACAAAATGTGCCAACCTCAGTAACTTTGTAAATAAATGCAATCTATAGACTAAAGGTAAAATCCTGGGTACCTAAACAGTGGACTTTATTTTACAAAATTCTTTCCTTGGGGGTAGGAGCTAAGAATGCTGAAACCACTATGTCTGTAATCTGGAACAGAGCCAGCCATGAATTAATAAAATGACAGATGGCGGAAGGCAGGGTTCTCAGCATTGGACTAGGAAGTTCCACATATGCAAAGAGAGAAGGTTACAATATCTATAACATAATGGATCAGGTTGGTGACATCTATAAAAGCACATCTTTATCTTAACATGATTACAGACATTTTCTCATAGAAACCTTTGTAATAAAGTGTATATGCAAAGGCTGAAATATTTGCATATATTTCAGTGCATTGTCAGCTTCCAAATGTAAGTTTTTAGTACCATCCTCTAATAAAAGGGATCAGGGCTGTTTGAAGATATGGCTGCTCTTGGGACTCAGAGAGTAAATATCTGAGCCATGATAAACTTCAAGTATCAGAAAGTAAAGAAGTACCAAGGGAAGACCAACCAAAAGAAAAGCCTACAAGATGTTTTCATTTGACATAATTCCATGAGACAATGGAAGAAGCTCTCAACAGCCAAGCAAGAATAAACTGCACCAAAATACTGTATGGCTACATTATAACCACAAGTATAACATAACTATTCAGGTGTCAACAACAGTAAAAGAAATGATTACACACACTTTTCATACATTGGGTTGAATAGAAAAGTCCTATGCAGCATTCCATATGATTGATATAGACACTCAGCTGTCCATCAAGGAGGTGGAGCTAAAGCCTCTCTCCATAAGTGCTGGTTCCCAAAGTGATTTTCTTCTAAGTACAACACATAATATGGACATGGGAGAAACAACTTCACAGACAAACACAACCTCAGCTGCGTAGCCAAATTTAATATGAACAGTGCTAAGTTGCCTTGAGAGTCTGAGCCTTTGAACGAAAATGTTGAGAGTTCACACCTGACCTCTCTGATCTGCTTCCACAAAACCCATAAATCCCATGTAATCACAAGAAACACAACAAGAAAATACTAATGTGGGACAGTCTACAAATACATGACAGTCCTCCTCAACTGTGTCAAGGTCACAAAAACAACGAGAGTCTGAGAAAGCTAGACTGAGAGCCTAAACACACATGATGACAACATGTCATGTGCCCTGGATGGGAGGTGGAACAGAAAAAGCTGTAACGTGGGAAGAAGAATAAAACCAGAATAAAGTAATTCAACTTCAGTTAATAACAAGGTATCAACATCTTCATTAATTTTGACAATTCTGTAGAGAGCTAAAAGGGAGGAAAAATTAAAGGTCAAATGAGAAAAATCTATCAAATGTGAAACGTAGAGGAAATGTGTGGTTTTGTAATAAAAACACACTAAAAATGACCCCAAAATAAGGAAAATACAAAGAGACAAGTTAACCACCCAGGGACCTCTTTCCCCTGCTAGTTCTCCTCTCAATATTTTGGAGTTCTCCTTCTCCTGGACAGAGAAGGAACAGGTACAAAGATGTCCAGCATCTCCCCTAAGATCTGACTCCACCCAGTGTCTTCACCACTGACCACCACGACTCCATGAATGAGGACACCTGACCAGGGGAGTCTCAGGGGTTACTGAGTCTGATGTGTCAGCTAGGACTTTTTTGATTCCAAGGGACTGGACACACCTAATGATGTACAATAAATAACAAGTTTCTTAATGAGAGAAATAAAATAATACTTGCAAGAGGCAGTAATAGGAGCCATTCTGGGTCTGGTGGGACAGGGGCTCACTCGCTCACAGTGTGACCTGGTACCCTTTCCTGCTAAGTAACTTTGTCGTGGCCCCATGCACAGGCACAGCCTCTCTCTCAATCTCTCTCTCTCTCTCTCTCTCTTTCTCTCTCTCTCTCTCTCTCTCTACCTCTCTTTCTCTCTCTCTCCTTCCCCCCCTTCTGCATCAGGGGCCTCCAGCAACCCCAGGCTGACACCTACTCATGTCCATTCTACTGGGAAGGGTCTCTCCACTATGTTCCATAGAAAGTCACTGCTTTAAGTAACTTTGCTACAACCTGAGTCCTGTTCTCGTCCTTGAACCCACCAGAGCACCAAGAGGATGGAACATGGGACTGGCTGGCCACACATCATATGCCCATCTTTGAGGTGGGTGGATCATGGGATCAGTTCTCGGGAAATATGTGGACAGGAATCCGATAAGATATAATTCCCCAAACTGAGAAACTGAGAATAGATGGTGGGTTGGGGAAAGCAGCCGATTCCACATGATTGGCAGCCCGCTGCATAGCTGTGTATCTGAAGCCCAAGGAAAGAAAGAGTTCACCTGAGGGCCAGGGGCTGTGACCACCCATCTGGTGCTCTTCCTGTCCTCCCAAGATGACAAGAGGCTCTTCCACTTGCTCAAAAATCAACTTTGTGGCTGGGGGTAAACTCAGGGCTCCTGCCTTGGGCACTGGGTCCTCACATCTCAGAGGTTGGCCTAGAATAGCCTGCATGCCCTCAGAGACCACAGGACTCATTCCTGGCCCTGGGAGGTGGGAGCCCAGGAGTCACACCTGCTCCATGGCCACAGGACTCACTCACCCATGAAGAACACATTTCCTCATTTACCAGGCTTTTCTCTCTCCTTTTCAAAGAGCAGGACAAAATGCTAGGGAGGTAAAGAAATTCTGACTCAGTGAAGCAGTGAGAGTATCAAGGATTATTCTACACCATGGCACCATGGTTGGTGGCTTTCCAGAGACCACAGGGCATGGGCCAGGTGTGCACATGTCTCCCCAAGGCCACATGGCCTCAAGGTGAAACTGCCTGTTAGGAGGCCCAAGTGCTTCCATACCTCTGATTCTCAATGAACATGAAGGTCAATCTTTGTTACAGCTAGAAGGTCAAAGGATTACAGAGACACAGTCTGTGTGTGGTTGTGACCAGGGCCGCATGCAACATTTGAAGGGTTATTACCTCTCTTGGAAGGCTAAGAGGATAGAGGGAGGAGGCATTTGCTCAAGGACATAGATGCTGAGGACTGAAGCTCCCAACATAGCTGTTCATTACCCAGCAGTGCAATCAGCTCAGTAATTGGCCATAGGGCTTCAGGGCCAAGGCTGACCTCCGCTGGAAGACTGAGAATGCCTGCCTGGATGGTCAGGGGCCAATGGCTGCTCTGAGGCCTGTTTCTACACCCATGCAGATGGAAAAAAGATCCATCCAGTCTCAGGAGAGTTCACCAGTCCTCAAAAGAGCAGCACCTGGGGGATGGCAGCTCGATGCACCCAGTCCTATATAAATTAGCACATGTCTACTGAGCACTCTGCATGTCAGGGCCATGCTGGACCTGGGGCTGCCCAGACAGAGTGGGGCCCTTATTCACCCTCCAAGTGGGAGGGCAGAAAATAAACCCTGTGTGATCTCTGAAGGCCTAAGAACACTTGACTAAGGTTGGGTTTAATTTGAATCAGTGAGTGACCAGAGCAGGTGTGTCATTCATTTTCTGTCAGAGCCCAGGATGGGATGAGCAGGGAAAGAATGGCCTACCTCAACCTGGAGCCTAATGCTGACACTGATCCTAACCCTAAACTCTGACCCTGACCCTAAACCTTGACCTAACATTAGCCCTAGCCCTAACCCTAAACCTGTATCTTTCCTAACCCATATTCATACCCATAGCCTAATTCTAACTCTGAGACCCGAAGCATAAACTTTAAACAATAATCAAAACCGTAGCCCTAACCAAAATCATAACCATAAAGCATAAAATGTATTAATTATCCATACACACAAATAAACCATCACCGTAAATCACCACCAGAAAACCTAAGCCATAATGGTAAACATAAACCAGCCCCAGGGGGGATGCACTGTGGGTTTGGGACACAAAATCTATCAAAGTGACTTGTAATGATTTTTGTACACCTATAATTGAAATGAAATTCATTGTTATGAAATAAATAAATAAACAAATAAAAAATAAACCAGCCCCAACCCCCACAAAAGTACCAGGTCTAACGCTAACGCTTCAAACCAGGAACACCAAGCCAAAGCTAATAAAGTCACACATATATACCACAGAAAGTCAGCTACATCAGTGTGCCTTACAAATAGGAATGTAAAAATCCTCCACAAAATCAGAGCACCGTGAAACCAGCAGAACGAAAATGGATAATATAATAAGCAAATGTATCTACAACAGAAATTTCAGGTTGGTCAACACACCAACACTACTCAGTGTATTAGACCACAGTAAAGATATGAGGTAAAAACACACGATCATAGCAATTATTGCAGAAAAGGCTATAATCAAACTCCCGTGCTATTTCATGTTACGAACACTCAAGAACATAAGAATAAAGTAAAGGTTGTTCAATATGGAAAAAAGTAGTATGCAAAACCACAGCAAAATTCATGCTCAGAGTGAAATACTGAAACATTTACTCCTAAAATCAGAACAAGGTGAAGGTCTGGCCTTCACCACAGTTACTCAATAGTGCACTACAAATTCTACTGAGAGTCTTGAGGAAGGAAATAAATGGCATCTATGAGTGGATGGATAAATTAAAACTGTGCCTATTCACAGAACACAGATAAAATCATCTTATGTATAAAACATTCTATTTCAACAAAAAAATGTTTTACTTGGTAAACTAATTCCACAAAGTTATAGGACAAAATATGAATTCACAAAAATGTGTATGTATATACTAGCAATAAATAATCTGAAAACGAGCATATGAAAACAATTCCATTTAAAATAATGTCAACACAGAGTTCCCATCGTGGCACAGTGGAAAAACTGACTAGGAACCATGAGGTTGCAGGTTCGATCCCTGGCCTTGCTTAGTGGGTTAAGGAACCGGCCAACATTGCCTTGAGCTGTGGTGTAGGTCGCAGATGAAGCTTGGATGTGGTGTTGCTGTGGCTGGGGTGTAGGCAGGTAGCTGTAGCTCCAAATTGACTTCTAGCCTGGGAACCTCCATATGCCACGGGTTCAGCCCTAAAAAGAAAAAAAAAAAGAATGAAAGAAAAGAAAAGATACTCATGGGAGTTCTCAGGTGTTGTAGTTAAGAATCCCACTGCAGGGGCTTGGGGTGCTACAGAGGTGCAGGTTCAATACGTGGCCCCAGCCAGTGGGTTAAAGGATCCAGCTTTGCCACAGCTGCAGCTCAGGTCTCAGATTCAGTTTTGGCCCTGGAATTTCCATATGCTGCAGGTACAGCCATAAAAAGAAGAAAGGAAAAAAAAAAGATACTCGGAGTTCCTGTCATGGGTCAGTGGTTAACGAATCCGACTAGGAACCATGAGGTTGCGGGTTCGCTCCCTGGCCTTGCTCAGTGGGTTAAGGATCTGGCGTTGACGTGAGCTGTGGTGTAGGTTGCAGATGTGGCTCGGATCCCGTGTTGCTGTGGCTGCAGCGTAGGCCAGTGGCTATAGCTCCGATTAGACCCCTAGCCTGGGAACCTTCACGTACCACGAGTGCCGCCCTAGAAAAGGGAAAAAGACAAAAAAAAAAAAAAAAAAGATACTCACACCCCGGTGTGCATAGCAACACTATTTGCACAGAACAACCTAAACATCCTCAATAGATGAATCAATACAGAAGACACGGTACATATATACTATGGAATATTACTCAGCCATAAAAAAGAATGAAATATGGACATTTTCAGCACATAGATGGACCTATAGAGATTATCATACTAAATGAAGTAAATCTTACAGAGAAAGACAAATGCCATATGAGATCACTTACTTCTGGAATCTCAAATATGACACATGAACCTAATTTACAAAACAGAAATAGACTCACAGACATAGAAGAGAAGTTATGGTTACCAAAGGAGAAGCAGGGGGATAAGTTAGGACTTTAGGACTATGTATCTATCAGATAAAAAAAAACGGGAGAAATCCCCCCACACCCAGTGTGGCGCGCACCCACACACACACTTGGACCAACACCAGTCCGGGGAGAGAGCTCAGACACTGACTCTGGCGTCGCAATGAACAGGACCCGAAAAGCAGTAACACTGCCAGGCACTATGCTAATACAATTATTTTAATTCCTACTCAAAAACTTTTAATGGACTAACTTAAGATAGATTGACCTTAAAGCTGATTCAAAATTAACCTGGCATGTGCCTACCACCTCAAGAATTATCCTCCATATGATCTAGTGTCTCATTAAAACCAAATTTCAGGAGTTCCCTTCGTGGCGCAGTGGTTAACGAAACCGACAAGGAACCAGGAGGTTGCGGGTTTGATCCCTGGCCTTGCTCAGTGGGTTAAGGATCCGGCGTTGCCAGGAGCTGTGGTGTAGGTCACAGACACTGCTTGGATCCGCGTTGCTGTGGCTGTGGTGAAGGCCGGCAGCTGTAGCTCCAATTCGACCCCTAGCCCGGGAATCTCCGCATGCCACAGGTGCGGCCCTAAAAAAAGAAAAAAAAATTCCTTGGAAGAAAGTCTGTATTTTGCAGCATGATTGGGAAGACATTCAGTCCCCTACTGACAAAGCTGGAGAGTTATCAGTGGAGCTAAAGCAGAAGCGAGGGACCCTCCTCCCAGCTGCACGGGAGACCCTTCCCTGCAACAACCCCTCCCCCAGCTATTCCTCAGGAAATGATGGAAACCCCTTGAAATGGCATCAGCCAAGGACCACAAACTACTAAGTGTCTGTGGGCAAGGGGCGGGGGGGGGGTGCTGGGGTCTCGCAGAGGCATCTCACATTCAGAGGAAACTCAGTAAGCTGGCGCCCAGCTCATTCCCCCAAAAACCCCGGCCAGGGAAGGAAGGTGCTTCTTGGAGACCAAACGTCGTGCTGGTGGCAGGGGTGGGAGCAGAACCTGTTTTCAGAGAGACGCTCCCTCATGCCCCCCAAGCCCCTCCTGTTTCAGCTCACAGCTTCCTGCCGCGTCCCTGATCCGAAGAACTCTGGTGAGGCGCATCCAACCTCCAGTGTTGCTGGGTACCCGGCCCGCAAGGCCATGCCCCCCAGGGTGGTCCCAGCCTCTTCGCAGTTTTCCCCGTCTCCAGCCAGCTGCCTGCCATCGGCAAATCTGGGATCCAGCGATGAGGGGGCCCACTGCGGCGTATGCCTGAGGAGGCGCCCCTGGCGGAGGACAGCCACGGGCACTGGAGGAGCTGAGGCTCCCAGCCGGTGTATGAACACTGTAAACCCTTGGGGTGACCTCCATAAGTGTTTCCACTGGATCTCCCACTGAAAGTATTTTTGAGATCAAGGATTTGCCCCATGAAAATTCAGGATCGATGTATTCTTAGCAGGAGCTGGCTGACACAGGGTGCCTCCAAATGATCTATTACTTGGAGGCCTTTAAAGTTCTAATGAGAGGGCATTCCCATTGTGGCGCAGAGGAAATGAATCCTATTAGTATCCAGGAGGGTGCGTGTTCAATCCCTGGCCTTGCTCAGCGGGCAGGGAAGCCCGCGCAGCAATGAGCTGTGCTGTAGGCCGGCAGCTGCAGCTCAGATTGGACCCCAAGCCTGGGAATTTCCATATGCCCAGGTGCGGCCCTAACAAGGAAAATATTAATAATAATAAAGTTCAAATGCAAAAATACTCTGTTCGCTGTCCTGGGCCGCAGCAGGAGGTGGGAATGGCTGCACTGTTTACTCCCCTCTGACTTCTCCTAAACCTTCCCTCCAAGGAGAAACCTCTGGGCTCCACAGGGACTGTGAGTGGGGACAGTCGGGTCACTCTGAGAATGAGAAGCGGGAGGAAAAGACACCAGGCAGGAAATGAAATGCGGTGACGGGAGAGGCCCGTCGGACTCGGGCAGAGCACCTGGAGTTCACCCCCCCGGCCTTGGCGCCTGGTGTGGGGATGGGGGCAGCCAACCTGCCACGACCGTTTTCAGAGGACGAGACAAGAAGGGAGGGTGCCCCGGGAGCCAGCCTGAAAATAAGTCACTGCTGGAAAATAGTAAGATGCACTTCCCAGAAAAGCAGGTTCTCTTGGTTCTCAAAGACCCGCGGGCGCTGTGTGCTCCCGGGGAGGCCTGCGAGGCCGGCGGCCTCCGAGGAGGCAGAGAGAAGAAGTCGGGGCTCAGACCCGACGGCACCCACTCCCTGACGGTGCTGAGGCTGACTGTAGCCACTCCTCGGTGCCGTGGGGCCTGAGATCCCCTCGTCACCTAGGACAGAAGGGCCAGGCAGGCACCCCACGGGGCCTCAGGGAGCTCGGCCACTGGGCTACAGCCCCTTCTCAGACACATGGCCGGCAAACAACTTCTGCCCTTTGGGCATGGATCATCTTCCTCCTACACACACAGGTTTTCATTTTGAGGAAGTCCTGTTCTCTGCTGTTGCTCCTGCTTTTGAGGTCATAACTAAGAAACCACTGCCAAACCCAGGGTCATGCTGGTTTACCGTCATGTTCTCGTCTACGAATTTTATCATGTTGGATCTTGTGTGGAAGCCTTTAAGCGTACTTGTATGTGGGTGGGGTAAAGGTCCAACTTCATGCTTTTGCGTGTGGATGCCCAGTCATCCCAGCAGCCACACTGACTGTAGGTTTCTTATTATTTTCTCCTCATATAAGATTCTGCAAAAAGAGGCAGTTCTACTTCTTTTCCACTTTTTAAAATTTTCATTTTTGTTTTATTTCAAACCATGTGTCTTTATGTTTGAAGTGAAATTTTAAAAAATACCAATTATTTGAGTCTTGTTTTCCCATCCATCCTGACAATCTCTGTGTTTATACTGAACTTTTTAGTTTGCTAACATTTAAAAGAGCTGTTAAGCAAGATGGAAGCATAAGAGTTTCCAGGCTAGGCTGTTCAGCAACTTTTTTTTTTTTTTTTGTCTCTTTTGGGCTGCACCCGTGGCAAATGGAGGTTCCCAGGCTGGGGGTCCAACTGGAGCTGTAGTCACTGGCCTACAGCCACAGCCACAGCCACATGGGATCCGAGCCGCGTCTGTGACCCGCACCACAATTCACAGCAACACCAGATCCTAACCAACTGAGCAAGGCCAGGGATCAAATCTGAATCCTCGTGGAAACTAGTCAGGCTGGTTAACCACTGAGCCACAACGGGAACTCCGTGTTCAGCAGTCTTAAACAAAAAGACCAAAGTTGGAGGAATCACACTACCTGACCTAGCACACACTACCGAGCTGCTGTAATCAAAACCGCATGGTGCCGGCATAAAAACAGACATACAGACCAACTGAACAAAATGACTAGCTTAGAAGTAACTCCACGTACTTTTGGTAAACAAATCTTTGACCAATAGGACACAATGGGGAAAGGACAGTCCCTTCTACAAACAAGGTTGGAAAAACTAATTTCCACACACAAAGGTGTGCAACTGGACCCTTATTTCACTATGTAAAAAACAACTCAAAATGAATTAAAGACTTACATTTAAGATCTGAAGCCATAACTATTAAAAGTAAATATAGGAGTGGTATTCCCATCACAGCTCAGCAGAAACAAATCTGACTAGTATCCATGAGGACGCAGGTTCAATCCCTGGCCTTGCTTGACGGGTTGAGGATCCAGCATTGCTGTGAGCTGTGGTGTAGGATGCAGACATGGCTCGGATCCCCCATTGTTGTGGCTGTGGTGCAGGTCGGCGGCTACAGCTCTGATTTTTAGGGCCACAGGTGTGGCCCTAAAAAGACCAAAAAAAGGAAAAAAAGAGAAAAGAAAATATAGGGGGAAAGCTTCTCAAGATTGGCTTGGACAACGACTTTTTGTTTTCTTTTTCTTTTTGGATATGATCCCCAAAGCAAAGCAACTAAAGCAAAAAGAAATGAGATTCGTGCTAATTAAAAAGCTCCTGCAGGAGTTCCCTTCATGGCTCAGTGAAAATAAATCTGACTAGTATCCATGAGGATGTAGGTTCGATCCTCAATCGGTTGGGAATCCAGCATTGCCGTAACCTGTGGCATAGTTCACAGATGAGGTTCAGATCTGGTGTGGCTGTGGCGCAGGTTGGCAGCTACAGCTCCAATTTGACCCCTAATCTGGGAACTTCCAAGAGCCATGGGTGCATTCTTTAAAAAAAAACAAAACAAAACAAAAAAACTCCTACATAGCAAAGGGACCATCAGCAGAGCGAAGGGCAACATGCAGAAAAGGAGGACATATTTGCAAACTGGGCACCTACCTGTTAGGGTGCTACAGGAGTGAGAAGGTGCTCGACCCACTAAGCATCAGGAAAATGCAAATCCAAACCAAGCGAGACACCGCCTCACACCTGTCAGAGTGGCTGTCCACCAGTGACAACTAGCACTTGTGAGGATGCAGAGAAAAGGGAACCCCTGTGCACTGCTGGGGGAATGAACGTTGGTGCAGCCCTTATGGAAAACAGTATGGAGATTACAAGACATTTAACAGTAGAACCAAAAGAATGCATCAGTATGATTATTTGATGGAACCAATTATTCCCCATAAACAATTCCGCAATGACTGACGTCTTTGCTGGCCCAGCAGGCAGTGACCACAACCGGGATCTGGCCGAAGCTGCAGCCCCAGAGCAGATCTGTCTTTAGCTGGGCTGTCCCGGACCAGTGGTGCAGCCTGTCAGGAAGACGGTGGGTGGCCTGAAGTTTCCCCCGTACATTTCTCCGCATCTGGCATTCCCCACTCTTTCGGCAGCAACCACCCACCCCCCAATTTCATGTCCTCATTCTCCTGGTGAAGACCTGGTTTTCCACAGAGCACTCTGCCCGCCCCGTCTCCCCCGGCACTGCCTGCTGGTGTGGGCCTCAGACTGGAAGCCACAGAATGCTCTTCATACAATGCCCCCCGATCAGCCGCTGCTGCTGCTCCAAGCCGGAGGCCTCTAGGCAGCTCCTTTTTGCATTACGTGCAGATTTTCTTGTTGTTTTCTGTGCGGGGGAGTAGTGATCTTACAAAATCGTTGCAGGAAGCAGAACCAGCAATTACGCATCCACTTTTAGACCTGCCTGGTGCACAGACCTCACATCCTGAGTCACATTCGGAAAAAGAGTGCATTTCATTTGTTTCAAAGGTCACGACGGCTCCACTGCAGGGACTTGAGCAAGAGGATTCCGCCTAACAGAGGGCGCAGCTGTGGCAGAGACGGGGCCCTGGGGAGCCCTGGGGTTCTGCAAGCAGGGCTGGGCTGGGTGGTACCAGACACAGGGCCTCTCTGCTCCCCTTCCCACACGGCTGCTTGCTCTGGCCACCAGCCACCTCCTGCCTTCCTTCAAAGTCTCAGGACAAAATCAAGCAAACTTCAGAGTTCCCATCGTGGCTCAGCGGTTACCGCGAACCTGACCAGCATCCATGAGGACTTGGGTTCGATCCCTGGCCTCACTCAGTCGGTTGCTGTGATCTGTCGTGTAGGTCACAGACACAGCTCAGATCCTGCGTTGCTGTGGCTTGGTGTAGGCCAGCAGCTACAGCTCCAACTGGGCCCCTAGCTGGGAAACTCCATATGCTGCAGGTGCGGCCCTAAAAAGCCAAAAAAAAGACCAAAAAGAAGCAAACCTCTTTCTCCCCACTACCCCTGAAACTGACAGCACTTACGACTTGAACACAGCCAGAACCCAAATTGGCACTGGAACCCACACACCAGGACTCAGACCCAGCCTAAACCCAGATTGAGACTTGAACCACAGTTTCTAAATCAAGGATCGCTCACTCAGTGTCTGGACTTACTGAGGTTCAGGTTCTTTGGGCTTCAGCGCAGAAGGAAATCAGCGAGAGACAAAGTGACAGACAAGAAATGGACCTATTAAAACAGGACGCTCGTGAGAGAGGCAGGCAGGCGGGGAAGGAGGCTCAGTCAGGTGAGCTACAGTTTTGCCATCCAAGGGGCGTGGGGTGGGAAAAGACCACCTCCTCCTGTCTCCTAGAGCAGCAGCTCCTCCTGGGTGCCCAGTAAGAGACTATTTGACCCTATTAGGTCAGACCCGGACAGTCAGGTGCGTATTCACATCAGCAGAAGGGCGGTCTTACACTCCCGCCCCTGCGGAACCCGAATGCGGGCCTGCATCGTCCCTGCCCAGTGACTCGAGGCACAACCTCCACTAGTCGAGCAGCCTGCCTCCTTCTGATGTCCCTCCGGGGCAGCTAACTTACAGTGACCTCCCAAGTCCCCTGGGTTTCCCTCTCTGTCTGTGGTCCCTCACTGGGACTCCGTCAGGGGCCTGTGTGACGGTTCCACTCCAACCCTCTCACACCCCCATTTGCAGAGACCCTGTCCCAGGGGTCCCTGCCCTGCCCGCCCCTCGCCCAGGCCACATCCGCCCACTAGCATGGCCCCTGCCCTTGACTGAGCCCTGAGCCGCATCCCAGTGGGTTTGCCGGTCTCCATTCCCCAACACACTCAGCAATCTCTGGCTGACAGCCGCCCACCCCACACCGTGCCCCCCCGCTGCCCTCACGTCACGTGGAATCTGAGTTCCCTGAACTCCCGTAGCTCACGGGCTGACCTGGCCTTACCCGCCCAATTGCCTCTGCCTAGAGTCCCCCAACTGTCCTCATCCATCTGGACTGTTATTCAACTCAACGTCCACTCCCCGGAAAGCTGGCCCTGGCCCCCGGGTTGAGTTGGGCCGCACTCTGGAAGCACCCGGCCCTGAGTTTAGTCAGCTCTGACTGCTATGACAAACCCAGAACCCGGTGCCTTACAAAGAGTGGACACGGACTGCTCAAGTCTGGGGCAGGAGCCCCAGACCAAGGTGGCCTGCTGGGCCTTCCTGGACCCTGACCTGGCGGGGGAGGCGAGGGAGGCCCGGGACAGTCTTACAGCGGCACAAACCCATGCCTGACGGGCCCACCCTCGTGACCCAGTGGCCTCCAGACGCCCCACCTCCTCACACTGTCACCTCGGGGTTAGGACTCAACACACGAACTTGGGGGACATGAAGAGGCTGATAGAGCGGCCTCTGACACTCATCTATCACCGCTCCTTCCACCTTATCCGGGTGGTGGTTTCGTGTCCGTCTCTTCCAGCCGTTCCTCTCTGGGCCCTGCGTATCGGGCTGAGGGGCCCGTGCACGTGGGCAGGCCGCAGAAAGCTGCAGTCACACAGCTGGGCTTTGGTGTCAGACAGGCCTGGAGTTAGGTCCTGGCTCCCCCCCTTCCTTGCTGTGACCCCGAGTGAGGAACCTGAGCCCATTTATCCATCTTTGTAATGTCACCGAAAGCTTACCTAACCCTGGGTGACCGGCGTTCTCCTGTGGTCGAAAGTTCACATGCGTGGGGTCCCCTTCGTGGCTCGGTGGTTAACCAGCCTTACTAGCATCCATGAGGACACGGGTTCCATCCCTGGCCTTGCTCAGCAGGTTAAGGACCCAGCGTTGCCGTGAGCTGTGGTGTAGGTCACAGATGCGGCTCAGATCCTAGTTGCTGTGGCTGTGGTGTAGCTCATAGCCTGGGAACCTCCATAAGCCATGGGTATGACCATAAAAAGCAAAAAAAAAAAAAAAAAAAGCAAAAAGGAAAGAATAGACGAGCACCTAGTGGGTAAAGGCAGAGGTTGCCGTGGGCACCAGGGCCAGTTGGCTCTCCTGTAAAAGATGCCATCACCCCCCTACCCCCGGGCCCGCACCAGTGAGGGATGTTTTGAAGGCTCTACCACAGCCTGATGCAGAGACCGTTAAAGCCTTGGCTTTTCACGTTAATGTATTGCTCAGATTTCCCGCAGCACTGCGGTACCGAGTTCCAGCAGAAGCCAGGGGCTCCTACCAGCTGCAGGGAGGGGTAAAAGGGGGGGCTGCGGGCCCAGATGGCCTGAGCCCAGGGCCCCACTGAGGGTCAGATGGGACCCTTAACAGGGCTGGTGGACGGCCTCAGCCCACCCCGAGGCCCCCCCCGCCCCGCTGCTCCCTCCAAGGGGAAACAGCGAGAGCAGCCCGGGGCTCCGGAGGGGCTGAGGGAAGGGAGTCACGGGCGAGCCCCCACTGAGGCCCGGGGCAGGGGTCTCGGCTGCCCCCTCCCGCAGGCCGGGGGGAAGGGCTGTCCGAGGCCAAGCGGGCGCCTCACACGCGCCAGGACTCAGCCCCTCAGACATCTGTCCTCTCACATCTTCTGCCCATTTTTCAACTGACACAATACTCTTTTTTTTTTTTTTTGCTATTTTTAGGGCTGCACCCGTGGCATATGGAGGTTTCCAGGCTAGGGATCCAATCGAACCTAAAGCTCCAGTCTACACCGCAGCCACAGCAACATGGGCCCCGAGCTGCTGTCTGCCCTGTCAGCTCAGGGCAACGCCGGATCCTTAACCCACTGAGCGAGGCCAGGGATCGAACCCGTGTCCTCCTGGTTGCTACTAGGGCTCGTTAACCACTGAGCCAGGACGGGAACTGCGTGCAGCAACCTGTGCTCTTGCACTGACACAGGCGACGGCTCCTGCTGATAAACCACGTGTTCTCTGTGATGTTAAATTCACACTGTGGTTTAATATCTGATAAAGGATCTCCGTCCTGGACCTTCTTGTTAAAATGCTGTACTTCATCTTCACCTACTTTTCCAGACGTGCTCTGCAATCACAGTGGGGGAGGGCTGCCCCACAGGCCTGCGAGCCCTGGCCGTGCTCAGCCCTGGCCGCAAGAAGGAGCCTGAGGCAGCAGCAGAGGCACGGATGCCCGACGACAGGGGAACTCGGCCGCCTGACACCAGGTCCTGGAGCAACGCTCAGTTACGGGGGAGTCGACGTCAGGTCGGCCCCTCGGTTACCAGGGAAACTGGCAAAGGAGGCGTCTCTGGTCCCCTGCCCCACGCCCGTGCCCCACAAGCTACCATGGTGGAGTCTGATCTGAGGATTAGCACCGTTGACAGCTGGGGCCAGGGACAAGCATGGGGGCGCTGACCAGGCTCTAGCATCGAGAGGGAGGGTCAGTCCCACCCGGGGGCGTAGGCAGGGACGGTCAAGCAGAGGACTCCAGAGAGCAAGACACCTGCCTGACACACAGTGGGTTTATTTGGTTATTTATTTTACTCTTTAGGACCACACCTGCAGCATTTGGAGGTTCGCAGGCTAGGGGCCCGATCGGAGCTATAGCTGCTGCCTATACCACTGTCACAGCCACACAGGATCCGAGCTACAGCGCAGCTCACGGCAATGCCGGATCCTTAATCCACTGAGCGGGACCAGGGGTCAAACCCACATCCGCATGGATCCCAGTCGGATTCGCTTCCGCTGTGCCACGATGGGAACTCCGACACAGTGGATTTAGAAGGATCCTGATGCACTTTTGCTTTAACTTATCTTGAGTCCTACAGTCCAGAATTAATCTGCTCTCCAGGGCATAGCTGTCTCTCCCTCCCTCACACAGATTTTCTAACCTTGGAGACACTGAGCTTTCTCACACAGGCCTCGGCCTTCCCATAAGGGTTTGCTCCTGGCCCGTCCTACTGAGATCAGGGGTCAGTTTGTCCCTGTTACAGTTTCCAAATTACTGCCAACTTTCTATAGGAAACGTGTTCTCTCCACATATTCTAACACTTACCTCCCGCTCTGCCCCTGTGCCTCTGCTCACCTCGGCAGATGCTGGCAGTCGGTGTGGGAAGGGCCCACTCTGCCCTTGGGTTGCGGTCGTGGAGGGTCCTCTTGTGTCCAGCCACGCCCACGCCCGCCAGTCCCCCTGCCCTCGGCTCACCCGGAAATACCCTCGTGGTCTCAGTGACTACACACCCACATTCCAGCTTCCTGGGCTGCGGGCAACTCGTGTCTTTTACTGGGTTTGTTCTTTCCATATTTCCTAACTTTCCAGAGTCTCGGTGAGAAAGGCAGGGAGCCACACTGGCACCAGCAGACCCCTGAGCGACCGTCTTAGCCTGGCCTCCTCCGATGAGAGAGCCCAAGAAGAACCGGGACCCAGGGTCTTGTGGCTCATGGCTCATCCTAGAAGCATCAGGCCTCACACCCGCTTTGGGAGAGCGTGGTCAGGGGAAGGTCTGACACTGAGCCAGGGCCACGAGGCCTGACTCTCATGCAGGCAGCCTGTGGCTGGGGTCAGCACACCTTCCCCTGTACACGGAACAGGCCTGCCCAGATGCTGGGCGGTCCCTTCTCCCCTCTGGCCTGCGCTGCAAGGTCTCAGGGCCCTTTGGGAGCTGGCTCTCCTCCCATGACCCCTGTGGCCTGATGTGGGCCATGTGTGCTGGGGGAGGTCCCCTTCTCCCCGGAGCTGTTTCCAGAAGATCTGGATGACAAAACAGAGGGTCCCTGGTGAAACCTGCATCAAGGCTTTTCCTACAAGGACAGCTCCAAAGGCATTTTAAAAAAATGTGGAAAAAATTCAGGTTTTCAAAAATAGTAAATGTTATGAAACACACTGCACATTTCCTCTTTTCTGGATAAAACAGAAAACACATGGCTATTTTTGGCTCCCAGCGCCCCACGGGACGAGTGGCAGCGCGTGCTGATGTCCACACAGGAAGGCCGTGTGACCAGCCGCCCCAGAGGACGAGCCACTGTGAAGGACGCAGGCGAGCAGGCACACAGCTTCCCCGGAAGCCTCCTCCTTCCCTCACGCAGAGAACCCAGTCAGGGCCCGAGGCCCCAGGCTCAGTCTCCTCGTGAGTGAAAGTGAGACCTTAGGGTTATGAGGAGGGTTTAACAAGAAAATATGCCGCATGTGCTTTGCCCACTACCCCGATCCACTAGCTAACGGCACTGTCACCTTCGCTGCCACCGTCAGTGTCCAACCTGTGATTTCGACACGCACGCAACAAGTCACCTCTCCGGGGACCAGCAGTCTGGAGGAAGCAGACCCGTCCCCCTCGTGCAGACAGGACGGTGGAAAGATGGACAGCCTGAGACCTCACCAGGAAACGACAGCGACTCTGAGAGGGTCCCGACGGCCAGAGCTGGAATGACCTGAGGAAAAAGACCACCTTTCATTATCAATGCAGTGAGGGTGCCATCAATTAATTAATGGTATTGGCTAATCTCCCAAAGACCACAATGTCTGAATCCATACTGATAAAACTAAATATTTGAATAAACAATAAGATAATTAAAAAATGTTTATCTACAGAAGAAGTCTTCCTGGGAGTTCCCATCATGGCTAAGCAGAAACGAATCTGATCAGCATCCATGAGGATGCAGGTTCAATCCCTGGTCTCGCTCAGGGGGTTAAGGATCTGGTGTTGCCATAGCTGTGGTGTAGGTCACAGACACGGCTCGGATCCTGCATTGCTGTGGCTGTGGTGTAAGCCAGCAGCGGGAGCTCCGACTGGGCCCCTAGTCTGGGAACCTCCATAAGCCATGGGTGAGGCCTTAAAAAGACCAAAAGAAGAAAAAAAAAGAAAAAGTCTGATTAATAAATGAAGGAATGAGGGAAGCACACTATCACCATCAGGCAAACGACTCTTAATAACTGTTTCCAACAACTGGGCAAAAATCTGAGAAACAGGACACCGCCACGGCCCCCAAGCATCTCCCCCAAACGTGTACTAAGTTTCACCCTGGGGGTGGTGGGAAACACCGTTCTGCGTACACTTTCAGAGCAGGACGTCTCAAACGCACTCTGTCCGCATCTGCTTCCCCACCTAGTTTTTCTTTTGTGAGACTCTGCTTACCTACGAACCTCAGAGTAATTGATTTAGAGTACACCAAAACCTTGAAACAATTACAGAAAGCAGCCTGTAACTGAGAGTGGTTAAACAGGTTCGCTTTGCACCCGTGCCCACTCCTCCCACTCCCGGCCCACGCCCGGGCAGGAGGGACACAGCTCCAGGACCCCTTGTCCTGGTGAGCGAGGCCACGGGTGACTGGGGAACAGAAAGAAGTCTGAAGGCTAAGTCTGCACAGTCAAGTCTGAGCTGTGCAGCCTCAGCTCAGAGGGGCTGGGGACGCGCGAGGGATCAGCACAGCCCCCCGCCACCTGCCGCACAAGGAGCTGCTGGAGAACAGAGGAGGGGGAGAGGGCAGAGGAAGTTCTGCCAAAGCGGGATTTTGGCATTTTCTCAAAGGACCCTAACGAAGGCTAGAGAAATTTTGGTTTTGGGTGAGGGTGAACGACTCTCCCCAGGCCCCCGGGTGCCGACAGGCTGGCCGTCTGCACTTCTCCAGGCTCTCCACCAACAGGGGACAGGGCAAGGCCCTGACGCCCCGCACCCCTGGTGAGAGAAGAAGAATCTTGTTTTAACCTGCGTTTAATTGGTGGCTCACACACTGACCCTCTTTGCCTCACGTCCAGCGGTCATTTGCGTCCTGGTGCAAGCCATCCCACTGCCTGCTGAAGCGGAAGGGCAGGAAGCTTCTAGGTGAGCCCCACCTCCCCACTCCCTGCTCGCTGCTCGTGCGCTCTCTCACGAGAGATAGGACATACACAAATCCTTCCGTCTCCTCCTGTGGGTCCTCTTCTGAGGTGGGGCCACATTCAGGGTCGTGTGAGCCATCGCAGTGACAACACCGGATCCTTAACCCACTGAGCCATCAGGGAACTCCTCGTCCACTTTAGAGTAAGGACTTTCTATTTAGAGTTTTTTTTTTCTCTCTTTTTTAGGGCTGCACCCAGGGGTTGAATCGGAGCTAGAGCTGCTGGCCTACACCACAGCCACAACACCAGATCCGAGCCGCATCTGTGACCTACACCACAGCTCAAGGCAACACCAGATCCTTAACCCACTGAGCGAGGCCAGGGATGGAACCTGTGTCCTCGTGGATGCTAGTTAGATTCATTTCTGCTGAGCCACAACGGGAAGTTTGTGATTAGAACTTTAACTGAGGTCGAGGGCACATAAATACCCTGGAGAATTGCCTAAATACAGAAAAGTCCCATCCTTTAAAGCAGAGGCCAGACACATACTCTCTCCAAGCCCTCCTTCAGGACCCCAGGGGAGCCTGCTGGCCCCAGGCCCCAGGCCCCAGGCCCCAGGGCTGAGCCCCAGGAAGGTGGGTCATCCTGGGTGCTCCTGTCCTGGGCAGGAAGGTCACTACTCTTAGCAGTGGTGACAATACACTAAATACAAATGTGAAAGTGTTACTGAACACTTGTTTGAAAGAGACAAATTCACCCATGCACCTGGCCTCCAGCTTCACTCCTCTCTCGACTCCTACTCTGCTTCTCATCCTCGGGACAGGAGGTCAGAGACCAGCCCTGCATTTCCCCTTCTGAGGCCCAACACCAGGCTGACACGTGGCTGCAGCCTTCTCTCACTGAGGACGGCAGGGAAGAGCTGCAGGATTAAGGGCCAGAAGCACTGCTGTGACTTCGTACGGTTTTCTGGGACACCATCAGTTCAAGTGCATGCTGTGTGTTCTGGAACGGGTTGGTGTGCACACACGGAAGACAGTCACTGCCTTCTGTTGTGAGCCTGGGCACAACTCCAGGGAGAAGCCCATCGGCAAGGGGCAGGCAGTAGCTGCTCTTCTGCAGGGACCCTTGTGCATCTCAAGCCAGGACACTGTGCTGCAACTGGGGCTGAAGTGGCCCAGGCTGACCCCAACTTACTGGGGAGCAGAGGATGAAGCCTGGGGTGGTATTCTGGGCACCTGGAGCTGACATCCCTACCCTACCACCAGTCTCTTCCTACAAAGGGGTTTCTGGCTAGGGTGAGGGGTCCAGATACTGCTGGGGCCCTGGGAGATCCAATGGGAACAGCCGTCTCTTTGAAAGAGGGTGCCAGCACAGGGCTCAGCTCCTGACTGCTGCCTAAGAGCCCAGCCTGCCTGTCTGCAGACTCTGAGCCCTCTCTGTGGCCACGCCCCAGGACTCAGGGATGCCTGGAGGAAATGCATTCCCAGTAATTCCAGAGAGAAGCTGGCCCCCAAATCCCAGTGATGCACATGCTTCACCGAGTGCTGGGGTAAGGGCTGGAACTGCTGACAAGTGCAGGGTGCAGGCCCGGGCCTTTGTGCGAGGGTCACTGAGCTGGTGCAGGCCCCACTGCTCCCTCTCCGGGTCAGGGCTCACCATAGACAGCACAGAGCGCAAGCCCAGCATAGCTACTCTTCTTTCTCTTGACCTCTGCTGATCCCCAGCAGGCCTAGCCTCAGTCCTGCACTCTGACCCTGTGAAGCTGATCTGTGCCCTGGGCTCACCTCAGACAAGTTTGGGTTCCAGCGGTCAGGAACCCAGGGCTGTGACTAGTCAGAGGAGTCTGTGTCTCCGCCAGAGGACCCACTCCAGTGCTCCTGCCCCATCCAGGTGAACGCCACTGGGGTGCGCCTAAATGCCCGCCCAAATGACCACATCACAGGATGTCAAAAGCAGCCCAAGATGAACTAAACAGCAGACAAAAATGAAAATATTAACAACCACCCACTGTGTAAAACTGGCCTGCGCCCATTCAAGCTTTCCATTCTGGGCCTCGCACCGCCTCTGACCCCTCCTCAGGTCATTGCAAGAGAGCTATCTGAAATCGCTCTTAGGGACACCTGGAATCCACGCATCGGCCTGCCCCGCCCCCTAAGCGAGAGCTGAGCAGGGAGGAGGCAGCCTTGCGGTCCTCGCACAAAGTAAGGACTTGACCCGCCAGGCCCAAAGCGGGAGGCGTCTGGCTCGTGTCCCCAGGGACGCCCGGTCCATCCAGCCCCGGTATCTGCGCGGGCCCGCGACAGCCCAGCTCCGCCATCACCCCGTCTCGATCACTCGTGCGGGTCCGCCCCTCGTCTCGTCCCCACCACCAGGCCTCCTTGTCATCGCTTCTCATCCCTGCGCCTCATCCACGTTTTCGTGTCAAGGCTAACCTGCCCCCTCAGACCTGAGCGCACCGCTGCCTCCATTTAGGCAACTCCAACCCGGGAAATAAGATCCAAATGGCTGCGGCGTCAGCGACCGCGGCCGATTGCGGATAAATGGCGGGCCCTCCAAGGCTTTTTAAAATATTGGAAGACACCCGCGGCGTGCTTTTTGTTCACTCTCTTAAGAGATCTAAGAATTCCAAGCTGAAAACCTTTCTTTAAGGCTCTCCAGGTTAGGAAAGACGCCAAGGGCAGAGACACGGAGGAGGGGAGTTGCCAAACGGCCGGACGGGGCCCAGACGGGAAAATGGATGAACGACGGCGACCCCAGCTCCTCAGTAAAGCTGGAGCAGACGGAGAACCGCAGAGGCTCGGCAGAAGGAAAAGGAGGGCGGGATCACGGGCAGCGGAGGGAGCGCAGGGCGGCGGGAGTCGTGGGCGGGACCAGAGTCGCGGCGGGGGCAGGGCGTCGGCGCTTCCGGTCGCCTGGCGATGGCGTCACGGGCTCGCGGGTGGTGAGGGTACAGGGCGTCACCCCGATGCGCGCCAAGGATAGGCCGGGCCGGCCCACACCGCGTGAAAGGCAAGGCCGCCTCCCAGCAGAGGCTCCTGCCTGGCGGCCGTCTCACACCACAAATACCCCTAAGAAAACCTAACAAACCTGAGGCACCTGAAGCCTCACTTCCGCCTGCTGACCGTGGGTGTGTAGCGGGCCGCAGCCATTGCGCCTGCGCGGGCCGATTGTCGCGCCACGCCTGTGCGTGCGCGTGCGCATGCGCGTGCATAGGGGCCCTGCCCGCCCTAACAAGACCACCGCTCTGCGCGTGCGCCGGGCTCTGAGCGCGTAGGCTGAGCGGGTCAGGGTCTCAGCCTGTGGGTTTAGGCTTTTACATGCGGGTTACCCCTTGTAAGGGCACAAAGCACTTGTAATTATAAGAATTACGTTTTTCTTTTTTCTTTTTTGGCTTTTGTCATTTTAGAGCCACACCTGCGCATGTGGACATTCCCAAGGCTAGGGGTCTAATCAGAGCTGTAGCTGCTGGCCTGCACCAGGGCCACAGCAACGCAGGATGGGAGCCGGGTCTGCGACCTACACCACAGCTCAGGGCAATGCCGGATCATTAACCTACTGAGTGAGGCCAGGGATCGAACCCTCAACCTCATGGTTCCTAGTCGGATTCGTTAACCACTGCGCCACGATGGGAACTCTGACTACAGCTCCCATTCGGCCCATAGTCTGGGAACCTCCAAATGCCTCGGGTGCGGCCCTGAAAAGACAAAAAAAAAAAAAAAAAAAAAAGAAGGAAGGGTCATCACTGTAATATTCCCTAGTGGAGGTTCCCTGTTGGCCTAGCGGTTAAGGATTTGGCCTTGTCACAGCTGTAGTTCAGTCCCTGGCTCAGGAACTTCCGCATGCCACAGGCACATCCAAAAACAAAACAAAACAAAAAAGAAACAATTTTGGAGTTCCCCCGTCATGGTACAGCAGAAATGAATCCGACTAGGAACCATGAGGTTGCAGGTTCGATCCCTGGAATCGCTCAGTAGGTTAAGGATCCAGCGTTGACGTGAGCTGTGGTGAAGGTCATGGATGCCACTCGGGTGTGGTGTGGCTGTGGCTGTGGCGTAGGGTGGCAGCCGTTAGCTCTGATTAGAAACCTGACAAACAAGACTTCCCTTCGTGGCTCAGGGGCTAACGAATCCAACTAAGAACGGTGAGGTTGCGGGTTCGATCTCTGGCCTTGCTCAGTGGGTTAAGGATCCGGCGTTGCCGTGAGCTGTGGTGTAGGTTACAGACGTGGCTCGGATCCCGCGTTACTGTGGCTGTGGCGAAGGCCAGCGGCTACAGCTCCTGTTAGACCCCTAGCCTGGAAACCTCCATATGCTGCAGGTGTGGCTCTAGATAAAGGCAAAAAGACAAAAAAAAAACAACAGAGAAACCTGACAAACCAATTAGACCCCTAACCTGGGAACCCACATATACCACCGGTGTGGCCCTAAAAAGCAAAGAAAAAAAGGTGCCCTAGTGGCCTCAGTACCACTGTCCATCTTACAGTGATGTTTACTGTGATTCTAAAGCCCGCAGCCAACTAACATCCTCGCTTTCTTGTTTGGTGGGGGT
>PVHT021183583.1:6103283-6123031 GCA_004024745.2 Catagonus wagneri
CGCTTTCTTGTTTGGTGGGGGTGGGGTGGGGGTGGGGGAGTTCTTAGTCACCAGGAGTTGGCCCCTTCCACACCCCTGGGCTCTGGGAGAAGTGCAAGGGTCAAAGGGAGTGTGGGGTCGGGAGGCCAGGGAAGAGCTTGGAGGTAAGAGCCCCTCGGGAGCGGACTGAGATCCCTCAGGGCCAGGGGTGGGTAGCCTTGACCTGGACAGTTCAAGGGCTGAAGGGCTGAGTACAAGAACTGGCTCCGTCATGACCACTGGTGGCTGGTGTCGCCCCTCCCCAGTAAGCTGCACGATAATGGGGAGAGAGGGGTAAGAAATAGAAGAGTAGAGGCCATATCAGTAAAACAAAGGGTATCAACCTACAGCCCCAGTTGCAGCCACACCCACACCCCACCCCTGCCCTGGTGCGTGAGCCCTAGGCAACTCCAGGAGGAAACAGAGTACCTGCCCTCTAGCAGCCGTTAGGCCGCAGCCAACCCCAGATGAAAACACAGGATGCTGCGATAGCTGAGATGCATATCACAGGAATGATTTCATCGAGCCCAGACCTTCCATCTTCCCATTCACAAAAAAACTCTGAATTCCTTAACTTGTAATCTTTTGTTCTGACTACCTGCCCTTCACTGCAAAACTCCTATATATACCCCCCACCCCACCCCTGTCGCCTCCTCTGAGCAGTTTTCTCAGGGTTATTTGAGACGCTGCCTCCCTCGGGCTTGAAGTCCTAGAATGTTTGCGGAATAAAACTTTCAACTCTCAACTTTTAGGGTGTGCAGTTTGTTTGTTTTTTCAGCCAAAATCTTCCACAGCCAAACTCCCTGCGGCCAGAGCGACGTCTCCTTCCCCCTGTGCGCAGGAGGTGGGCTGGGTGGGGTTATGGAGGCGTCTCTTGTTCGGGCTTTGCCCATCTGGGAGGCTCGCCTTCGGTCTCAGACAGCCCTCGCACTCAGCTGTCCCTTCAGCCCTAGAGATTTGGAAGCTGTGACCTTGAGGTGGGATGTGGTGGGGACTTCGGTGGGTGGAAGCTCAATCCTGTCCTAATCTCTTCTGGGCCGGGATGGTGTATTCGTGAAAGGCAGTGCAAACAAAGGGCAAGGGGTCTCCTAGTGTGAATGAGCAGGAACGGCTGGGCTAAGGCTGCCAGGGAGGGAGGGCCTCCAGGAAGAAGGAGGAGGGGGCCCTGACACCCCCAGGGTGGGGAGGGAGCGAGGGGGCTTGGGCCTGGCGGGTTGGAGGAGCCAGCCAGCTAAAGCATGGTCCTGCGACTTAAAAAAAAAATGCACAACGTGAGAGTTGTGAGTTAAGTTTTATTTGGGGCAAAATGAAGACTCTAGTCCAGGAGGCAGCATTTCAGATAGCTCTGAGAAACCGCCTCGAGGCGGCGAGGGGGATGGGGGCATGTTTAGGAGTTCTGCCACAAAGGGCAGGTAGTCAGGACAAAAGATTACTGTTAAAAGAAGAAAATTACTGTCTCAAGTTAAAAATTTTAGTGTTTTTCTATGTATGGGAAACTGCAGGGGTCTGGGCTCACTGAAACCACTCCTTTGTAAAAACGCTCAGCTCTCTGGGGCCCGCGGTCCCGGGCTGAGGGCTCACCGTCAGGAGTGGCTGCTGTCTGATCACAGGTCTTTGTTTCCTTTCTGAGTCCCCGCAGAGCTCACTGCTAGGAGGTGGCTGCATTGATAAAGCAGGCAATGCCTTTTTTTTTTTTTTTTTTTTTTTGCTTTTTAGGGCCGCACCCGCAGCATATGGAGATTCCCAGGCTAGGGGTCAAATCAAGTTGGAGCCACAGCCACCAGCCACAGCAACGGAAGATCTGAGCTGCGTATGCAACCTACACCACAGACCACAGCTGACGGCCACGCCAGATCCTTAACCCACTGAGTGAGGCCAGAGATCCAGTCTAAGTCCTCATGGATACTAGCCAGATTCGTTTTCCCTGAGCCACAACCGGAACTCCAAGGTGCTGTAACTTCAAAGATCACCAAAAACCGTTGCCTGACCCCCTGACTCCAGCCCTAATGACTTTGAAATGATCTGTGGAGAGAGGGGAATGCAGACACCCTAATCCTTATCAGCAGCCCTGGTTTGCTTTTTTTTTTCTCCCTCAGGCTAAACCCATAAAACCCCTTGCTATCCCCTCTCCAGGGAGGACACAGTTTTGAAGGCATTAGCTGCTGTGGCCTAGCTCGCCGGGCAAAGCAATAAAGCTGTTCTCTCTGCTTCACCCAAAACTTTGTCTCTGAGACTCAACTGGTGCTGCTGTACGGAGGCCGGCATAGGCTCCAAATGGAGTAGCTGCTTGGTCCTGCTGCCTCGCAGCTTCTTCCAGAAGCACTAACTGAATTCTGGGAGAGAAGGGCTTTCAGAGACCCAAGGAATAATAACGGACAAATGAGACAGCTCGCAGACTCTTCTATAGAGGTTTTCAAGCTCTGTGAGCAGTCCTGTCCACCCCAGGTGGCTGGGTCCACAACTCACCAGAGACAGGCAGCACTACGCCTTTTGTCCTGGTTTATCTGAGTTATTTATGCAGAAAGCTATTTTTGCCTTAGCTGGGAAGGACTGTTTACATGCACACTTCTTTTCAGACAACTCCTGTCTATTGTCATGAATTTTTTCATCTATTCTTGAGTAATTCCTGCAAATGACATGAAAAGACACAAGAAATGACCTTCCCCGGGACACTGGTCCAGCATTGCCCTCTCCGCCCCAGGCATGTCTCTCAGATAAGCTGAGAGCAGAGACTGGTCTACTTTAGATGAAATTTCTTTGGGGAATAGTTTCTATTTTATCTGTTACCCTCTGGCTAATATTTAAAACCAGTATGTATAGTGCTGCTGAAGAGATTTGGAATGGATGGATTTTAAGAAAGAAGCTGTTTTAGACTGCTGCATCATAAGAGGGGTTTAGCTAGAGAGGAGACCAGCACTTGGGGGGAAGCGGGGTCAGGGCCCAGAGAAGATGGGAACCAGACCGAGCGAACACAGGGCAGCAGACCGCCCGGGGCTGGGCCTCCCTGTGAGACGAGATCTCAGCAGGAGCCTCAGAAGTTGGCGGCAGTCATTGCTCCAGCCAGCTTCCTGTTCTGCCCGGCTCTGCCAGCAGACGTGGTGCCCACCCTCCAAGGCGAGGTTGGTGTGCTGCCCACGCCCTGCCTCTCCCTCCCGTTTTCATCTCCCAACCCCTATCGAATGGTTATTTTTATTTTTTTTAATTTTTATTTTTGTCTTTTTGACTTTTTCTTGGGCCGCACCCATGGCATATGGAGGTTCCCAGGCTAGGGGTCTAATGGGAGCTGTGCCCGCCGGCCTACACCACAGCCACAGCAACGCAGGATCCGAGCTGCGTCTGCAACCTACACCACAGCTCAAGGCAATGCCGGATCCTTAACCCACTGAGCAAGGCCAGGGATCGAACCCGCAACCTTATGGTTCCACTGAGCCACGATAGGAACTCTTGGGATGGTTATTTTTATATTGTCAAGCTGATAGATATGCCTTTTATTCTGTAACCAAAACTTGTTTTTTTTTTGTCTTTTGTCTTTTTAGGGCGGCACCTGCGTCATATGGAGGTTCCCAGGCTAGGGATCCAATCGGAGCTACAGCTATTGTCCACAGCCACAGCCACAGTCATAGCCAGACGGGATCCGAGGCGTGTCTGCGACCTACAACGCAGCTCACGGCAATGCCAGATCCTTAACCCACTGAGTGAGGCCAGGTATTGAACGCGAAACCTCATGGTTCCTAGTTAAATTCATTTCTGCTGCACCAAGATGGGAGCGCCTGTGCCCATAATTAAGTCGTTGGTCTGGGGCACTAGTGAGTATGCCCAAGACACCCCACACTGTCCTTCACTCACCGTTGCTGCTGACTGTCTCATCCACGCTGTGTCCGTCCTGGAGGAGTGGCTTGAACTAGGTCGTAGTGGGAGAGCTAACACCCCAGAGCAGGCCAGCCTGCAAGTCGGCGCCTGGTTTTCTGCTTTGCGGAGTGTCTTAAGGAAACAGAAAACATGAACAGTGCAGATTAAACTTAGCACAAGGAGATGGAGGAAGTGTCCTTTTAGTATTACAAAATTTATCCATGTCAGCCACAAAGTCATTGACAAGTAAGAGATGATCAGGCTTAGTTTTATGCCTCCTTTTTTTCTTATCCATTAATGAAAAAAAGAAAAAATCCATAACATTTGTGTGGAAACGATCCTCACTGGTCAATGACAGGCATAAACCCTGTAGATACCAAAAATCAATGCAAGCATTCTGTGAGAACGAACTGACAGCATGAGCATGCGTGGTGCCCGTGGGCCTGTCCCTAAACTGAGAAAAAGAAAAAGAAAAAAAGAAATTCCCAAGCCGGGGATGGAACCTGCACCACAGCAGCAACCTGAGCCACTGCAGCGACAGCGCTGGGTCCTTAACCTGCTGCACCGCAAGGGAACCCCAACATTCATTTCTTATTTGGTCAAATTCTTGCTATTTTTATACCAGCAATTTTGCAAAGTTCAGACACAAGGAGATTTACCTGCTTCAGGATGCACCCATTTTTGCATAGATTTTGGAGGGTTTTGGTGATTCCATTGGACTCTTATCATAATTGTGGCGAGCTGTGTGCCTGTGCAGCAGATGTTCCCGTGGTATGCTCCGAGCTCATCACAGCCAAGGATGCCGCCCTTGTTCCTGGGAGCTCAGACCCGGAGGGACCCTGTGAGAGCCATGGCAGATTCCCAGGTCCTCAGAGAAAGGCCAGTCTCTAAGTCTCTAAGAGGCTGGTCCTTGCTGGCCACCCTATCCCTCCTCTCGCATCGTCCTGACTCTCCAGGGCCCTGGCCTGCGGCTGCCATCGCCAAACTTCTTCCCTCCTGGTCTGAGACCGCTTCTCTCCATGCCTGGGCTCGCCTGGGAGCTGGGCGTATCCTGCAGCTGCCCCTCAGCGGTCTGATGTTTCCAAAGACATTTGGGGTTGTCCAGGCTGAGGGGATGCTGGTCCATGGGCACTCCTGAGGTGGCAGAAGGCTGGCCCCACAGGCGAGTGATTCATCCCTGCCCAGGACACATGTGGGCAGGGGGCTAGGGTCACCTCTGCAAATGCCAAGCCTGGGTTGGGCTGCCCGCCTCCCCTGAGCAGGGATGGAGGACCTTGAGCGTTTCACCGTGGACTGTTGGCCTGAGCTGCTTCTGAACGGAACCCCCATGTAGTATGAGGGGTGTGTCCGTGACAGTGGGTTTAACTCGCAGCATCATCCAGAGACATCAAACGGGGTGGTGGGAAGCTGCGCAGCTGTGTGCCGTGGTCCTCTGGCCAGCTTCTTGGAGGCACTGATCACCGTGCGTGTGGTGGGCCCAGAGCGAAGGAGGGCACGGGCGGTCTGATCGTGTTTGGACCGTCCTTGAATAAAGAGGCTGCCTGTGTGGCCTCCCACTCGGTCCCACCAGCGGCGACACAAGCCCTTCCCACCATCCGCCATCCAGGCAGTCCGCTGCTCTCCAGGTGTAACTAAAGCAAAAACAGCCGTGGCTGGGGACGTGGCAGGCCGTGATGCTCACCGCCCTCTCTTCCCAGAGCTGTAACCGTGACGGATGACCCGTTGGGGGGTGACTGAGAAACACGGACCAGATTACGGATTTCAACAAAAGCTAAAATATCACCAGTGAGTACGGTCAGCTTAATGGTTCATAAACCAGCTGTTTGATGACTGACACGACTGACACGAAAGATCTAGAAGGAGGGCCTGCCCTGTCCCAGCAAAGCTTGGGCTGAGGATGTGGATTTTCTCAGGAGCCTTTATGTCTTTTGCCTTCACGTCCTGTTCCCAGCGTTCTGGAACCTTGGACGTGCCTCTGATGTAGAACCTGCTTGTCTCGGGCAGCGGTGCAGCTGCTGCGTCTTGAGACCCAGGCTGGCTCAGCACACGGGGCTCAGCCTCAGGGGCAGGGGCTGGTAACTGACAGCGGCGCCTGGGTGCCGGCAGACGTGGCCTCCACCCTAAGCCTCTTCACACCATGCTCTGTGCGGTGGTGAGGACAGCGGTTAGAACTGCCTGGGCCTGCGGTGCACCTGCTGCGTGACCCTGGGCAGTTACCTCCCTCCTGTCTCCAGACCTTGTATGACACCACCCAGAGTGTGGGAGGCCAACGTCAGGGTGAAAAGCCTCCACGACACAGCCTGAGGGCAGGTGGCCACCGCTCGCCGCCCTCTCCTGGGCTCCTCTGGAAACCTGGGTCTTCCTATCTGCTTCTGCTCAGCCGCACGCAGCATGCCAGGCAGCCAGACAGCCGGAAGCTGGGATGGAGGCGTGGTCTGCAGGGCAGAAGACCCGGGTCCAGAAGGTCTCACCTGGTGACAAGTGATAAAATCAGGAAAGCAAGACTTTACCTTAACCAGTGGGGGAGGACGCGGGTGAGCAGTGGACGCAGAGTCCGAACAGAGACAGTGCGGTGGCTTTCCCAGAACCCGGGCAAGCTGCATCCTGAACGTGGTCAGAGTGATGCGTTCTTCTCTGACAGCAGCCTGGGGACCGAGGGCCATCATGGGAGCTGTGCCAGGCCACAGGATGCTGACAAAGGCTCTGTGTTTTCTGCAGGAGCCGCTGCCTTGGAATAATCACAGGTGTGGGCCAGTCCTGCTTGTCATTCCCATAGTTAGGTTCAGCTGCATAAACAGAAACCCAAAATAACAGGGGCTAAAACAAGACACAAGTGCGTTTTATTTCACATAAAGGAAGCACAGAGGTTGGCGTAACCAGAGCACAGGAAATTCACTCTGGGGTCACTTGTGACCAGGAATCCTCCTACCCCACTGCTCATGGCTTCCACTCTCCACCCTAAAGTGGCTGCTGGAGCTCCAGCCTTCACATCTGGCTGCCCTCCAGCTTGCAAGGAGGTTTCAGCTCTCAGACACCACTCCAGCAAACACATCTTCATCTCCAGCTTGCCTGACGCCTCCACTGGCTGCATCAGAGTCTGGGAAGTGTATCAGCTCTTCAGGAGACCCCGTGCCCATCTATAAGTCGGGCATGCAACTCCTAGATCACATGCTTTCCTCTAATAAACCAGTGTTTCCCTGAGGTCTCTGAGCCACTCTAGCAGATCCTTTTTCTTTTTCTTTTTTTTATGGCTGCACATGCAGCATATGGAAGTTCACGGGCTGGGGTCGAATCGGAGTTGTAGCCATCAGCCTACATTACAGCCACAGCAACGCAGGATCCGGGCCACATCTTTGACCTTCACCACAGCTCGTGGCAATCCCAGATCCTTAACTCCTTAACCCACTGAATGAGGCCAGGGGTCGAACCTGCGTCTTCATGGATACTAGTCAGGTTCATTACCACTGAGCCAAAACGGGAACTCCTCTAGCAGATTCTTTTGTTTGTCTGTTTGGGGTTTTTGTTTGTTTGTTTTTTGTTTTGGCTGCAGGCGCAGCAGCTGGAAGTGGGATCTCAGTTCCCAGACCAGGAATTGAACCTGGTCCTCGGTGGTGACAGTGCTGAGTCCTCAGCACTGGATCACCAGCAAACTTCCTGGAGCAGATTCTTGAGCTTAAAGAAGGGGTCAGGGGACCCCAGTGTTATTGTAGGTCGGTTAGAAGCACGGGTGACAGCCCGGAACCGGGGCCGGCCGCGCGGCCACGCTCGGGGTCTGTGAGGGCTGAGCAGCCAGCCGCCCGCCCCTTTGGTGCGGGGCGTGAGTGCGTGAGTGCGAGCGGGGCTCCCTCCTAGCCCTGGGCTTCGGCAACTGCCTCTGTCACGGGTATTTCAGCAATATGTCTGTGTTTTGCTTTCTCGGGATGAAAAGTGGAGGCCCCCTGAGGGGACGCGGGCTGCTCCCTGGGGGAGAAGGAGGGGGTCGGGGAGCAGCCTCGGCCGTGACCCCGGGAGGGTGGCAGTTCGGACCAGTGGAAGGTGAGAGCCGGGAGAAGGGGTCCAAGACAGACGTGAGTGGACAGAGGGAGGGCAGAGGGGCTGGACAGAACTCGGGGCAGCCGCCGTCTACAGAGAGAGGCTGCGGGGTGGGGTGGGGTGGCCACCGCCCGCGGGAAATGCTGTGCAGGCCGCGGGGCGCAGGGACCTGGAGTCCGACAGCAGGCGCGGGCTGGGCCTGGGGTCGGGGGTCAGCACTCGGACCTGGGGGAGAGAGTGCAAGGACAGAGCCTGGACGGTGATGCCCAAGGCCAGCGAGGCCTGGCAAACAAACAAAAACAGGAAAATGTGGTGAATGGGAGCCAGATGGAAGGGTGTTTCAGGAAGGCGTGGGCTCCGAGGCCGGTCAGGAAATTAGAGGGCCCATGGCTGCATGGGGGGCGTGGGGCTGGCGGGGCCGCCCCTCGCGAGCACAGCCACCAGCCAGGCCCGTATCGTCTTCCATTTCGCTAAACTGAGGACCGCGGTTCCACGGGGCCCCTGGAGGACGTCCCACCCTCCTGGCCCCCCCGTGATGACGCAGGGTCACAGCCGCCCCAAATACCCGTTTCCCTTCCCTTCAGAAACCGCCTGTGAAACACGAGTTTTAATGGCAAAGTTCGGTCTTCAGAGCTGGTCCCTTCCAGCAAAACCTCAAGTCTGAACGGACCCCTTCTCGAGTGCAAGCGGTTCTGTTCCGAAGCCCCTCTGAGGACATACACGTGGGACAGAAGGCGGTCCCAGCCCTGGGGAGAGTCAGAGGAGGGCGATGCGGGGGCAGGGAGGCTGCTCGCACTGCAGAGTCTGTCTCCTGGGCCCCCAGCCAGTTGCCGCAGCCACGCAAATGCTTGTGAGGGGCTGAGGTCTCACCCACAAGTCATCACAAGACAAAAGTCCCTTAGTGTGAGGGGACAGCCTGTCACCTGGGCTTTCCATGCCAAAGGGCCTGCGGGAGGCGGTGGCCACACCTGTGTCCCTAACAGGGTCTGGAGGGTCGGACACAGCCAGGTTCAGGGCTGAGCTCAGACAGCTCCCGAGCCGCGTCTGCGACCTACACCCCAGCTCACAGCAACGCCAGATCTTAACCCACTGAGCGAGGCCAGGATCGAACCCACATCCTCGTGGATCCTAGTCGGGTTCATTACCGCTGAGCCATGACAGGAACTCCCCTGTGAACTTTTAAAATGTGGCCTTTGCTAGAAAGAAGACTCCTGAAGGCAGGCTGCCTCCGTCCTGATGCCTGGGTCGCAGGTGCATCTGTCCCCTTAGAGGTTCTGGCCATTCCCTCCGGCGTGTTAGGCAGTTGTGCAATTTCCGCATTGTGTGGGCTCCAGCCTGGCTTTTAGTCACACCCACAGGATTGCTGGCAGAAACGGGCTCCTGACTCTACAGATAAGGGCTCCGTTAATGTTGGCTCTGACCTTTGCCAAGTTCGGCACCATTCGTGGCACACACATTCAAACCCTCCTCGATGCCAAAAGCAGGAATGGGTGTCCGCTGTGCTTGCTTAACCAGCCATAAAATGAGCAGGTGGGCGATGGCTTCTTGCCATCAAGCCCCTGGTTAGGTGACAGCCGGGATGTGGAGGGAGGGACGCGCGGCTTGTCACCCACAACAGCCAGAGGCCTTGGCTTCTCTCAGCAGAACTGACTGAAGGGGAAATGTCTGTATGCACACATCTCATTTCCCGTTATCTTAAACATTTTCTGTAATTACTTTCTCCATCATCATTTTGGGAGACTGTTAACATCATCAATCTTCATTTCTTTCTTTCTTTCCTTTTTTTTTTTTTTTTTGCTTTTTAGGGCCAAACCCATGGCATTTGGAGGTTCTCAGGCTAGGGGTCTAATTGGAGTTGTAGCTGCTGGTCCACACCACAGCCACAACAATGCCAGATCTGAGATGTGCCTGCTACCTACACCACAGCTCAGGGCAACGCTGGATCCTTAACCCACTGAGCGAGGCCAGGGATGGAACCCGCAACCTCATGGTTCCTAGTCGGATTCCTTTTCACTGCGTCGCAATGGGAACTCCCTCCCTTCCATTTTTATCTGCCTCTCCCACTGAGTAATCTCCTGGGGGTTATGAGCATGAACAGCTTTAAGGGTCTTGCCATTCCAAAAGGCCGTGCAGACGGTCGGGTGCACAGGACGCAGCGCGGCCGGTGAGGTGGTAGGAAGAGGCCCTACCCCAGGCTCCGGGCTCAGGCGGGCCTCTCCCCTTAGGGTGCGACGTCTCAGTGTTATCACCCCGGACAGCAGCTCCCTCGTGCAGCCCCTCCCCAAGCATGTGGGCAGGACCCAGGTGTGGGATCTGAGGGGAGGGCGTGGGGACAGATGGCTGTCCCTCAGTGGTCAGGGGGTCACCGCTCTGGCCCTCCCCCCCTCCGTCTGGAGAGGTTGCTGCCCTGGGGGATGAGGAGGCAGAGAACGGGACACGGACTGGGGGCACCCACAGCACCCTTCCCCCGCCCCAGGACCGGCCTCAAGGCCAGGGACCCAGCCGGGCCGCCGGACCTCCTGACCGTGGAGAACAGCAAAGACAAGTGCAGCTGAACTGTGATGCCGGCAACTGGACCAGTGGAGACTGACCTTGGACCCGTGATTCTGCTCCCTGCCCTTGTCAGGCGTCCCACGGCCATGCTCCTGACCAGAGTCCGCCTGCCCTGCAGCCGCCCGGTGCCCGCAGGCCGTGTGGATCCAGGGCCAGGGGCAGACCCACTCCCCAGGCCCTGTTTTAGGAAGCAGCCTCTGTCCCGCGATGGGGTCATGGGCTCTTGGGGAAAGTGTCCCTGGGGCTCCCACCCACCCCAGAGAAGACGTGTCACTGCTGGTCTCCTGGCCGGGGCTGGGGGCCCTGGGCAGCCGTCCAGCGGACTGTGCCTCTTCCTCTGCATTCTGGACACAGCCACACTCCACGGCTGACACGGAGCCTGGCTCGCTGTGGGCACTTTGGGGTGTTTGTTCAGGTAAGAAGGGAGGGGGGACCAGAGGGCTGACGGAGGCCCTGGGTGAAGGACAGGGCCCTGTCAGCCCCACGGACCCCCAGCCTGGCCGGCGCGGCCGCGAGGGGTGGGTCGGGGCCATCGGGGGCTGGCGGGAGGACGGAGCAGATGGCCACCCTGCTGCCGCTCCACCTCCAGGGCTACCCGGCCGGCTCCGGGCCTGGAGCCGAGGCTGCGTTCTAGATGGAGACGGGAGAGGAGAGCGGGAGTGGGCCCCGCTCGGGGGAATAACGCTTCCGGACTCAGAGAGCCCGGCGGGCACGGACCAGCTCCGGTGAGCCTAACGTCAGGGGAGGCGGGCCTGCTGCCCAGGTTTGCTCAGCTCCACGGGCTGCTCCAGGACGGGGCCACTGCCCAGCCTTCTGGGAGGCGGGCAGGGGTCTCCAGACCCTCTCGAGAATCCCTGCTCTGCTGGGCCTAGAAGGGGCTGTGCACACGCACACAAACACTAACACGTGTGCACGGACGGCACACATCACGCCATCACTCACGTGTGTGCACATGCCTGTGTCCTTGTCCCCAGCTGCCTCCCAGAAGGCAAGTCCTAGTTTTCTCTGATGGGACTGAGTGGCCGGCACGCGTGCTTGCAGGCAGAGCCCGGGAGACCCTGAGGTCAGAGCCCCTCGGGTGGGCAGTCCTGCTCCCGCCGCCCCCGCCGTCAGGGCCGCACCCTGGGCCCTCTGGCCGCCCGGGCCTGTGTCTCAGAGCGACCGGGACTCGTGGCTGACCCCGGCCTGTGACTGCCCAGCGGGGCCTCGGGTTACCCACCTGTGCAGCAAGCAGGGTGCCACCAGCCACACGGTGGCCGACTCGATGCCACGTTGCCCAGATCCTGGCCGGTTCTTCCCACATCCCCGCGGTTTTCCGACAAAGGGGGGCATGTTCGTGCTAGAAATGTTCTCACCTCTTGCTATTTTTGCAAGAGGCCTGAGCACAGTTGTTAAAAATAGAAATAATGAGGGAAAGCAGAAGCTCTGACCTTGAGTCCTGAGGCCAGGACAGGGCTCCCAGCGCCCGCCCCGGCTCCCGGTGATAAATGATCATTGTGCTGTGCTTGCCCTTAGCTGAAGTATCCTTGGCCCAGAGAGGAAGTTCCTGTCGTGCGTGTGTGTGTGTGTTTGGAAAATTAGAAAGGTGCTTCAGGCCTCACTGCTGTGTCTGGTCTTTGGGGGTTTCTCTGCCTGGAAGTGCTGTGGGGACCCCATCCCAGGGCTCCCAGGGCCTCACACTTCCTGTAGTGGCCAGAACCCAGTGTCCCCAACAGGCTTCTGGGGCTGTGCGGAGAACAAGCCCCACCTCCCTGGCCCCTGAGCAGCACCTGTCCCCCTGCAAAAGGACTGAGAAGCAGGGGACCCTCCAGCTGTGATGGGAGGCCGTGTCGGCCGGACACCTGGGTGTGGGCGTCACACCTGCCATCCTCGTTGTGCCCGTTAGAGGTCTGTGGGGGGGTGGCACACCGGCCTTCCTCCTGAATCAGGAAGATCTCTGGGGGACCCGGGGCCCGGGCCTGGGACGGCCTTCCGGTCCCACACTGCCTGTGGGTGTGCGCCCGGCTCCAGCCAGGCCCTGGGAGTCTGAGGTGCGTGCCCAGTTCCGTAGGCAGCCCCCAGAGCGAGCAGGCTGACCCAGAAAACTAATGCTTCTCACAGTCACTTGGAGCCTGGGCAGCTGCTGGCCAGCCTCGGCTGGTGACCACCCGCTCGGCCTTGGGGGTTGCTGGGAGGCTCCAGGCGTCCTGGGTCCTTCGGGTGGAAGGCACTCCCGGAGGGAGGGCAGTTCAGGCCTTGTGCCCAGAATTCAGGGGGAAGATCCGGATCCCTGTGTCCTGGGGAGGCCACATCCCCTGCAGGCAACGCGGGCATGGGGCCTGCGGGGAGCACCTCCGTCATGGGGGCGCCTCGCCTTCCCGCAGAGGGACGGGGTGTGGGTCAGGTGGAAGGTCCCAGGAATGCAGGCTGGGATTTCCAGAAAGTCGCCATTGCCTGGCGTCATGTGCCAACCGATGTTTGTCCAGCCCTGACCTCCTGCTTCTCCACTTCTCATTAACCCTGTTTTTAGTCCGGAGAGCTGAGGCCTCCGAAAACCTGGTTCGGAGCACCACACCTGCCTTCCGAAGAGAGCGGCGGCCGCGGTGGGAGGCGGTGGGGACGGGGCGGCACAGACCATGGCAGAGGCGTTCCCCAGGCGGGGCCTGTGTCCCCTCCCCTCCCAGTTCCCTAAGGCCTGGGGCTGGGGGCTTTCTGAAGAGAGCTTGAGGCCCCCACAGCCTCTCTGGGGGCACCTCCCTGGTTCCTCCGAGCAAATACAGACCATCACTGGGTCAGAAGCGAGGGGCAGCGGCCTGGCCACGGGCTGGGGAGGGCGGGCCGGAGGCTCGGGTCCCTGCTTTGCTGGCGGTGAGACCAGTGCACAGAAGTGGGCTGGCGTGACTCCCGGCTCTCCTCCTGCCGGGAGCAGGAGACCTGGGCTCCGCCGGCTGAGAGGCTCCAGGAAAGGGTCTGGACGCCCTGCTCACGCCCGCGTCCGGCTCAGTCCCTCTGCCCTTGGCTCTGGTTTTGGACGATCTTCATCCCGGGCCCCACCCTGCTCAGCCACCTGGCTGACACTTCGGAGCCTTTTTCTGCCTCCTCATCCCGACTCCGGGGACCGGCCCCGCCCCGGTTCGCCTGAGCTTCCCTTTAGGCTTTGGAGAGAGTGAAGCCAAAGCTTCGAGGGAAGTTGAAGCCATTGCCTGTTTGTGCCAAAGGCGGTAATTTCCCTGGACGGAAACCAAACCTCCTTCCAAATTCTGCTGTGATGCTGTGTGTGGCGGGGGAGCGAGCAGCCAGGGCAGGTCTGAGCCACAGTCGCTGCAGGCCCCCCCGAGAAAGGCACTGGTAACCAGGCATCTGAGGGGAGCAAGCCGAGGACAGCAGGCTTTGACCTTCACCCCGTGACAAGGGCCGGGGCAGGAGAGGCTCAGACGAGTGAAAATTGCTGCTGCTACTCTTCTGATACAGAGAACAGGGTTTGGCCGGGCAGTTCGTGCAGGTGACTGCAGGGCGATGCGCGGAGGAGGGAGGCCGGGGGCCACCATGGGGCCCAAGCGGACACCATCGCTGTGAGACCGGCCTGGGCCTGGGCATGGGCACTGTCCTTGCTGCAGCCACTCGACCGGCAGGGAAGCGGAAGAGAGGGACAGGCTTGGTCAGGCGTCGTCCAGCGGCTCTTCTCAAGGCCTGAGCGGCTGGCTGTGCCCACGTGCAGCCACGTGGTGCCATGTCCCAGGGCAGCACACAGCTCTGTCACCATAGCAATGATGCAGAGGTGTGATAAAAGCCATCTGCCACTTGTAAAACACGATGTGGCCTTTCTGCAAGGCCAGAAGCCAGCCTGGGGCTCAGCCAAGAAACGGCCTATAAAATCCTGAATAATGACCTCAAAGCATACTTTCCGACCGAAAGAACATTCTGGGCAGCTGTTTCCAGCTTATTTACGTGTGACTATTTTACACCCCTGACTTTCGCCATGTTCCCTGCCTGACGCTCTCCCCTCACGGCCTCCCCCCGTGAGCAGTCTTAGGAGCACAGGCGCCTGTCCCTCTGGGTGGCAAGTGGCAGAGCTGAGCCCCTGTGCCCTTAGCCCCCAGATGCATCAGCAGGCAGGGGCCAGAGGTGCCAGCTGCCCGTGTGATCTCCAGGTTGCAGGAAAGAGGACCTGAGCTCCGTCCGGTACTGTTTCTGCAGGAACATTGAGAACGGCAGGTTTTGTCTGGGTTAGAGGTGAGACACTGCCTCAGGGGGTCCCCCCTGGCAGGGGCTGTGGGAGTCCCCTTTGGCCATTGCCCCCCACCCCCCGACACCAGAGACGATGCGGAGTCTTCACGGGTGGCAGAGAAGGAGATGGAGTTCTCAACAAGGCCCTATTACCGGAAGCCATCACCATGGCAACGGGAGGATGGATGCTGAGACTGGGGTGGACCTGAAGCTGGTGGGGTGGGGGGGGGGGTCGGCGGACCCCCACAGCTGGCTGCTCTCCCAAGGAGAACCGGATATCCGGGTGGCAGGACTGCGTGAGGTTTTTGCTACAGACACAGAAGTTTGATGGCTCTGAATGAGAATTTTTGCTGTCATTTATTCTCACTTCGATCTTGCATTTCCCTTTAAATATCAAATCTTATTTGTCTGATATCTGTAATTTCATCTCTGATCATTAAGCCAGTAGATTAGATCCATGCATAAAACACCTATTTTTTTTTTTTTTTTTTTGCTTTTTTAGGGCCACCCCCACAGCATATGGAGGTTCTCAGGCTAGGGGTCGAATTGGAGCTACAGCTGCCAGCCTGCACCACAGCCACAACAACGCAGGAACAAAGCTGTGTCTGCGAACTACACCACAGCTCATGGCAACGCCAGATCCTTAATTCACTGAGTGAGGCCAGAGGTCGAACCCGCAGCCTCATGGTTCTTAGTTGGATTCCCTTCAGCTGAGCCACGTCAGGAACTCCTGATGAACACTTTTTTTTTTTTTTGTCTTTTTGCCTTATCTGGGGCCGCACCCACGGCATATGGAGGTTCCCAGGCTAGGGGTCTAACAGGAGCTGTAGTTGCCAGCCTTCGCCACAGCCACAGCAACACGGGATCTGAGTCGCGTCTGCGACCTACACCACAGCTCACGGCAACGCCGGATCCTTAACCCACCGAGCAAGGCCAGGGATTGAACCCCCAACCTCATGGTTCCTAGTCGGATTCGTTAACCACTGAGCCATGATGGGAACTCCCCTGTGTTCATCTTTAAATAGTCTCATCTTCCTTTTGGTTTCCTTCACAACCCCCAAATTATATACAGCAGTGTTTTTATTTGTGGTGTTAATTTCCAGGTAGAAATACTTTCTTTTTTTCTTTTTAGGACCGTACCCGAGGCATATGGAGGTTCCCTGGTTAGGGGCTGAATCAGAGCTACAGCTACTGGCCTATATGACAGCAACAGCAATGCCAGTTCCGAGCTGCGTCTGCAACCTACACCACAGGTAACACCAGATCCTTAAACCACTGAGCAAGGGCAGGGATCGAACCCGCAACCTCATGGTTCATAGTTGGATTCGTTTCTGCTGAGCCACGACGGGAACTCCTCCTCCAGGTAGAAATACTTTTAAATCTTAGCTTTTTTAAAAAACATTAAACTGCATTGTGTTCAGTGAACAGACTGTAGATTATATGTGCATACTGTGTATATATATATGTATGTGTATATGCATACATTACCGATACCTACTCAGCTAACTAGCAGGGTTCATATGCTTATGTATCTATATATACACGTGTCTGTGTATATGCACACACACGCACTCCCAGTGAACAGACTGTAGATTTTCTTCCTTTCAAATTTCTTTTTCTTTTTTTTTTTAGGGCTGCACCCGTGGCATATGGAGGTTCCCAGGCTAGCGGCCTAATCAGAGCTACAGCTACTGGCCTACACCACAGCTCACAGCAACGCGAGATCCTTAACCCACTGAGCGAGGCCAGGGATCGAACCTGCCTCCTCACGGATGCTAGTCGGGTTCGTTTCCGCTGAGCCTCAACGGGAAATCCTTCCTTTCTCATTTCCTGACAACTTTCCTTAAGGTCAGTAGATGGGCAGGGTTTTCATATAATAACAGAAAATAATATAAATTATGTAACTGAGCAATACAAAATAAAGTCAAAGTTTTTCATTGTTTGATTTGCTCATTTTTGGGCTTCTTGATGGGTCGTTTTAAATTAGAACAAAAGGGCTCTATTTTCCAAAATCCCTCCGGCTACGGCTGGGAGGCTGGAGAGTGAACAGGCCAGAGTCCCAGCTAGGAGGCGCTAGACGGGCTGGGGCCAAGTTCGTCCACAGGACACTCCCTGCACTGCAGCTGTCCCTCAGAGTCCCCCTGGCCCTCCAGGCCCTTCTCCTACGGACGTGTCTCTCCTGCTGTGGTCAGTTACATTCCTCCAGCCCAGGCCCACGACCGCATCGGCCCAAGTCCCGCTCAGGCGGGAAGGGTAGGGATGACCGTACTGTCCGGTGCGCCCAGAGAAGGGGTAAAACCGCACACCCCGCGGCGCCCGGGCATGCGCGTGGACTCCCAGCGAAGCCGCAACCCGCCCCCCTCGCCGCTGCCGGGAGACAAGCCCTCCCCACCAGCCAAGCCGCCCCCACCCCCAGCTCCCAGAATAGTCTGTGGCCAGGGCTGGCCTGTGGTAAACAGCCCAGGAGCCTCCCTGGTGGGTCTCCGATGAGTAATTCTTAGGAAAACACCACAAGGGTGTGGGGGTGTGGGCGCTGGGATCTGAGCTGGCGGGCAGGTCCCTCTGGGCCTCCTTCCTCCCCACCAGGCCGGACCGCTGGCCAGGCCGTGAGGGGCTGCAGGGCGGAGGTGGGCCGGGTGTCCCAGAAGGAGGAGGCGTGCCAGCTTCAGGCTCCTCCCCGCTCCACCCCTGGGAGGGAAGGGGCCCCGGCCCTCCTGGAATGTCCCCAGCCATTAGGACGGCTGTCCTGCCCCCCAGCCCAGCGCGCACATGCCTCCCCCAGTCCCTCACGGCCCAAGGCTCTCCCCAGCCTGTCCCAGTCGCCGGGGCGCCTCCTCACAGGTGACAGAGGGTTAGACCGCAGTGCTGGTTCCTCAGCCCTCACGCCACATCCGCGCGCGTGCTCACCGCCCGTCTGCGCGCAGCAGCCACTTTCCTGCTCTCCCTTCTCCAGTCAACACCAGCAGCTGCTGTGGCCTGAAAAGACTAACTGGTGCCCCCCCCCCCCCACACACGGGCAGCCAGGCCAGCCAGGGGCTCCACACAACGCAGGGGAGCTTCCGGCGAGAAGCTCACCTTCCCCGAGGACGCCGCTCTCCCTGGGACTCAAGGAGCACCAGCGGGTGGGCCCCCCACCCCACAGACTTCTCAGCAGCCCCGAGCAGGTCGGGGCTGGTGGCGTCTCCCGGGTCTGTCTCCAGCGACCTCACCTCTCTCTGCCTGGCACACTCCTTTCAGCGCCCTGGAACCCTGGGGGTCTTCTCACCCAGTCCCGGGAGGTGCACTGGGACCCCCCCCACGTGTTTTCTGGCCCAGTCCCAGCTGTGAGAGGTCCCCTGGGAGGTGCGCCCACCCCTGCAGCCCCAGCACCCTCCTCCCACTCTTGTAGGGCAGACTCAGAGGCTCAAGCCGGGGCCTTGGGAGGGTTTCCTCTGGGAAGCAGAGGGTGGGTGGGGTGATGGAGACAGTGCCCCCCCCCCGGCCCCGCAACCCCGGATCCTCAGCAAAACCAGGGCTCGGCGTCAGGGCGCCCCCACTCAGTCAGTTCTAGCCTGCCCCCAGCACCCCACTCTTGCTCCCTTTTCCACAAAGCGCCTCAGAAAGCAGTTTCCCTGTGTCCCCGCCTCTGCTCCAAGCAGGACTTCTCCACAGGCTCCAGCCCCACTGCTCAGGGCCGTGCAGGTGAGACACCGATGACTCCCCGTAGCCCCGGACAGCAAGCTATTCCCTCTCTGCAGGACCACCCTTATTTTTCTACGAAATTCCTGGACTGAGTTTACATTGGCTTAGAGGAGCTCCAGACTTTGGGAGGAAAAAGCCCCCAGAACTACCCCCTGTTCTCCGATGAGGCCGCCTTTAACCTCCTGGAGCCCGTCCTGCAGCAGCCGGGACAGTGGCTTGTGGTCCCTTCTTTGACACAAGCCCTGCACCCGCCCAGGACGCGCTTGTGAACAAGGCAACTGAGCTTAGTGGAGCATATGCATTTTAGGGGACACAGACTGTCCGTGAGGACAGAAGACGGTACGGCATCTTCATGGGGTGATGGGTGTCCCTGGGAAGAGACTAGAGTGTCGGGGACAGAGAGGAAGGGGGTGGGCAGCGCCGCAGCCCCTCCTCTCCGGCTGCAGCAGCCTGGTGGGACCGGTGAGACAAGGCTTTCCCAAGGTGGGAGCTGAAATGAAGCAAGAACTGTGCACGGGGGCCATCCAGTGTAGATGGAGGGTCCAAATAATACATTTCCATGAGAACTGGAGGGGGCGTGAGCCTAAAGGCACAGGGAACCCCCGTGAGGCTCCCACCCATGCTGTCCGTGGTTCACCCTAACATTGACCATGGGAACCTGAATGGTAGGGTGGGGACTGGAGCGTACGGAACGCCGAGGCCAAGGGAGAGACAGCGTGGTGAGCACAGACCTAGACTCTTTCTGCCTTGCCCCCCCCCAAAGGGGGTGCTTTTCAAGCTCCATCTCGGTCTGGACATCATCTCCTTAGCTTCTCACTAACCCTGTCAAAGTTATCTCTTCTGCACACAAATGGTGCTGTCCGTGTGAGAGACGGGCTACGTCTCCAGGGGCTGGAACTGTCCCCAAATGCTCCATCTCCAGTCAAAACCACATTCACTCTCTGGTCCCACGCCCAACCCCCAACACAGCACCAGCAGGGTCCAGCCCTTCACTTCCTTCAAGTGGGCTCATCTGTCACTGGCTACCGGGGCTGGGACCCCCCCCCCCCCCACTCCAGGTATCTAATGGGCGCCTACTGAATGTCAGGCTCTGAGATTCAAAGGTCTCAGGGAAAATGGACCCTGAATTCACAGCAGGAAAATCAGTGGTCCCGAGAGGGCAGAACAGTAAGCCCACCGGGGGCTCCGCGGTCCTGCCAGACAGGCTTCACCCTCTGCTCTGGAAACCAGCAGCCTCTGGAGGGCAGGGGGCAGGGAGTCTGCTGCTTGGAGGTGGGTGCGTTGGTGAGGTCTCCCCTGGCCAGGTTCCCTTACCTTCCCGACTATGACTTCAGGCTAAAATTCACACTAACAGTCCCTATCGTTCCTGGCAGCTGGAGCTCCAGAAGCTGTGTGGGCCCAGAGGTACC
>PVHT021183583.1:6124031-6148015 GCA_004024745.2 Catagonus wagneri
CACACACACACACACACACACACACACACACACACTGTTCGGCCCAAAGTAGGGAAGGCAGAGCCTGCCAACACCCCGGGCACCTCGATGCCAAGAGAATTCTAGCTCGCGGCGCCGGCGCGGCCAGAGTTGAGGCGCAGGCGTGGTCCCCTTGAGCTGGGGTGGGGCCCCAGCGTGCGAAAGCCTCGCAGCGGCTCTGGCGTCCCCTCCAGGTTTGGGCCCAGCACCCGGCTCCTGTCGTCGTCTCCAGCGGCGGCGGACCCGACACCCCCTCCTGCTCCCCCTCGCAGGCTGCCGGGAGCGCGGGGACCCGGCCGAGGCGGGGGCGTGGGGCATAAGGTCGCCGCCCCGCGGGGAACTCATCCGGCGGCGGCGGCGCAGACGCCCAGCTGCTCCGGGGAGGGACTTGGCTTGGGTTCTGGCCCTCGGCTCATCGGGGAGGAGCCGAGAGACTGCTGCTTGTGGCGGCCGGCCCCCGCGCGGGCGGAGGTCCTGGGCGAGGCGGCCTGGCCGGGGGCCGGGGGGGAGGGCGGGGGGCGCGTCTCGGTGGAGCCCGCAGCGCCGCAGCCCTCCTCTCCCGCTGCAGCAGCCTGGTGCGCGGGATCCGCGCCCTTCGCCTTTCTCGTCTTCTCCCGGCCAACCACGGCAAGAAGGCGCCCTCTCCTTAGCGGGCCGGGAGCTGCAGAGGCATCGCGGGGCTTGGCTGAGGGGAGGAGAAAAGAGAGGGAGCGGAGTAGGCCCGGGCTCGCGGGGTTGCGGCTCCGCCAATCTGCGGGCGCTGACGCGGGGGGCGGCTCCGCAGCTCTCGGATATCTGGCAGACCCGGGCGCTGGGCGCCGAGAGGTTCGGCCGTGCGGGCACTGCGCTCCGGGGACGGCCGCTGCACCTGCCCGAAGGCTTGGCGGTCTGCTCCCAGCGCCCCCCCGCCCCGTTCCGGCCGCCGCTCTCGCCCCCTCCTCCGTCCCAGCGGCCCTGCGCCCTGGTTCCCCTCCAGATCCCCGCCTCCTGGCCGCAGCGTGAGAGAGCCGAGCCTGCCCCAAGGAGCCGCCCCTTCTCCGCCCGGCCGGCCGGGCTCGCGGAGCAGCAAAGGAGACTGCCGTCAGTCTCGGATCCGGTTGCGCCGCGCGGTCGCCGCCGCCCCCCCCATCCCCCCCGCGGCGGCCGGGCTTTGGCAGGGATGGGCCGCGGCGTCCGGCCCCTGCGCGCCTAATGAGCGCAGCCGCGGTCCGGGAGACCCGAGTGTGCGCGGGGCCTCACCTGGCTGCGCCCCCAGCTCCGCGGACGAGGGCCGCTGGGCTCGGCCCGCGGAGGGCGCGGCCGCTCGGGAGAGGCAGGAAGGAACGACCTGGAGATGGCCCGGCGAGCAGGCGCTTTGGCGGTGGGCGCCCTACGCGTGGTACAGGCGCCGGCACAGCGCCGGGTCTGGTAACTGGTCGACGCCAGATGGACCTTGACCCGCGCAGGGGCACCGCGTTCCTGCCAAGCCAAGACTAGAGGGGCACGGTTGGACAGCGCTGGGGGGAGGTGCCCAGAGCCTCAGGCCACGCTCTCCAGCGGGGCCATGAAGATGATCCTGGTGCGCAGGTTCCGTGTGCTCATCCTGATGGCATTCCTGGTGGCTTGCGCGCTGCACATCGTGCTGGACCTGCTGCCCAAGCTAGAGCGGCGCTCCGCGCGGCCCTCAGGGGAACCCGGCTGCTCGTGCGCGCAGCCTGCGGCCGAAGCGGCGGCTCCCGGCTGGGCCAAGGCGCGTGGCCGCCCCGGGGAGCCCCCGGCCGCAGCCTCTGCCGCTGCCGACGCGGGATGGCCCAATAAGCACACGCTGCGCATCCTGCAAGACTTCAGCTCCGACCCTTCCTCCAACCTCACGTCCCACTCGCTTGAGAAACTGCCACCCGCAGCCGAACAGGCGGAGGGCGCCCTACCGGGGCAGGATCCCGGCGCACCGCGCCCCCGCAACCCAGCTCACCGGCCCTTGCTCCGAGATCCCGGCCCGCGTCCGCCGGCGCCGCCCCCAGGCTCGAGTGGGGACGGCTCGCTCTTGGCCAGGCTGTTCCAGCACCCCTTGTACCAGGTCCCCATTCCGCCGCTAACGGAGGACGATGTCCTCTTCAACGTGAACAGCGACATCAGGTTTCACCCCAAGGCGGCGGCAGCGGAGAACCCGGACTGGTGAGTGGGGCGCGGGCTGCCGTGGTGGGTGTCGGCAGGCAGGCCGGTTCCCGTTGAGAAAGGCAGCCGTGTGCCCTGTGAGAATAAAGATCTGGGAGTTCCCGTCCTGGCTCAGGGGAAACCAGTTTGACTAGCATCCATGAGGGTGCCTTGCTCAGTGGGTTAAGGATCTGGTGTTGCCATGAGCTGTGGTGTAGGCCAGTGGTTACAGCCCCGATTCGGCCCCTAGTCTGGGAACCAACATATGTCAAAAGTGCAGCCTTAATAAAAAGAGACAATAAAGATCCGCCCCAGCGCCCCTTCCCAGAAAGTGCCCATGCAGGTCCAGGGCACTGTGTAAAGCGGCTCAGGGACAGGGATGCCCCGGGATGCCCTCCCCCCCCCGTCGAGGGCATGGACCCTGTGGCAGAGGCCCCAGAAGGGAGATTTGTGGGGCCGGCGGCCAGCTCTGGGCACTGCCTTTGTTTCCATAATGACTGCCTCCCTGAAAGGGGAGGCCAGTGGCCTGGAAGGCAGGCTGGGCAGGCGGGAGCCAGGCAGAGTTGGTTCTGCATTTACAGGAAGGCAGTGCTGGCCTGCAGGGCCCTGGCCACTGGCTCACAAAAGGACTCAGGCAGTGAATGAAGCGTTTTCACGGGAAGTGGCTGGCTGCCGGCTTCCAGCGGCCTGGCGACACGTCAGACAGGTCTTGAGAGGCCTAAGGAGCCTGGTAGACCGGTCGCTGGGAACAAAATTAGCAGGGGCCCTGCTGGTCCCGGGGAGGCCTAACTGAGGGGTTCTCACAAACAAGGGCACAGAGAGTGCCGGCTACAAGCGAGGACAGCTCCCTGGAAGGCCAGTGGCATCCGCCAGAGCATCTAAACCGCCCAGGTTTAAACCGCTCCCCCAAGGCCCTCCTCAGTCACGCAGATCAAAAGAAGCAGATGCTGCAACCCAGGCTGGGGAAATATTAACCCGCAGCAAGGCCAGAATAAATAGGTACCTGCAAAAGGTTACCCAAGCAACAGAGGGGGAAGGCCAGGTTTCCAGAACGTCTCATAAAACCCTTTCTCCCTTGCAGCTGGACCAGGCCCAGTGTTTTCTTTCTAAACACACCAAGATGTTTGGTGGCCTCTGAGCTCTGTCTGCTGGCCAGGTTCATGGAAATGCTCATAAACTTGAGAGGTAGAGCCGTGGCCGAGGCCCAGGCCTCTTTGTAGAAGAGATGGAGCCCAGAGCCAGTGGTCAGTGATGGGGCCCTCGAGCGGCTTCTAGTAACCGGTCCCATCCATTGTGGGGCAGAACTTGGGTCTGAAAAGGCTGCACTTGCAGGTGGATTAGAGCTTAGACAAGTTCCACTTTTCTCTCCAGTCCAGCAGCAAACAGGGTCTGTTCTCTCCCAGTTGGCTACTGGCTCCAAAGACAAGGACGGACCACCTGGGCGGCAGGTCCTCCATTTGGGCCGTGGCTGGAGCGAGGGCCACTCTCCTCTCTCCCCACCCAAGGTTGCGTCATGAAAATCAGACCTTGCCTTCTGCATCATTACTGCCTCTGGTTGTTGGAATGTTTTCCTGGGCTCACGTGCCCCCTGGAAGCTGGCAGCCCCTTCGCGCCCCAGGCTGACAGCATGCTTTTCGGTCTGTTTCGGTGACCCCGGGACAGACGCGGCGGGGGCTAAAGCTGACGGCCTGGGTTTGCTCTGCTGTAGTTATAGCTGTCTGTGGCGTCTCCCCGGGGTAAGTGAGAATTACGGGCCTTCAGACATGTTATTAGCTGGTAGAACAGCAGCCGCAAGAAAAGTGCGGACTTGGCAGAGTCCTGTTGGAGCGGAGGCAACCCTGGGTAAATCCGCATTTGTTTGGCTCCAAAGTGAAAGCCTTGGCATGGGCGCCAGCCGCCCGCGCCGCTCATCGAGACCCCTGCTCTGTGCTCTCCCGTTGACCTGGGTCACTTTCGTCTCTGCAGGCCACACGAAGGTCCCGAAGAGGACTTCCTCCCCACGGGGGAGGCGGCTGCGGACTCCTATCCCAACTGGCTTAAATTCCACATCGGCATCAACCGGTACGAGCTGTACTCACGACACAACCCAGCGGTGGAGGCCCTGCTGCGCGACCTCGGCGCCCAGAAGATCACCAGTGTCGGTAGGTGCCCGGCTGCCCAGCTGGAGGGCGCTGCTAGACCGCCACCTCCTGGCGACTTATGCCAGCGGCCTTCCTGGTGGAGGCGCCTGCAGGTCTTCGGCGCTGTCAGCCGCAGGGGCCGCCTTCTGCTGCTGCGAGATGAGCAGGGGAGGGCGAGGTGCTGCCCAGCCTGCCCGGTTGCTGTGGTGGGGGTGGGGGAGGGGGCAGGTCCGGGTCCCCTCCGTGAGTGAACCCAGGGCCCCCCATGGGCCACGGGCCCTCCGCAGCACAGTGGGGAGACGCCGTGGAGAGCTCAGAGGCTTCTGGTGGTTTGGGCAGCGCTGCCTCAGAGCGCCTCAGCTGCTCCTGGGATTTCCTGTGGGCAGTGAGTGACCAGAGGGGGCGACCCGTGGGTCACACGTGCAGGCGACCTGCCCAAGTACCCGGGGGTCCCCTGAATCCGACAAAACAGGGCATCAGTCACTGATTTCAGGAGAACGTGTCGGCAGCGGTTTCTGAGCGTGGGAGTTTGGGGCCGTTGCTCTTGGGCCTGTAGGTGGTTGTTTGTGAAGGTCCCGATTAGTCACCAGCGGCACCAAGGGCAGAGGGGGCGGGCGGGGCCCTGGGTGGGAGTGACGTCCGTCCGCAGTGGGAGGGGGCCCCAGGAGCGCGCACGCCGGCAGCAGGCGGTTCCAGGCGGTTCCAGGCGGTTCCAGGCGGTTCCAGGCGGTTCCAGGCGGTTCCAGGCGCTGTCTCCCTGAAAGGGCTCTGCTGGGCTGGGTCCTGTCTGGTCGCTGTCACAGGGAGCTGGGTAGTGCCTGCGAGGCTGGCACCTGGGTTTCCCAGAGCCCTTTAGAGGCTGTGCTGGGCGTCTCTGCCTGGCGCTGAGCTGTTTGCTGGCAGCCGGCCCGCCCTCCTCCCTGTGGCAGGACTGGCCAGGGCACAGCGCTGCCCAGAAGGGTCTGAGCGTCCCGTGGACTCTGGCTCCCCCCAGCCCACCTCCTGTCCCTTACAGGGGTTGGGGGCTTCGGGCTGTGCTGGAAAGCACTCCGTGTGGACAACAGGGGTTGTCTGGGAGGTGCCACAGCTGGGGTGTCGCCTTTGCTCCTGGGAGTAGAGAGGCTGCTACGGAAATGTCGGGTGCAATGACCGTTCATCAGATTCGGTCTGATCAGCACCTCCTGCCTTTCACACCCCTCCAGGCAGAGGGAGACGGGCGAGTCCAGGCTCAGCAAGCTGCTGCGTCCTGACCCGCGCGGTCCGGGAGGCTGGGAAGTGCACAGACTGACACGCAGATAAAGACATTAGCAGGGAGGTGGCCCCCATCCTGGAGAACTGGGTTTGAACGGGACAGAGGCTTTTGTGCTGGAAGGGGGCAGGGAGAGCAAGGCTTTTGGGAAAACAGTAATTTCCCAAAATTTCCCATTTTAAAATTAGAGTTTATCAAAGACCCTGAGCTTTCCCCATGGCAGCCCAGGTTCAATCCCTGGTCTGGGAACTGAGATCCCACATCAAGCCACTGCGTGCCACGGCCAAAAAAATAAAAAGTTTAAATTAGGGTTTAGGCACGTGTGTGTTCACAACCGCAGGCTGTTGTCCGCCCTGGGCCCCGGACTGTCCAGTAGGCTCAGACCCACTGTGTCTTATTGCAGGAAGGTGGGCAGTGCGCCCAGGCTTGTACCGTATTAACAGGGGCTTTGTGCTGTGGCTTCCACGCCCCCCTCGAGTGCGAATGCAGGGTCTCGGGTAGAGGGAGGGCTGTGAGGATCCCACAGGCCGGCCAGGCTCACCATGCCCCTTGGGGGACCGACAGCCTCCCCACTCTCACAGGACGTTGCCCTGTGCAGAGGGCAGAGCCCAGGAGCTCAGGGGGCCGTGGACGAAGAGGACTGCCTGCAGGGCTCACCGGCAGCTTTGCCCACCTGGCTGTCCGCCTCCCTCTGTCCCCCCGGGGGCCTGGCCTTGGGCACACCCACCCGCTTTGGTCCGACTGTCCTGGGCAGTGGTCCTGGGCTACCTGATGTCCCAGTGGCCAGGGACTGCACTCCGGAGTTCCGGCTTGCCCTGCCCCAAGCAGCGTGACCTGGGGTGAGAGTCCTACCGATCTGTCTCGCGGGCTTTGCGACCGGCCCGCGCCCGGGACTGCTCTGTCCGAGCTGGTCCTGTCCAGCTTCTTCCCCGGGGCAGTGGGCCGGTCAGAGCCCAGGCTGGCATTCACAGGCCTGCCGCAGGTGCCAGGTGACTGCTGCAAGGCCGGTGGGTGGGCCGGGTGGCGTCACCCATGCAGAACAGTGGGCCCGGTGAGGCCCGGCTCCCCCGTCACAAGTCAGAGTGACTGTGGGCAGATGGGTTCACCTGTCTGGGATCCCCGATTCTCTTATGGACCACAGAGGCCGTTATAACCTAGACCCTGTCATTCCGGCTTGCAAATCTGAAATCATAACCCATTCAATGGCAAAGCCCCACCCAGCATGAACTTACATGGAGGCAACAGCTGCGATGAGAGGCTGTTTATAAACCCTTGCTTTCCTCGCTTGGAGGAACAGGAGCATTTTAATTACAGGGCTCTGCCCCAGACCCGCTCGGATCCCCACCTGCGTGTCCTGTCATCAAAAGCCCTGAACTCTCCTGCTCCCAGAGATCTTGAACAAGAGTGGGGCTGTCGAGAGGCTTTGGTGAGGAAGTGATGGGGGCCGAGCTGGGCAGTGTGCCCTGGTACCTCTGTGTGGGTCCCAGCACCAGAGCCTCGTGAGGCCTTGGCTGGACATGTGAGCCCCGGCCCCGCGGCCTTGGGCCTGGAGCTGCTCCCCAAGAGTTCTCACTGTCTGCCACAAGGCCCTCCTTCCTGAGGAAGGAGGTCATTTCTCACCTGGCGGCCAGTGGACCTCCGGGAGCATGGCTGCGGGTGTCCAGGACAGGTCTTCTGGTGAGCGGGGAGCAGGCAGGGGTCTGGCCCAACCAGGCTGCACGCGTCTCTCAGGGAACACATGATTTCCCAGTGGTGTCTGTGCCCACATCCAGCTGGACGTTTTGGTTGAAAACACAGCTGCTTGAGCCCCAGGCCGGGCCCTTGGCTTAGCAGAGCCACCGGGCGGGAACTGTCCGCTGCTGGGACCCTGCTCCTAGCACTGCTGTGACCTGGGGGGGTGCGGCCCTCAGAGGCCCCATGGGAGTGGGGATCAGCCCCTTTACGGAAGCCCAGAGCCTGCCTTGGGATTCAGGGTTCAGCAGCACTGTCCTTTCGCGCTTGTAACAGAAGAGCTGGAAATGCAGCTCAGTTCCCAGCGCTGCCCTACAAACAGGGCAGCAGGCCTCCGGGAGGGCGGGCCTGCCCACAGTCAGCATGTCGCGGCCCCGGCCCTGGGCTCTGTCCAGCCCCGGGTGGTCACGTCAGCCTTGGGACATGAACCCAAAAAAGACACGGGTCCATTAAGACTCCGTGTTCAGAACCGCTTGATCCGCTCCCATATCGCGTGTGGCCGGCAGAGGTTTATTTATAGCTGGGCTCCCCGCTGCTTGGTAATGGCTCTTAGCCGCCTTTAAAGGGACTTGGGGTATTATCGCCCTCCATTCAGCCTGAAACCAGGCCTTCGATGGGGCCGGTGGCAATTAAATCACTGTCGTGCACAATTACTGATGCAAAGAACAAATGACACAATTAACTACTCTGTACCTGGAGTTACTTAGAAAGTCACGTGGCCCAAGAGGATTTGGGCAGGCTCTGGCCTGAAACGCGGGCTCCGCAGCCGCTCGTCCAGGTCGGGGCAGAGCAGAGGAGGCGGCTCAGGGACAAAAGTCCTGGGTGTGCATCGACCTGCTAGAGGCTGCGGCTGGCTGGCCGCTGGGCTTCAGGTGACAAAGACTGCCCTGGCTGCCGGGGGGCGGGGGGACCTGCCTGAGGAGTGGGCTCCTCGGGAAGGCAGCTCTGGGCCCACAGAGGCCACAGTCATCCCCCTGCCCGGGGCACCACCGCCTCGGGCTCCAGGCAGCCGGATGCCCAAGCCCAGTGCTGGGGGGCAGGGGCCATAAGTCCTCCCCGAGGGCCACCCCAGGGGACAGTAGAAAGCAGAGAAAGCAGTAGACAGCTGAGCCCCCCCAGCTCTCCAGCCGTCAGGCTGAAGTCCAGGAACGCAGCCCGCGCGGTGCTGACCCGGCCGCGCCTTGGCCCCTACCCTCTCTGTTCTGCGCAGACAGCAGCCGCAGCCCCGCCGCCCTGGGTCCCTGCTGAGTGTGGGCGGGAGCGGCTTCCAGCGGCGCCCGTGCTGCGGTTTCCTTGTCAGTAAGCGGGCTCCCACGTCGGGTGAGCTGCGGCCAGGCTGCAGGCGCTGCTGCTCAGCAGCCCCGGGCCCGTGTGGCCGAGTGAAGTCTGCACCCCCCGGAGTCAGAGAAGGACAAGCGCAGGTGCCCATGGGGCCGAACGCCGGCCGCAGGGCGCCCACCGCTGCCTGTGGACGGACGCGCTCGCACCGTTCTCGCGCTGCGGGGTGTGGGCTGGGCCGGGAGACGAGTCACGCCCACATTTGCGCCGTCCTCGGGAGAGGCCAGTGCTCCCTCTGACCCTTGAGACAGCTGGACTAGCGTCCTGACTGTGACCCCTAAGGGCAGATGTCGGTCCCGCTTCGCAGCCGAGATGGCCAAGGCCGGGGGCTTGATGTCAGCGGCCCTGCTGGCGGCCGGCAGCGCCTCCCACACCAGGTGCCTGTGGGGCCCATCGGTCTCCAGGACACACAGTTCGTTCATTCAGTCCGGGTGGCCCGTCAAAAGGTGGGGTTCTGCTTAGGAACGGGGAGGGCACGGCTCGGGGGCTTCACCCACAGACCCGGCTCACTCTGCGTCCTGACACCAAGCCCAGGGCCCCTCGCATGGAGCTGCTGACCTGGCCTGGAGGGTGGGTCTGGCCTTGGCGCCCGTGGAGCCCTGAGGCCCCTGAAACGTTTGGGAACTCGGACCTCGAGGTCCTGCCTCGCTTGGCCCTGAAACCTGCCCGTCTGAACGCGCTGGACACTGTTCCAGACCCCTCAGCAGCCTGACGCCCCACGCTCACCTGAGCCACCCGAGTCCCGATCAGTGGGTCTCGGGCCTCCCTCGGCCCCACGGGGCAGGTCGGGCATGTGCAGGCCCGTCTTCGACGGCGGAGCTAAGTGCAGACGAGCGAGACATCCAGGGAGCCTGGCCCTGGGAGCCCAGAGGTGCCAGCTCAGGGCCACTGCACATTGTCCCTCCACGGTGGCGCCTGCCTGTCACCTCTGCCCTTGGGCTTCTTCCCAGGCCTGTCCACCCCCGGTCGGCTCCTCCCGGCCCTGACACGTCCTTGGTCCCTGGCCTCGGCCCTGGACCTCCACCAGCACCCGGCCCCCCGCGGCCCTCACATCTGCGCCCACACCCTGGCCTGCCAGAGCCTGGGCCACGGCGCCCCTGGGTCTTCCCTCGGCCCTGGGGACCTCAGCGGTCCGCTCGCCGGCCGGTTCCGGGGTGACGCCGTGTCTCTTTCCTTCCTGCCGCAGCCATGAAGTCGGGGGGCACGCAGCTCAAGCTCATCATGACGTTCCAGAATTACGGGCAAGCGCTCTTCAAGCCCATGAAGTAAGTGCCGGGCTGGCGGGGCTGGGGCCTCCGGGGTGCAGAGGAGGAGGCAGCTTTCCTGTCAGCGGAACCCCACACGCTGTCCTCAGTGCCGGCCTTTCTCCCTGAGCCTGTGTTCGTGGTTCATCCCCGTCGTGGCAGGTGTCCGAGCGACATTCCTTTTACGGCCGAACGACACTCTGCCGTGTGGCTGGAGCCATTCCGCCTTTCGCCCGTTGGTGGGCGTTTGGGTTGAGCCTGCTCTGGGCCTGGATGCACACGTGTGTACAGCTTTCTGGGTGGACACACACCCGGGAGCAGAACGCTGGGTGCCCCAGTGACGGGGCGCAACTGCCTCCCCGACGGCCGCGCCACGTCTCCATGCTGCCGCGGGGTCTGGCCGCTCGTCAACGTTTATCTGTCCTTCGGATCCTCGCGGTCTGGGGTGTCTGATACTGTCTCCCGGTGGCTCTGACTCAGTTCTGTACTCACGGCGTCCAGTCTCGTTCTGTGTCCTTGCTGGCCACGGAGAGTTCTTGTCGGGGCAAGGTCTGCTCAGATCTTTTGCTGTCACTTAGTGGTTGTCACTTTGGGAGTTTTAAGAGTCCTTCATGCAGTTTGGATGTAAGACCCTTACGTCATGTGTGGTGTCCTCTGAAGCACAGTCTTCTCGTTTTGAGGGTGTGATTATTACGTGGTCGTTGCCTGTGCTTTTGCTGTGGTATTTAAATTTTAATTCCGCAGGATGTGTCCGCTGGGTGATAGTGATGTGGGTGACGTGTGGCCGAGGGTCCGAGTCCCGTGTACCCACAGAGCCGGCCGTGGGCATTCTTGTACGACCTCCAGTGAGTTCCTGCCCGCGCCGGGCCTCGGCCAGCCCTCCTGGCAGCAGGGGCACTGTGGGAAGAGGTTGAGGTCTAACCCCTCGGACTGACTTAGCAGACGGCACCAAGTCTGTCGAAGGAAGCCAGGAGGGGCTGGGGGTTCGCCAAGGCGGGGTGGGGCTGCGCAGACGCACCAGAGTGCACAGGCTTTGCAGCACATTTCAGCCTGCTTCTTGGAAAGGAAGTTTCCAGGCATGCTCATGACGCTGGTTCTGACCACCTCCTGGCAGAAAAATGCATTCAGCCGCCGCACTGACAGCAAGCCCGGCCTGGCCCTGTGCCTGGTGCGGGGAGCGCAGCCGTGATTCAGACCCGCACTCCTGCCGCTTGGGTGGGGCCCAGAGCAGTGTGTCCGCTGCCCCGCCATGGCCCCCGGGGGGTGGGGTCCGGACTGCAGTTGGTGCTGCACAGACGTCTATGGAACGACAAGAGAGCACGTCTCTGATGGCAGATGGGAGACTGAGCGGTGCCCTTCCGGTCCAGTGTGACCACGGCTGGCGAGTGCTTGGGAAGCAGCCAGAAGGTTTCTTGGAAATGACCTCTAGCTAAGGCCTGAGCACGGGCTGGAGGTCACGTGGACATCACCCCAGGCCAGGAGACCGACCTGGAGGAGGCGGCACTTCTCAGGACCAGGTGGCCGCCAAGCACTGGAGATCATGCTGTCCCGTACTGAGGCTTTTGAACTGATGACCACATGGCGAGGCTGCTTAATTCTGACTTTCTTGCTTGCTTGCTTGCTTGCTTTCCTTCTTTTGTCTTTCTTGGGGCTGCGCCCACGGCATATGGAGGTTCCCAGGCTAGGGGTCAAATTGGAGCTGCACCTGCCGGCCTACACCACAGCCACAGCAACGCCAGATCCGAACTGCATCTGCGACCTACACCACAGCTCACAGCAACGCCAGATCCTTAACTCACTGAGCGAGACCAGGGATCGAACCCGTGCCCTAATGGATCCTAATCGGGTTTGTTAACCACTGAGCCACGACAGGAACTCCTGATTTTCATTATTATTGTTATTTTATGGCTGCATCTGCGGCATATGGAATTTCCCAGACTAGGGATTGAATCCGAGCTGCAACTGTGACCCAAGCCGCTGCAGTCGATATTTAAACTGCTGCGCCACAATGGGAACCCCTCGTGGCTGTTTAAATTGAGTGTAATTTGAATGTGTTGAAGTTATACTTAGGTCTCAACAGCCATACGCTGGGCGTCAGTGGGACTCGTGGCTGGTGGTGCCACGCTGGACACACCCCTTATCACAGAGTTCTGCAGGGTGGTCCTGGGTTTGAGCACAGAACACGAGGGGACGTGGGGCCAGGAAGCTAGAGAGGGGCTGCGGCACGAGAGGAGGCGTGAGGACGGCGACAAACGCAGTGTCCAGGCAGGGAGGTGCGTGTGGACACCTGGAGTGAGAGCAGGGGCTGAGCTGCGGAGAGCGTCCTTGCTGTGTGACCTTGCAGCACTGCCCTCCCCTCTCTGGGCCTTGGTTTCTTTACGCTGCATTAAACTGGATTGCACACGGCGGGGCCCTGCCCTTCCAGAACCCGCGTGTGTCCGGTGAGGAAAGGCAGTGGTTTTCAGCGCCAGCGGAGCTCAGGAGCTGCCTGCAGCTCCAGAGTGAGCCCTGCTCCTTGAGTGTCTGGGCGAACTGGGGTCTGCTGTTCTGACTCGTAAACATTCCAGGGACAGTGAGTATTGGTGCACTTGAGTCGTGGCTATTTAGGGTGCAACAGCTGAATACGGGCTGGAACGGCTTGGGTCACTGGCAAGCAGGCGAGCGTGACTCCCCACAGCCTCGCAAGGCTGCTTGAAAGGTCTCAGTCTTCACAAAACAGCCAAGCCGCCTCCCGAGGGTCTGGCACCCTCCGGTCAGTGTTTGGAAGCCTGAGCCACTAGGCCTTTTGTGCCACGAGCCCTTCAGGATCTAACATGTGTTCAGGGGCAGAGAGGAAGGGAAGACACACTGTCCCCACAGTAGCGTTGAGGGAAAAATCACTCCACAACAGGATAACACCACCTGTACTGACGGCCCAGCCTTGCTCGCAAAGCAGAAAAAGGAAGCCCCGCAGGCCAGGCTCAGCAAGTCCCAAATTGGTCATTTCAAGTCTGGCTTAGTAAGCACCTGTCTTCCCAGGCTCGGGAGCTGCTGTCCGTGGAAGGTGCCCCCAGGGAGTGCCCATCAGCTGGCCTGGAGGCCAGCGGGGCTGAGGTCGCGGGGCGGGAAAGGGCACTACACTGGGTACAGCGCCTTACGGACCCTGATGTTACCTGATTGTGGGGGGCGCACTGTTACCCCACATTGTGGATGAGGAGACGGAAGCCCAGAGGGGCAGGGGACGTGCCTGCGGGCACCCAAGGCCACTGGCCAGCAGGAGGTGGGGCTGGAGTGGCCCCTGCACTGTCCCCACCCAAATCTCGAAGCAGGCAGCCACTGTCATCTTTGATGTCACTAAAATGTAGGTGAATTTCTGGGTTCCTTCATTAATCACAGCAGCTGAGTGCTCAGCCTTCGTGTTCACACCGTGTGCGTGTCCGGGGTGACCGCGGGGAGGCCCCACCACCTGGGCAGCTTACAGCATCAAGAAGCTCTTCCTTCTCAGGCCAGAGTCAAAAACCAGGGTGTCCCAGGGCTGCCCCCCGAAGCCCTTCTGCAATGTCCTTCCTGCCTCGTCCAGCTTCTGGGTGTGGCCGCCGAGCCTGGGCGTTCTGTGGCTGGTGGCCGCCTCCCTCCAGTTTCTGCCCCCGCCGTCGCATGGCCTCTCCTGTGTGACTGTCCGAATTTCTTGTCGGGACACCAGTCACCGGACTCAGGGCCACCCTGACGCCCACGACCCGTTCTTACCTGGTCACGCCTGCGGAGTCTGTGTGCCCTTCGCCAGCTCGCAGGGCGCTTCCCGCGTCTGGGCGGAGCTCTTTCTTGGGCACCCGCGCCTCTTCCCAGGGCCTGGGAGACCAAGGAGGGAGAGAGCCTTCAGCGCTGCCACTGGGCCCGGCCCACCCGGCCCACCCGGCCCACCCGAGGTCCTCTGTAAGCGGCAGGAGGAGGGTCGGTTAGGCCAGCGGCAGACATTGTCCGTGTTGGCAAAGCCCAGCCCAGTTTTGGTTTTAGCAGCACCCATGATTCCCCACTTCCCCACCTTCTTAAAATCGACATTTCCGGGGAGTTGCCACGTTCACGGGGAAGTTTGCCCAGACGGTGAACAGACCTCCGCGACTGAGCGCACACAGGTGACCAGGTAACAGCACCAGGTCGAGGACAGAACTGGCAGCCCCCAGGCCCCTCCGGCCCGCGGCTTCCCTTCCCGGTGGCGCACTGTTGCCCGGGTGTCTGGGAGGCACCGTTCCTGCCACTCACGGTTCTCGCAGCCGAACCACATCCCGCTGTGTAAAAACCCGCAGTTCGGTATTGCGGTATTTGTCCACCTCCTGTTAGTGCACCTGCAGGCGGCCTCCAGTTTGCGGAGATGGTTGACGGAGCTTCTCTGACGGTCGGGGCCGGTCTGGGGGAGCAGGGTTGGGCTGGGCTCAGCCTCGGCTTTGGTGGAGCCACTGTCCAGGGTTGCCAGCGCAGTCTACACTCCAGGGGCACTGTCCGGGGCCGGGTGGCTGCTGGGCCGGGTGCTGATGTCTGTGACGCTGTACACGCAGAGCCTGGACAGGTCACAGGCAGTGAACACCCTCTGGACCCGTCACTCCCCTCGTTTGGGGGACAGCTGCTCCCCTCTGTCCTGCTCTGGGCTCCTTGGTCAGGAGGGACCGCCGTGCGGCCGTGGGCGGGCTGTGTCTGCTGTGGCTCTGCAGGGAAGCACGCTGGATCCTGCCCGCCACGTGCTTCTCGTTTGTGCCTCAGTGTCGTCTCCCTGCGGCCACCAGGGTGGGTCGGGGTTCCCGAGTGACCACGGTGACAGCTGTTCCCTCATCGTCTCCGGTTGTTTCACTGCCTCAGCTCCGGCCGTCAGAGCCGGTGACCCTGTGGTTGACTTGTCAAGTCGCTTTATTTTTATCACCAATCACCTCCAGGAGGAAGTTGAGGCTCAGAAGGTTTAAACGCAGACAGGGAGTGGCCGGCTGGCCAGGGCTTGGGTCCAGGCTCTCGGACATCAAGTCCCAGGCCCTTTGCATGCCGTCAGGCCAGAGGCACTGTGCATGAAAAGGCTCTAAGTACCCGGATTACATTTGCAAAGAACAGAAACGTGTGTGTGTGTGTGTGTGTGTGTGTGTGTGTGTGTGTGCATCTCCCAGAGAACCCGTCCCTGTGCAGCTGTTTCGAGGCCCAGGAATTCATCGTGGCCGAGCTGCAAACACAGAGGCAGCTGCAGAAATATTTGCAGACCGAGTCAGTCTTGACGCAGAAACTTGAGCCTCCAGCCTGGAGGAGACCGGCCCCCCTGGGGAGCATCTGCGAGGAGGAGGTGCCAGAGGGCAGGGCTCCCCCTGGTGACGCGACCTTGACCTTGGTCTGCAGAGCTCTGCTCAGGCGGAATCCGGGGGTCCCCAGGGGGTCTTTGCGGGTGGTGCCTGGAGACTCGGGCCCTTGTGTCCTCACCGGCCCCGCCAAGGCTTCCCAATGACCAGTGTCCAGCTGGGGCTTGAGCCCTGACAGGTGCACTCTTGCCTGTCTTCCTGGTTCTTTTTCGGTTTTTTTCCATCTTTTTAGGGCCTCACCTGCAGCATATGGACGTTCCCAGGCTAAGGGTCGAATCGGAGCTACAGCTGCCGGCCTACACCACAGCCACAGCAACGCCAGATCCGAGCCACGTCTGTGACCTACACAATAGCACACGGCAACGCCAGATCCTTAACCCACTGAGAAAGGCCAGGGATCGAACCCGCAACCTCATGGTTCCCAGTCATATTCGTTTCTGCTGCGCCACGACAGGAACTCCCTGTCCTCCCGGTTCTTGAACTGCCTCTGGGTTAGTGACGTGGTGGTCCAGACCCGCTCCCTGGCTGGGGCCCCCTCCACGTTAGAGCCCTGTCTGGCGACTGTGAGCATCGGCTCAGAGGAGCCCATTTTCTGCGACCACGTTGGGTGTGCTGCTCTGAGGCCATCCCAGCCCAGGAGTCTCGATGGACTTGACTCCAAGAGATTGTCTGTCCTTGGTCTTGGGCTCCCAACCCCAGCACTTGATGCGCGCAACCCAGCAGGGGCCCTGAGAGCTCCCCACGTGGCCCCTGCCTGAAGGAGCAGGACCTCTGAGGGCCGTCCTGGCCACCACCCAGCGACGGCAGACAGAGAGCCTCCAGAGCTGCAGAGTGCAGCTGCCCCAGGTCCGGGTGTGATGGGGGGGCCCTCGGCGGCTGTGCCCGCTGCACTGAGGGCTCCGGGTGCATCTCCAGAGCGGCCTCCAGGAGTGCACAGACGCCGCGTCCCGCGTGGCTGCTCAGCCTGCAGCCCCCGGTTGTGGGACAGGTTGGTTTTTCATGGATTACCTTTATAGTCAGAAAACTGGGGGCTTTGCTAATTGACAAGCAAGTAACCACCCGTTACTTTGAGAGACTGGCCTGAGCTCGTCAGCAGCAGGACAGTGCGGGCGCCCGGGGGGCTCGAGGCAGAGCGGCCGGGACGTCGGCTCCGCGAACGGCCAGGGCCGGCCTCTCCGGCGGCGGAGCTTACGCCAGCTCCCCAAACGCTGATTCACCATTAGCCAAACCTGCGTAACTCCCGTTGGCAGCTGGGAATTCCTTTTCTTAACTAGGTAAAAGAAAAAGGAAATTTTTTTCTTTGGCTGTGCCCACGGCATGCAGCCGTTCCTGGGCCAGGGATCGAACCTGAGCCGCAGCCGTGACAACGCCAAACCCTCAACCACTAGGCCACCAGGGAAGTCTAAGAAAAAGGAAATTAACAATTCGGTAACAGCTGCAGAGAACCTGGCAGGCAAAGGGGTAAATGGTAAGAACTTTGTAAGCCCTTCAGAAATGGCAGCTCTGCGCCAGGGTCCCACCTCACTGCCTCAAGCAGGCGGGGGCCGTGCCGTCTCCCAGGCCCAGGCCCCCCAGCCTCGTCGGACACCCGCCCCAGCCGACCGCGACACGTTTCCCTGGGAGCTTCTGGAAAAGATTATCCCCTTGTGCAAATCAAAGCAAGCAAGTCTTTTTTTGCAAAAGCATCCTCCCGAACAGCTTGGAGGGTGTCTTTTCGTATTTCTCCCTGGCGTCAGGTCCCGGAGCGGCTGCCAGTGCGGGGACGCGAGCCCTGCTGCCGTGAACGCGGCAGGTTGAAAGGAGGAAGATGCGGTGCTGGGGAAGCAAGGAAGTCGCGTGTCTGCAGCAGTTTGGTCTGCTGGGCTTTTTAACACCCCCAAAGGCAGTGTTACAGACTTAAGAGCTCCTTAAAAAGCCTGGAGAATGAGCCGGAATCAGCCCCCGGGCTCTGGATTTAGTTTGTTTTTCCTGCTGGAGGGAAAACTACATCACAGCAGTAGGCTTGGTGCTAAATATTCAATCCATGGTCTAGTAAGTAGATTTGTAACATCTATTTATTACCTTGAATAAAATGATGAGCGACGGGGGCTTAAACACAGAAAGATGTGGGCACCTGTGTTTAGGGCATTCCTTTCCACTCGAATTTCATTCCTCATTCACGTCCCCAAGTACTGGATGAGCTGACAGAACGGTAATTAAAACACAGAAGGTCTTAAACTTTGAAAGCAAATCTCCCCGCTCGGCTCTGGCAAAATCGAGTCTAAATCATCGTGGGGATTTTCAAGAGGAGAGGACGCCAGACTTTCTTCGCAATTACAGATCTTTGAATTGTTTTTAAGTTGGTTTTCATTAAATTGACCCTAAGAGCTGTGAGTCTCTCCTGAGTTAATTTTGCCACCCAGCCGCTGACCTGAGCCACTCCTGTCCGGTGTCCCGCACGCTGGAGAACAGGCCCTGCCGACCGTGTGGCCCGGCGCCGCTTCCCAGCACGTGGCTCTCTGCCTACGTCTCGTTGGCAGCGGGACCAGAGCCGAGCCGGGGCCGGGGGCTGTGACTGTCGTCAGCCCTGAGTGCGCAGTCTCTGGGGCTGAGGCCCGAGGCGTGGGGGGCACTTTCTGCTGAGTCAGCATGGCCTCCGCCCCTGATCTATGGACGGCAGGTGTGGGAGCAGGACAGGCGTGGCCAAGACCCTGGTGGCGACTGCCACCCCCAGCCGTGTGCCCCCGTCCTGTCCTGACCTGTCCGCAGCAGCCGAGGCCCGAGGACTTGCCGTTTCCGGTCCCTCAGCCCATCCCTGAGGGGCGGGTGGACGCAGGTGCCGGGGTTCTGAATACGATGAGCTTGTTTTACCAAACATCCCACCCTCACAGGGGCCGGGACAAGCGACGCCAAAATTAGCATCAGATCCTGACGCAGGGTCTGGAGAAGGGACTGCACGGAGCAGCTCCCCGCTTCAGAACGTCTCCCAGCTGAGAACCTGGTATTAAACAGCTTAATATATCTCCTTAATGACAAGGTGTTGCTTTCTGCTGTGTGAGCGATGGGAAGCCTGTCTGATCCCGAACGCCTGTTTCTGCCCCCTCACCTGTGCTGAGTAAGTCAGGGCCACTGCATTTTGGAGGGGGAAGCCTCCGCCCCCAGGCCTCAGGCCGCCTGCTTAGGACAGAGGTCTTGTGGACGTGGTGGAGTCAGGGTCTGGGATGGGGCTCACCCTGGCTCTCGGGTGGGCCCTAAATGCGGTCACTTGTTCCTTGGTTTGGACACAGAAGCAGGAGGCTGTGATGGTGGAGGCAGAGCTGGGGGCCGAGGAAGCTGGAAGAGGCCGGAAGCCCCCCACCCCCTCAAGTCCCTGGGGAGCGTGGCCCGCCCACACTTGGACTTTGGATCCTGGTCCCCAGCACAGGACAAAGTCCTGCGTGTGAGGCACGCCGCCGGCTCTCCGGTCCGTGGGCCCCACTCCACTTGGCAGCTTCCCGGACTGACCCGGCCCGGAGCCGCACCTGTGAGACGGGCCTGGTGACACTGCCTGCCTTCCGCGGTGGCGGCAGCTGCGTGAGTCGGTGTGGCTGGAGCGGACAGTGGAGCCGGGCCCTGGAGACGCCACCGGGTGTTTGCTCTCTAACTTCCTGGACATCGGGTGGAAGAGGGTCCCAGGAGGCTGGGTGCCCGGCACCCTGGGGAGCCCCTCGTCTGTGTGTGGGCATCTCCGGTCACGGTGCGTGCCTGGCGGAGCCAGACCTGCAGGTGACGGGCTGGTAGCGGCTGCCCCTCGCCCTCCCAAGTGCTGTCTCTGCCTCATTTGCCGAGTCTGGGGCAGTGGTGCTTCTGCGCGACGCACAAAAGGTGTGTGTGTGGCCTCCTCTCTCGGGTCTTAGCTGCGTTTGCACTCAGGGATCCGGGGGCCCCTCAGCTCCAACCGGGACGTGGAAAAGCCACGTGACAGCTGTCTGTGCCCCAGGCAGTCGCTCAGCTGCCCCTTCTCCAGCTTGCTGTTGCCTCTCTCCTGGCCCCTGCATCCCCCTGCCGCCGGCCTCCGCCGGGCCATCCCCACCCGGCCACCCAGGTGGCTGTTGGCTCACCCATGTGGGGTCGAGTGACCCCTTCCCTCTCTGCACAGGCTGGCGAGGCGGGAGTGACAGCAGGCCTCTGTTCCCCTTGGAGGCGTCACCCCTGCTTCGCACAGGGCACTGTGGGCACCTGCTCTGTCAGCCAGGAGAGGGTGACAGCCAGACAGGCCTGTATGATGAGCAGGCCCTTCCCCACCAATTATTTTCCCCAGGTGCCCAGCCCACTCCTCCCCCAGCCCCCATCTCCACCCAGAGGCCCCTTGGATTGAAGCAGGGCCTTGGCCCTGAACGCTCGGCCCCGCGTCCCGCCCCTCTGTGCCTGAGCCGAGGCCTGTCTCACTGGCTGGGTCCTGTCCGTCGGGTGGGGACACTTTACAGGGTGTCCCGAGGACGAGAGAGAATACAGAGCGAGTGTTCGGCGGGGCACCCGGCCTGGAGTAAGAGGCGGGTAAACGTTGGCTTGTATTCCTTCGCAGGCTAGGTCGTGAACTGCCAATTTATTCTATTTTTAACCAAAGCAAAAGTTTTCTGTTTTCCCACAAGTTAAGGCTGAGACGTTGCAGTAAAGTGGGAAGAGTCAGGGGGGAGTGGGGGAGTGGCCTGACGGCTGTGACGGGGGTACGGGGGCGGGGGGGGCGAGACGCACTGGTGGGAAGGCCCTCCCACTAGGAGCCGGCACCTTTCTTGGGGACGTGGCGATGGTCCCTGCCGCCCCCGTCCCCTGTGAGCCTAGACACCCGGCCAGCATTTTGTGGCCTGACGGTACCCAGAGGCAGTTCTGATCCAGAAGAAAATGCAGGCCCTCGGGACCTGCAGTGGGAGCCATGTCTGACTTTAGGGCCCGAAGAAAGCCAGGATCGGTTCAGAGCCGGGACCTGCCATTTCCAGCGGTGCCTCTGCCTGTGTCACTTCCCCTCTCCTGACCTCAGCGTCTGTGCCATTAAAACGGGAACGAGGGTCAGAGCGGGGGCTCCCCCAGAACGCATCGTGCCACTGAGCGGTGGCCCCTGTGCTGGCACCTGCCTGCCGGCCTCCGTGAAAACGGGTTCCTTCTCCCCAAACCAGCGTGAAGCGTTCAGCGTGACCCGATCTGGAGGAAACGGACCGACTTTCACAACCGTTCCTTTGTGCGCTCTGGCCTTGCCAGAGTTTCTGTATTTGCTTCCTGTTGCTGCTGTAAAAAATCACCACAAATTTAGTGACTTAAAGCAACACAAGCTTATTTTCTTACAGTTCTGGAGGTCAGAAACGGATCTGCGGCTTTGGGCTTCTAGAGGTTCCGGAGAGAGCTGGCTTCCACCGGGGCAGGCGTCTCTAGAAACCCCCATCCTCAAAGCCGTCAGCGCGGCCGCCTCTGCTCTCAGACCCTGGGCCTCCCTCCCGTAAGGACCCTGTAGATGACAGCGGGCCCGTCCAGTGACCGCCCCGACTCGAGGCCCTTGACTCAGTCTCGTCTGCAGAGTTCCTCTTGCCGTTCAAGGTGGCGTCGTCACGGGTTCTGGGGACTGAGATCACAGATTTCCTGGGAGTGTCATTCTCGCTTCGGGCGAGTGGTTCTTATGTGCTTCCTTCTGAGCTACGGGAAGTCCTTCTAAAGCAAGGGGCTGGGCTTGGCCGGCTCTGCGGAGGCAGGAAAGGGAGCGAGGTGTGCGGGTGCAGGAGGCCCCCGGACGGGTCCCCAGCGGCTTCACCCGGGGCTCGGCAGGCCTGGGGCTTCGGGGCCTGGGGGCCCTCACCCCCCGTGCCTGCTTTCTGGTGGCCTGGGGGGCCTCGCACGACCCCCCTGCGAGAGGAGGACGGCCCGACGCCCCCGCCCACCGCACCGGCCCCTCCCTTTCTCCCCTGTGTGACCCCGGTCAGTCGCGGCTGCTGCCGAGGCCGTCTTTCACTGAAATTGCCGCCTAATCCATGGTTTGCCTCCTTCCTCAGCTGCCCTTTTACAGGAAATCAGCCTTAAACCTTTTCATTTTCCTGCCGGGCAGGCCGCAGCCCAGGGCGCCTGGTGACCTCTGAGGCAGGGCCAGGGCCTCCGGGTGCTGACTGCTCCCGGGTGGGGGCGGTGGCGCCGCAGGGCCCCGGAGGCCCGGGGAGGGAGTGGCTCCTGGCACGGCGCTCCAGGTGCCCTTCCAGGAACCGCTGGTGCTCAGCCAACCCCGCAGGACGCACAGCTTCGCCTTCCTCCCCCGCCCCGCCCCCAGAAGCCCGAGGGGCCACGCGCTCACCGCACCTGAGCGCCCCTCCCCAGGGCCACCTGGACGGGGAGGGAGAGGCCACGGGCAGCCAGCCGTCCGCCGAGTCCGTCTCCGGCCTGGTGGGCTGCGTTTGGTACTTTTCCAAAGTGTTTTCCCACATGGCTGGCTCAGTGGCAGCGCCTTCGGCTCCCCAGTGCAGCCCTGGAAGTGGCAGGAAGGTGGCCGGGCCCCTGTAGAGGGGAGCACGTTCTTACAAATCCCAGTTTCCACGGTGGGCTGGCCCCCAGCCTCCGGCTCCCCGCAGACGCCCGCGCTGCCCCCACGGCAGATACGCAAGGTTCTGAGGCCCCTGAGTGCTGCGGGCGTGGGCTGGCTGGCGGCGTGTCTGCCACCACGAGGAGGAGCTGGGAGATGGGAGGGACCAGGAGCTGTCCTGGAACCGGGTCACGGCACCTCCAAGAAGTGCCCGGGCTTTTCCCAGAGCCGCAGGGCTCGGAGCCGCCTATATTGCGGGTGTGTGGCTGCTCAGAGGGGTGGGCCGCGCCGAGGGAGAGGGAGCGAAGGCCAGAGCGTTGGTGCTGGTGACGGCCCAGCTGAGAAAGTGGGGGGACGAGCATCCCCTGAGACGGCCGGCAGAGCCCTGTCGGGCCGGGCAGCTGTGGAGGCAGAGCCCGGGAGAGAGCAGGCAGAAGGACCCGGCCCGCCTCTCTCCCCAATGAGGCTAGACAGGCCGCTGGAGGGACACTCGGCGAGCAGAGAAGGGCCGTCTGTGGCACCTGCCCTGGCCAGGACGGCGGCCACAGCCACATGCTCCTGTTTACACGTGAGCTAATGAGGATGAAATGTGAAGTCAGGTCCCGAATCACACCGGCACCTTTCAAGGGCCCAACGGCTGGGTTTGCTGCGGGGTAGGGAGCACGTCCGCCGGTCCAGAAGGTCCCGCTGGGCTGAGCCGGGCCAGGAGGGGGGTTTAGGCCACGTGAAGGCTGCGCCAAGAAGCAGATTCGGGGAGGATGAGGATGGCTACTGCCCTGACAGCCAGGCGGGGGCTGCGCGTGGCGCACAGTGCCCTCATTTTTGTAGGGTTCTGCCCCGAGGGCTGGTGGTGAGTTGTCATGTATTTTCCAAAGAAAAGCGTTCTTAATTCCACAACAGACTGAAAAAATAAAAAAAGGCTGAGGGCGTGGGGGATGGAGTTTGCAGGCAGAAGCGTTTGGGAAACCCTGCCTGGCGGGGGCGGGCACTCTGAGACTTGGGCACATTCAAGGCGCACGCAAGTTCTGCAGAAGAGAAATCGGGCTTAACTCTGCACCACCCCTTTTCCAGTTAAAACAGTAAAGTCTGTAGAACCGGTGCTGTGCGGACAGCACTCTGCTCGACCAGGCTTCTCAGCTGAGGCAATGGCGACGTTTCCACCTCAGAAGCACACAGCCCTCGGGCAGCTGCGCGCAGGCCCTTGGGCGGCGTCCAGTGAGAGACGCTCACGTGTTTGCTTTGACCCACAGTGTTTTCAAAAAATGAAACTTAGGGAGTTCCCATCGTGGCTCAGTGGAAACAAATCTGACTCGTTACCGTGAGGACAGGGTTCGATCTCTGCCCTCGCTCAGTGGGTTAAGGATCTGGTGTTGCCGTGAGCAGACACGGTTCCGATCTGGCGTGGCTGTGGTGTAGGCCAGCAGCTGCAGCTCCGATTTGACCCCTAGCCTGGGAACCTCCATATGCCAAGGGCGCGGCCCTAAAAAGACAAAAAAAAAGAAGAAAAGAAACTTTCTGCACTGAAAACTCAGGCGAGTCCACGGTCTCGGGGGCCCTGCGCAGCGGCCCCTGCCCCCCAGCTGCCCCCAGCAGCCCCGCCCTGTTTGTCGGCCCCTGCGGTGTCTGTGCCACCTCGAGCTTGGCCACTCTGGGGGTAGGTGGCCAGCACCTGGGTCACCAGCAGCGGCCTGCGGGTGTCCCTTCGTGGCTCTCGAAGGGTCTGGGGCAAGGCCAGAGTCCGGCCCAGGCCAGAGGGGCGCCACCTGGGACCGGAGCAGTGGTCTCTCCACAGCACGACAGGCTGGTTCCTGGAAGGGCTGATTCGGGCGACGTCGGTTCAGGGGAGGTGGGGAACGGGCCGTGTCGTCAGGAGCCCCGAGAGCACAGCCGGTGAAGGAGGGACCCACCAGGGGCGTGCCACCTGCGGGCCTGCGGTCTGGGTCCGGCCGTCCCCACGAGGCCTCCCGTTCCCGAGAGTGGCTCTCCAGTCCTTGGTCCTCGGCCCCTGTGTGTGTGTGGCTTGTGTGTGCAACGGTGACTGGACGGGCAGTGGGGGTGGCCTGCTCGTGGCTGCGCTGGCGGACTCCCACTGGGAATGAGGACCCAGACGGGGGAGCCAGGTTGGGGACAGTGACCTGGGGACGTGTGGCGAGTCTGTCCCTGGACGCATTCAAGCCCGGACCGGCCGCCTCCACTTTGGATGGGGGCTGTGGTCTGGATCACTGGAGGCTCTGGATTCTGCTCTGTGTTTCCCAGTTCGGGAGAGTTGCCCCTTTTGGCAAATTCTCATTAGGTTGAGTTCCCTTCCCTGGCCGGCGCCTCTGGAGG
>PVHT021183583.1:6149015-6214403 GCA_004024745.2 Catagonus wagneri
GGAAGGGGGAGGCAGGGAGGGTGGAGGCAGGGAAGGGGGAGGCAGGGAGGGTGGAGGCTGGGCAGGGGGAGGCAGGGCGAGGAACGGCCCTAGACCTCATTGCAGGAGCCTGTTTTCTCCCACACGACTCTGGACGGTGGCAAACATACCAGACTGTTGAGGTCAAACACGGTGTTTGCTCCCAGGCTCAGAGTGATGCCAGCCTCCGGGAGAGTCCTGCACGTGGCCTCTGATCCTGTGGCCGGGTGGAGGGACGAGTGTCGCTCCCTCGGGACTGTGTGTGTTCACGGTGGGCTGGGGACATCAGAGCCGTGCGTCCTGCGTCTCCTTAGTCCCCGCCCCCCCGTGGCCGTGGGGTCCAGGGAGGGCCGGGCTGCTCTCCCCTCACCACACGCTGCGCTGGGGGGTGGCCGGCCCTGCTCGGAGCACCTGGCGCCCAGTGGGGCTTCCTGGCGGCAGTGTGGGGCGGAGTACACCGCTACCTGCTCACTGGGACGGGAGGAGGGCCCAGCGTGGCCGTGCTCGGGAAGGCTTTGAAGGAGCGGGCTTTCGGGTGCGGGTGGGAAGGGCTTGATCGGGAGCTTAGCGGGCAGTGTCACATGTGCAGAGTGCAGGCCAGGGCTGCAGGCCTTGTCAGAGCCTTCACAGTGCTTACTGTGCTCCGTCACCCAAACTCCAAACTGCCCTGAGGACTGTCTGTGCTGGGAGCCCCCAGCGGGCGGAGCACCCGCTTGGGAAGGACAGTGAGGCTTTGGGAGACGCGGAGGGAAGACGGGTCCAGGAAGGTGAACAGCACGGACCGCGGAATGGCGGCCTCAGCTCTGTTCGGGGAGACGGAGGACACGGGGAAGGGGTGGAGACAGGCCACGGTCCTAAACACTGGGTGCCCTGGGGACACAGGATACGGTCACCTTGTGGACGTCAGAACCGGGTCCAGCAGGCCTCAGGCCTCCCGTGCGCCCCCAGGGAGCCCCCGTCCGGGCGGTGGGTGGCCCGGCGCTGAGGGCAGCTCGGGGTCAGTTTGCACAGTCTGACCCGGACTCCCGCTCTCTTGGGGCGGCTTCTCGGCTGCCCGGTCAGCCCCGCCGCAGCCTCTCGGGAGAACGTTTGGTGGCCTAGAAGAGGGGTGCTGATCGCTTAATAACCAGCCCCGCGGGGGAGCCGGGTGGGCAGGGTCTGTGGTTTCCCCGGGCAGACACTTCCTCCGCGGCCGCTTCAGGCACGAGGTCACCGAGGTGGGCTGGGATCGGGTGCCCCCAGCACAGATTTCCATCTGCTGATGGAGGAGCAGCTTCAGCTCAGGAAATGCTAGGCGGGTGGAATGGCCGGTGTTTATTCCTTCTCAAGTGCAACGTGTTAAATTGTAAGTTTATAAACTTAATTTTTCACGATGACTATGTTTAAAGATTTTTCCCCCAATCCGTGGGAATGTGACAGTCGGCTCCCAGGAGCTGGTGTGAGCCTCTCGCCTCCTTCCGCTGGAGGTTTTCTCAGTGATAAACCCCTCCTGTTCTGTCCTGTTTCCTCCAGGCAAACGAGGGAGCAGGAGACCCCCCCTGACTTCTTCTATTTCTCCGACTACGAGAGGCACAACGCAGAGATCGCCGCCTTCCACCTGGACAGGTGAGCCCCCCGCGTTGTCGCCCGCGGAGCGCCCTGCGGCGTGCCTGGCCCCCAGGAGATGCTCAGGGGACCAGGGCCGCAGGGCGTGCAGTAGTGAAGCGAACAGGAAGGATTGAGTATCGTGAATTTTAACTTGGAGAGCCACAGGGCGGCCACCTGTCTGGGGACATGGAAGGTCACGAGTCTCACAAGACCAGGCCCTGCTCTCCGTGCTGCCTGGCCTCTGGGAAGCTCTGCTCAGCGGAACGTGACTTGCTTTGTGGCCTCACACGGCCCCTGATGCTGGGGGAAGCGGGCAGGTGGCCGAGGAGTGGCTGTGTGGCATGGACTCAGAGTTCTGCCCCTGCAGGGTCCATGGCCTGGCTCTGGTCAGCTCCGGGGGTCCAGAGATTGGCGGACCCCAGCCTCCCGTCCACCCTGCAGGCCCTGACTGGGCCGCGGGGCTCAGCTCTGTGCTCGGTGTGGCTGGGGCTGCAGCACTGGTGTCACCCAGGCTGGTTAGAGTACAGAATCCGAGCCCTCCCCAGACCGGGATTCAGAATCTTCATTTTAACAAGATCCCGCGTGATTTGTGTGCTCTTTCGAGCTTGCAAGGCTGGAGATTTTTAGAGATCAGAATCTTACGTGCTGGCAACAGAAATCCCCAAGTTTTTAACAATTTCCTTTGTTAAGAAGAGCCCAAACCCAGAAAAGTGCCTTTTTAAGAAAATGAGAGTCGCCCCAAAGCCTGAGGGCTGTGCAGTAGAAAAGGGGGCCTGTCTGCAGCGCGGGTGAGACGCGGGCGCAGCCGAGCTGCCTGACGGCCTCTGGGGGCAAAAATGGCTCCCATCCCCGCCCCTCTCCATCAAGCCAGCAGCAGGCCTGCCACGAGCTTCGGAAACATTTCCCCTGAAGCAGGCTGATTTAATTTAATTTTGTTTTAACCTCAGCCCTGAGGTGAGGGCATGACTGAGTTGCCTGGGCACTTGGAGGGCGGCCGGTGCTCTGCCAGCTCCCGGGCTGGTGGGTGCGTTTCTGCCGGTCAGCGCCCGCGCGGCAGGGCCCCGGCCCCGAGCAGGGCCCGACAGACGAGAGTGAGGCGTCCACTCGGCTCCATTGGGCACAGAGGGAGGACCGCCGCCCTGTCCTTCCTCCAGGATCCTGGACTTCCGCCGGGTCCCTCCGGTGGCTGGCAGGATGGTCAACATGACCAAAGAGATACGGGACGTCACTCGGGACAAGAAGCTGTGGCGAACTTTCTTCACCTCCCCAGGTGAGCTCACCTCCCGGCTCACCTGCCCCGGCCGCCGTGTTCGCTCCCTTCTCAGAGCTGCCAGAAAGTGCTGCGTCGTCCCGACCCCATCCCTGGGCTGGTGCACAAGCTGTTTCTTTCCTTCTTTCTCTTTTTGTCTCTTTAGGGCCGCACCCGCGGCATATGGGGTTCCCAGGCTAGGGGTCTAATCGGAGCTGTAGCCGCCAGGAAAATGAGAGCCAACAACGCAGGCTCCGAGCCACGTCTGCAATCTACAGCCTGGCTCAGGGCAACGCCAGATCCTTAACCACTGAGCAAGGCCAGGGTCGAACCCGCAACCTCATGGTTCCTAGCTAGTCAGGTTTGTTTCCACTGTGCCACGACAGCAACTCCCAGAGGTTGTTTCTGCTTTAGAAAACTCCCAGCCTCTCCGGAAGTCTTCTCCAGGTGGTCCAGCCAGAGGGGACCTCCATGCACTGAACTCCCCCAGACCGAAAAGCGCCCCAGCAAGTCCCTTACATAGTGGCGGGGCCTCCCGTTCCTCTGTTGCGTGCTGTCCAGGGAGCGGCCGCTTCCCCTGGCGCCTGGAGGCCTGCATGGGTCCTCCCGCACAGCCAGCGTGATGGGGTGCTGACAGCGATGAAAACTTTCGAGACTTTGCGTTCTGGACCTTAAAGGCACACGTAAAAAAAGTCACGCCCGGCTGAGGCACCCGCTGGTTCCAGATCTGGCACTGGGGGCTCCGTGGAAATGAATCTAACTAGCATCCACGAGGATGTGGGTTTGGTCCCTGGCCTCGCTGAGTGGGTTAAGGATCCGGCGTTGCCTTAAGTTGTGGTGTAAGTCGCAGGCGTGAGTCTGATCTGGCGTTGCCGTGGCTGTGGTGTAGGCCAGCAGCTGTAGCTCCGATTGGACCCCTAGCCTGAGAACTTCCATGTGCCGTGGGTGTGGCCCTAAAAAGCAAAACAAGCATTAGAAAAACCCTAGTAGGTGAGAAATTGTGCCTTTGACCTGCTTTTCCCTAACGACTGCGAGGTTACGCATCCTCTCACGTCCTTGGTGGTCATTTCTGCACTTTCTCTGGAGAAGTATCTTCTGAACCCCGTTGCTCATTGGTTAACTGGGTTATTCTTTTTATTACTGCATCATACGACTTCTCACACGTGCCAATACTGGATCCTTATCGGATTACAATTGGCAGGCATCTCGCCCATGCTGAGTTTGCTCACTTTCTTCTTGGTATGGGGGCCTCTTTCAAGCCACTGAACGGCCAGTAAACATCAAGTCTGGAATCTCCCCAGACTCCAGTCCCTGAGCTTTGAGGGTGACAAGAATGAGTGGGGGGGCTCCCCCTGCAGTGCAGTGGGTTAAGAACCTGACTACAGTGGCTCAGCTTGCTGGGGAGGTGAGGGTTTGAGCCCCAACCTGGCATAGGCTGCGGCTGTGGCTCTGATTCAGTCCTGGCCTAGAAACTTCCATGTGCCGCTGGTGCAGCCGTAACAAAACGAAAAGAATTAGTGTGGGTCAGATCCGACCTCCAGGCCCGGAGCTGAGCTGTGTGGCCCTCGGCCCGTGACGTGGGGTCGCAGCAGGTGGCTGAGGTCCCAGCGTGAGAGTGTGGGTGAGCGGCGCCCGTGGCGGGCCCGGGGCGCCGCCGAGCCCCCGCCTCACCGCACGGCCTGGCCCTCAGCCAACAACACCTGCTTCTACGGGGAGTGCTCGTACTACTGCTCCACGGAGCACGCGCTGTGCGGGAAGCCGGACCAGATCGAGGGCTCGCTGGCGGCCTTCCTGCCGGACCTGTCGCTGGCCAAGAGGAAGACCTGGAGGAACCCCTGGAGACGCTCGTACCACAAGCGCAAGAAGGCGGAGTGAGTGGGGCCAAGGCCGGACCCGGGCCCTGCTGCCCGGCTCTGCCTCAGGGCGGGTCAACGCCGCAGGGTGGGGTGGGTCCCTGCCCCTGGGTCTCCCGTCTTCGGCTGCGCCTTCAGGGGCCCTTCCTGCGAGAGAGACACCATCCTTCCAGCCTCGGAGACGTCCCTGCGAGCGTGGGGCCCGGCCCTGTTCTTAACCGTGACCTCCAAACACGGGGTCGCCTCGCAGCCCCGCGCTCCCATTAATGCTGCCTCGGGTGCTGCTGGCGGGTGTTCCCCGCGGACACTGTGTCCCGTGGCGACACCCCCCTGCCCCCGCCCCCCGTGCCGCCCCGGGGACCCGCTGTGCTAACCCGCCCGAGGCTGGCGGGGGCGTCCCGGTCCCGCAGAGGGGCCCACCCGCCTCGTGCCGCCTCCCGCAGGTGGGAGGTGGACCCCGACTACTGTGAGGAGGTGAAGCAGACGCCGCCCTACGACAGCGGCCGCCGCGTCCTGGACGTCATGGACATGACGGTCTTCGACTTCCTCATGGGTACGCCTGGTCTCGGCTCGTGCCCTGCTTCTCCTGGGTGTCCCGGCTGGCGGCCGGGTGGGGAGGGGGGGCCCAGAGCCGAACGCAGCCGGCGCGCTTGTCCCCGCAGGGAACATGGACCGCCACCACTACGAGACTTTCGAGAAGTTTGGGAACGAAACGTTCATCATCCACTTGGACAATGGAAGAGGGTGAGCCCTGCCCCACCCAGACCCAGGGGAGCGGCTGCTCAGCGGGAGGGACGGCACTGCCCCCGCAGGCCCCTCGTGTGACGCAGGGCTCCGCCAGGCCTCCTGTGGGGTGTACGCGCCCCTGGGAGCTGGGACACTGAGGCCAGGAGCAGGTATGGGCGGGGACCCAGCACACCGAACGTTCGGAGCTGCGGTGCTCGGATCTCTCAGGGTTTCAGCTCTCGGCACCTGGACAGCCACGTGTGTGGGTCACTCTTCGTGGCTATAAAAGCGCTGCTGTAGCCAGACCCTAGGCTGACCTGCTCCCGAGCCTTCTCCACTCGGCCTGCCCAGGACCCTGCACCTTGGAGCGTCTGCTCAGTCCAGTGGCCAGAATGTCAGGCTGCTTTCAGGCATCTACCTTGTCCCAGGTCTTGCACTGTCCCCCTGCAAGTGGCCTCCACCGCTCTGCTCTTCTTACTGTAGGTTTGGAAAATATTCCCACGATGAGCTGTCCATCCTGGTGCCTTTACAGCAGTGCTGCAGGTACGGCCCTGCTCCTCCCCTCGGGCCCCCCAGGTTCCCCCCTCACTGCCACAGATCAGGCCCCCTTCCCATCCCCCTCCCCAGCAGCACCCAGTGCCCCTCCCGGGACCCAGCTCCTGGTCACCGTCACAGCCCACCTTGCAGAGGGAGGCGCCAAGGCCCAGTCCTGCCCTCTGCCCCCTCCATGGGGCTCCCAGTCCCTCCTTCCGCAACTGGGGGGACGGCTTGCAGGGCTCTGGGGGCTGCCCCGGTGTCAGCCCGGCCCCATCTGCTTAGCGTGACGGGGGCCTGCTGGGGGCCTGACCGAGCTCTCCCCGCAGGATCAGGAAGTCCACGTACCTGCGGCTGCAGCTCCTGGCCAAGGAGGAGTACAAGCTGAGCCTGCTGATGGCCGAGTCCCTGCGCGTGGACCGCGTGGCCCCCGTGCTGTACCAGCCACACCTGGAGGCGCTGGACCGGCGGCTGCGTGTGGTGCTGCAGGCCGTCAGGGACTGCGTGGAGAAGGATGGGCTGTCCAGCGTCGTGGAGGAGGACCTGGGCCCCGAGCACAGAGCCTCCACTGGGAGGTAGTGACCGCGAGCTGCGGCCAGGCCAGCCGCCGAGGGACACGGTGGCACAGGAGCAGACGGACCGCCCGGGCCCCACTTTCTCCACTTTCCAGACCGCGTGGGCTGGGGGCGTGCCCTGTGCCCACGGACAGAGGCGGCCCAGCTGCAGGCCACCCACCCTTTTGTACGGAAAGGAAGCCTTTCTTTACTGTTTTGTATTTATACCTGGTGTAAATGTATGGAAGTAGAGACGGCCCCACGGCCCTGGACCGCCTGGCAGAGCACGTGCAGGCCCACCCTGCCCACGGCCACGTGCTCCTGTGAAGGGCCCGCACTCTGACCGAACTTACAGCAAAGACTCCCCCCCACGGGCCGAGAGTCACCTGGGGCTGCAGGAGACGCCTGAGGACATCGCAGACTCTCAGCTGTGGACGAATACGGCGTGGGCCTCCGGTGACCAGAGGGCCAGTCACTTCCCGGCCGCCCAGCCTCCTCGCGGCCCCTTCTGACTCTCTTCGGAAGCCTGGGCGCGAGCGTGGCGCGGCCCTGTGGCCAGCAGCCGGTTACCTCCGCAGCGTTTTCGTGGCGTAGTTGGCAATGTGTAAAAGTGCAATAAAGATTCAGCAAGTGTGTGCTGGGGGCCTTGCGGGGGTCTGAGTTCCTTACTCCCCGGTGCTCAGACACCTGCTGCCCACCCTTCCGGGGCCGGTCCCAGCCCTGGGTGTGGCCAGGCACCTGCGGTGGAAGGAGAGGCCTGGGGCCAGGCCTGCACCCACTCCTGGCTGCTCTCAGGAGCTGAGTGCAAATCCCTGAGGCCACAGCCTGGCACCACGTGGACACCCGTTTACCCAGGAGCCAGGACAGCGGTGCCTGGACAGGCCATAGGGACAACAGGGGGGCTGAGCCGAAGGTGGCCTGAGAGACCCAGCCCTCCAGCCACAGCTCCCCCACTGCTGCCCACGGTGCCTGTAGCCCATGTCGGGGGAGCGCTGCCTGGGGGGGGTGCTCTGGGCTTCCGAGCACCTCCTGCCTGTGCGCCGGGCCCTGGAGGGAGCCTGCCTGCCAAGGGCCCTTGTGAACCCCCAAGGGCTTCTTGCAGCAGAGGAATCACAGCAGCTTGGCCTTTCGGTAGGGGCTGTCTTGCCTGCTTCCCTCAGATCTCCCCGTGCGCACAGAGGCTGTCTGCCAGCCCGGAACGCCTCACCAGACAGCCCTGCTGGAAACTTGATCTTGGCTTCCAGGCTCAAGAACAGGGAGAGAAGAGCCTGCCGTGTCGGCTGCGTGGTCTGCAGTTCCGCCACGGCAGCTAGGGGACGATAAGAAACATGTGTCTGGTCTTTGTCCCCGCTCCTGACACAGAGCTAAAGACAAAGAAGGGTGTGGGGAGGCCAGTTATGGGGTGACCGGGAAGAGCGGAGGCGAGGGTGTGGGGGTCCCGGGGCTGAAGCCCGGGCTTCTCCCCATGGGTCTCTCGTGCTTCAGAGCCGGCCGGTCCCTCCCGGTGCTGAGGTGAGACGCTCACAAAGGAGCGTCCTTCACAACGCGAACGTCCCTCCGAAAAGGGCGCCGTCTACGCTGTTGTTTCTCAAAACTTCAGCTCAAATAACCCTCACACCAAAAGGGCACGTTAAAGCCACGGAGACAGTTTTGTTCACCGTCATCGCAACGGGGACAAGAGGCCTCAGCGCAGAACCGGCGGTTCCCAGCCTCGCCGGGAAGGTGGGGACTTCCGTGCAGGAGCAGGTGCGGTGGCGGGAGGAAACCCTGCTGGAGCTCTGGCTGAAGCAGCATTCCCGGGGGAGGCAGGCCGGAAGTCTCTGTCCACCTCAGTTAGCAGGATTCTCGCTAAAGTTGGCCCATGCAAAGGAGACACGGGAGGGGGTGCAAAGGTCAAGGCCTCGCCGGGAGGGGCTTCTGCAGAGCGACGCCTGTCGGGGAGAGAAAGAGGCTCTCAGGCCCTCAGCACACAGGAAGCTCCCAGAGGCTCCAGAACTGGGGCAGCGGCCTGGGATGCTTCAGTGTGGGGCCAGCAGGCCGCCGGCCCACCTGGGGGCCGCGGGTGAGGCTGGAGCAGACGCACAGCAGAAGGGCTCTGCACGAGGCCCGAGCCCTGAGAACGCTGCGGGTGGGACCAGGAAGACAAGCAAAGGAAGACAGGACGAGGGCCAGAACCCCTGAGAACCACGAGGAACAGACTGTGGCCTCGTCTGTGGGAACCTGCCTAGAAGGGCGGCCTCGAGGACGAGGCACAAGCATCAGTCCGGGTGACGGCCACACAAGGAAGGCAGTGCGGCCAGCGGCTCCGCTGGGCCATGATGCGGTTCCCAGACAGAACAGCGCGCGTCAGCAAGGGGAAACTGTGAGGGGCGGGGAACCAAGTCCTCTCGCGTAGAAGGTTGGTAGGTATTTTGTAAAACTTTAAAGGTCTGTCATTTAGAAGTATGGACGTAATGCAAAAGTGGGACAAAAACAGCACACTCAGGGAGACTTACGGAAAGTGATTTCTCTGGGTCTTTGCTTCAGGGACTGGGATGAGGTGGGTGGGGCCTTTTCCACGATTTGAGCTGTAAGGCTATTTAAGACTTAAAAGTGTGGTCGTCTAGGAGCTCCGCCGTGGCTCAGTGGAAGCGAACCTGACTGGTATCCATGAGGATGCAGGTTCGACCCCTGGCCTCGCTCAGTGGGTCGGGGACCTGGCGTTTCCGTGAGCTGTAATGTAGGGTGCAGATCCCACGTTGCGTGGCTGTGGCGTAGGCTGGCAGCTGCAGCTCTGATTCGACCCTTACCCTGGGGACCTCCATGTGTTGCACCTGCGACCCTAAAAAGGAAAAACACAAAACCAAAAAACTGCGGTCATCTATTCCTTGGCTACAGATTCAAAATGCAAATAAAGCTGGTGGGCCGGAGGGGAGGCGGGGCGGGGCCTGCGCCGTGAGCCGGCCCTCCTGCCCCGCCTTGGCTCTGAAACCCACCACGCCCGTCCAACACCGCCTACACCGAGGCCCTACACCGAGGCCCGGGTGGAGGGACTTTCCTGAATTAAGGCAACACTGCCTGGCGTTGGGATCCAGATGTGCCAGACCCCCGAGAGGGGGCAGCTGCGGGGGTGTGGCGGAGGGCGTCTTGAACAAAGCAGGAAAAGGCTTCCGATTCTGCTCCTTTTCCTGAGGGTTAGGCTGCCTGCTCCGTCCAGCCTCCCTCCCAGGGCCCTGCCCACTCCCCACGGGAAACTCCCAGGAGTCGCCATCCCCCACCCAGAGGGACCGTGCGGGCAGCAGGTGAGCAGAGACACGCCGAAGCCTTGGCTGGTGGGGGTGTCGATGGCTTTTGGAGCAGAGCCCACGTGCTCACAGGGGCCTTTCTCCCTCTGCTCAGAGCTGGGGTTTGTGGGCTGGCCAGGGGCTGGGAACCTCGTCCGCCCACCCCAGAGCGAGGGGCAGCTCCCGCGCTCGCGGCTTTAACCGATAAGTGGGAACAGAAGGCCAGAGGCGTCCCTGGGGGCAGCGTCCGCAGGGGGAACTCCAAGGCCGCACCCAGGCCCGGGCGGCCCAGCCCCGCTGCTGGGGGCTCTGGTCAGGAAGCTCCGCCCAAGGCCCGCGCTCTGACCCTTCTCCGCCCCAGGTCACAGCTCCCCCAGCGGCACTCGCGGGATGTGTCCTGCGGCCCCTGTCCTGCGGCCCCAGCCCACGTCTGCGCCTCTTGCACCATCTAGTGGAGAACCTGAGTAAAGCAGGACCAGACTCCCCAGGGCGGAGATGAGTCCGGCCTGGAAGTCCCCTAGGTCCTCAGGGCTGGAATACGCGACCCCAGCTGCCTGGCAGGTGGGTCCTTCAGCCAGGCTAGCCATCAGCAAGCCGTGCCGGCCGCCCGGGCCCCCACCAGGCCAGCCTGTCCTTTCAGTGTCTGGGGATCCGAGTGGCCCCCCAGGCCAGTCCCAGAGCCCAGGGGACTGTTGGACTTGCCCTTCGTTGTCCGGGACGCGGCACAATGCCTGGCACGCCAAAAATACCTGTGGAATCCGTGCCTCATTCTTCAGTGAACTTGGAATACGCCATCGATTTCAACCCTAAAGGAGAGTGTGGAATTCATCTGATGGGTTGAAGCGCTCTGGCCTTCCAGAAGCTTCTGGAAGCACCATCTCTGTGGCGCTCTCAGGCCGAAGCCCAGCCCCCCACCCTGGAACTGTAGTCACATCCTTCCCTGAAGGACCTGGGTTCAAATCCTGCCTCACACAAGTGGGGCGAGGTGGTTACTGTGTCTGCCCCCTAAAGAGAGTAAACAGCGGGCCTGACTTGTGGGATTGTCCTGAAAAATGTAAAAAACCTTAGAACACTGCTGGCCTGTGACTGCTGCTGATGCTGCCATCATTAGTGGTATTTTTAAGAAAATCTGGCTCCAAGTTAATAAGTTATTTCCAGCAGTAAGTCAAGCACAAGTTTCCGAACCTGAAAAAACCAGTTCACGTCTGGAAGATTTTCTAACCAGCCAGCCTTCATTTTCTCTTCGGTTAGACAAGCGAACAACTCTTAGGCGCCTTCTTGCGTGACGGCGAAGGGCGAAGCTCCTCCCCGCCCCCAGATCTCGTCTGAGGACCCGCAGCCCCTCTGGCCTTGCCTTCCCGGGTGGACTCAGTGCCGTTTGGAAGGGAGCCCCCCGATTCCGCGCCCCCAGGCCTGGCCCCAGGAGGCCTAGACAGACCACAGCCTGCTCCCACTCTCCTCCTGTGCGTCCCCTGAGATCCACAGGGGAGCCGCCCTCCTGCCACCTGAGCCTTCCCTGCCCCCCACCTGCTGCAGGCGAGCGAGTGTCCAGACCCCACGTGGACAAAGCCCTCAGAGCCAGGCCCATGCGCACAACGGCGGGGAGAACATTCCTCGTGGCCACTGCACGTCTACACGCACGCGTGGACCCAAACACAACACGCAAGTGATTGCAGAGTCTCACCAGGGGTGTCACAAGGCGCATCACGGGGTCTGAGGCCAAGTTCCCGCTCCAGGCAGAGAAGCGCAGCCTGCAGGCCTCGGGGTCCTGCAACTCGACTTTGGTGTTTTCTGTGGCCCCTGGAAGCGCCCCACGCCCATGAGGGCCCCGCAGCGGGTGCTCCTCCACGGGGCCGGCGTGTGGCCTTTACAGGGAAGGGACGGTTTCTTGAGGAGGGGTCAGCACATGCGGGGTATGGAAGGCGCCAGCAGCGCCAGGCACAGACTTGAAATCCCCTCCCCGCCAGCTTGGGCTTGGGCTGGCCACCAGAAGTGTTTGCCGAGATGCGGAAGGCTGGCGGGAAGTAGCAGCATGGTTTTTATTTGTAAATCATAATCTAACACGGGATCAAAGTCCTTATTTTAAGGCGTCAGCTGCATGCAGTGACTGACGGTCTCGGAGGAGGCAGCTTCTGGGCCGTGAGAGACAGGGCACCGGAGACACGGCTGGGAGCGCTGGACCCCGAGTCTCTGGCCGGATTCTGGCACATCCGGGACCCCGGCTGCTCTGGGGCTGAAGGAGGAGGCGCAGAGCCTGGGGACAGAAGGGGGGACTGTCCCATCCCTCTCGGTGGCCCTGCTCCCGGCCCCCTCTGGCAACCCGAGAGCCCACTCTGGAGGCCCAGGAGCCAGGGAAGAACCTACCTGCCTCCAGGGACACTCAGGCCGCAGCCGGGAAGAGCCTGCCAGTGACCTTAGCTCTGGGTCAGGGGACCCAGCCATCTGCTCTGGAGTCTGGGCCCAGAGGGAGCCACACCAGGCGGAGAGTGGGAGGGGTGGTGAGGGGTGGTCCCCTCCTCCCTCCCCCCCTCCCCCTCCGTCGGACCACCCAGCACGCGGTTCCCTCCTCCCTCCTCGGTCAGAGGGTCGCTGAGAACTGGCTCCGCTCCCCCCCACCCCAGCCGCTTTACCGGCGACTGGGGCCTCCCCCGCGCCGGGATTGGACGCGAGAGGCCCGGGTGGCGGCGGGCGGCGGGCGGCGGGCCGCGGGCAGGGAGGGGGACCCCAGGCTCCCAGGTTCCCAGCCCTGGCGGAGAGCGGCTCTGGCGGCAGTGCAGACGCCGCTGGTCCGCGCGGGAGAGGACGTCCGCGCAGACCTGGCGGGCCGGCGGGCGGCGCGGAGGAGGCGGCAGCAGCGGTGGCCCCGCAGGCGCCGGGTGCGCCACGATGTTTGACAGTTCGCAGTATCCTTACAATTGCTTCAATTACGACGCGGACGACTACCCCGCGGGCAGCTCCGAAGAGGAGAAGCGGCTTACGAGGCCAGCGTACAGGTGACCGTGGGGCCGGAGCGGGGCGCGGGGGAGGGCGCCTTCCTGCGTCAGGGGCCCAGGACTTGCCTGGGACGAGGGAGGACCTCCGTCCACACGTCTGGGGGCAGCCGGGAAGGTGCCGCACCCTCCCCGAGGAGCCCCCGCGTGTGAGGCAGATCTTCCGGGGTCCACGCGGTGCAGGGGCGCGGGGAGCTCCAGGGGTCCTACACGAACAACGCCTTCCCGCTCGCCACCGCCGACGCGCCCGGCGCCTGGGGGGAGGGAGAGCAGAGCGGGTGCCCCTGGAGTGGCCCTGCGCGCGGGGCGGCGAGACTCCAGACGTGCTCTGGGGCCCCCTCCGCCCCACCCGCCTGGCCTGAGCGCCCCTGTTTGCAGCTACATCGCGCTGATCGCCATGGCCATTCAGCAGAGCCCGGCGGGTAGGGTGACCCTGTCCGGCATCTACGACTTCATCATGCGCAAGTTCCCCTATTACCGTGCCAACCAGCGCGCCTGGCAGAACTCCATCCGCCACAACCTGTCCCTCAACAGCTGCTTTGTCAAGGTGAGCCCCTCCCGCCCCCGGAGCTGTCCCTGAAGGTTCCAGGCCTGGTGACACCTGGACCAGGTCATCCCTGATTGGGGATGGGGGTGGTATTTTGTAGCGGTGGGCCGCTGCTGGAAAGTTCCTTCTTAGCGATCTGGGCTGCCTCCTCGGGCTCACCGAGCGCTGTCCCCACCCCCAGGCGAGGGGCGCGTCGTTTCCGGGCTGCCCAGGGCTCACCTGGCGCCCAAAGTGGCCCTGAGTGAGCCGGCGGGCAGGGCGGGGCGCACCCGGGAGCCGACCCAGCGCTGAGTCCCCTGCTCACACAGGTGCCGCGGACAGAGGGCCACGAGAAGGGCAAAGGCAACTACTGGACGTTCGCCGGCGGCTGCGAGTCGCTGCTGGATCTCTTCGAGAACGGCAACTACCGCCGGCGGCGGCGGCGGCGCGGCCCCAAGCGCGAGGGGACCAGGGGCGCGCGCGCGGCCGCCGCGGAGATGCCCCCGGGTCCCCCCGAGCCAGCCGGCGCGGGGGCGTCCCTGGCGCCCCGCCCCACGCCGCCAGCCCCCGCCAGCCCCGCGGCGCTGGGGAGGGAGGAGCACAGAGACATCAAGTTCAGCATCGACTATATCCTCTCGGCGCCGGACCCGTTTCCCGGGCTCAAGGCACCCTGCGCGCAGGAGGGCAGATACCCGCCAATGAACCTCCGCCTGTGCACAATGTGAGGGTTGGAGGCTGACCCCCGCCCCGGGCTCGCACCCAGGCAGGCTGGTGTCTTCCTGGTGATTTCAGCCCACCTCCACCCGAGACCTGGGGCTTAGCCACATCCCACAAACTTCCAAACTCACGCTCAATGCTGAAAGCAGCCTGGGGTGGAGGGAAAGTAGGTGATCTGGTGAAAGGCAATCATTTCAGTGCCACGGCTTTATCCCTTCAGAAATAAAACCCACCGGGGTCCTGCTGACCTAAGAGTTTGCTCTAGATTCGCCAGATGGCGCTGCTCAAGTTCAGGGTCGTGCCCATTTAGAGACAAGGTAACTTTGGAGAGTTTGCTTCTTGAACCACTGCGGGCAGGACCTGCCAGCGAGCTGCGTCGTCGGTGCAGTCTGTGGGCATCTCCCCTAGAGCTGGAAACACGGCGCAGTCAGTCAGCTGTTAATTGATCCTGAGACTGTGGCACGAGGGTTTTGACTGCGTCCCTCTTCTGGATGACGGGACTGGAAGTGATAAATGCGTCTCGTGTTGTGGGCAGATGATTGTTCGTTAATGGTTGTTTAGAAAGTCCGTGCACTTTTGTATACAGAAAAGAAGGAAGGAAGAAACAGGCCAGTGTTGGGGAGAGGTGGGGAGGCCCAAATCTGGGACGGCAGGGGGCGAAACACTCTGCCTAGTTCTTCTGAGCAGGGAGTAAGCTCTACCGGGGTGCGTTCCATCGAGCTGATTTCCCGAGAAAGTAGACATTCCACGGCAGACAGCCGATAAATTCCTTCTATGCTGTGAGGTGTACAATTAGGAACTGCACAATTGCAAGCACTGGAGGTGGGTGCACTGCACTTGAAATGTAAATGATTTAATTACCGTGTAGAGACGGGCATTTAAAAAAACACAATTATGCACAGTGAAACTATTTGACCAACCTTATCATTTTTCACCAGCCCATTTTTGCAGAGTTAATTGCTTTCCATGACTTAATTTGAACATTAGTATGGATTACACCTAATCTGATTCACTAGGTGACAAAAACTGACTAATTTTGTAAATAGCAAAAATACACCCAAGAAGCTTGGCTGTCTCCACTAGGAATTACATAGTCCTGTTTTATCAGACTCTTGAGAAACTGGGGCCGGGGGTCGATGACAGCAGGCGGGCAGCCTGAATCATGCAAAAGACATGCTTCAATTCGGCTTCATTTCTAATTCAGAAGGCTGGACATTTCATGAAATCGCTGTCTTCCTTCCTTCCCCCACCCTGTAAATAGAACCCCACGTGTTCCTGTCATTGTTTTCAGGAGGAGGGAGATGCCGGTTCATCACAACTCGTGTGCAGTGCTTGGCCCTGACTGCAGAGTGGGCATTGGCCGTGCTGTGCCCACTCGGCCCGGCCAGGCTGCCAGCTGCTGCCACTGCCAATGGGACAGGACCAGGGCTGTAACATGGAGGTCAGCATGCCTTTGCAAAACTCACAGCCAGAACTCTTTGCTGGGGAAGCAGCCAGAGCCTGTGGGCCCTCACAGCTGGCCAGGCAGGGTGCTGAGCCCCTGATGCCAGCTGTCCACTGGTCAGCACCCAGCCCTGTTCCCTTCATCCCATCTGCAGATCCGGGACCTGCAGCACAGTGGACCCAGACCCAGGCTGCAAGCGTCAGGGTGCCCACACACAGCTCCCACTGTGCTGTGGCCATGCACGTGCATGCGAGCTTGTGTGTGTGTGCGCGCGCGCTCATGCCTCGTGGGTGTGTGCTGTGTCTGCCCTGTTACTCATACCCCTTTGTCAGTTGTGCTGAAAGTGTCATTTTGAATAGCGGATAACTCAGACGGCAAACCAACGCAGGTGGTTCCAGACAGAAGTTCAAGGCAGATAGGGTGTCTGAAGATAGATTTTTCTGCTGCCACTTGGGCAGGTGAAGTTTCATTTTATCTTTCGAGTTCTCTTCCAGAGCTTCGCTCTGATGATCAAGGCTCATCGAGACAGGAAGACCCTTTGCCCTGAGCCAGAAAATCCGAATGCGCCAGCCTTGGCGCTGGGACGAGCCCTGGGAACCGGGAGGTTGGAGTCCGCCGGGCGTCCCTGCCATGTTCCTGGGCAAACGCCCACAGCGGCCAGAGCAAGAAGCGGCACGGGGCGGTGAGAGCCACGCACTGTGAGGTGTAGCATTTGTTTTGCAAAGGATATCAATCATGTTTTTAAAGGCAAAGGGACATTTTCAATTTGCCAGCGTGTGATACCCCGCAACGTAAGAAAGGCCCCCAGCCCTCCGAGTGAATGGCATTTAATCCCAAACAACACACGGGGCGAGGGCTGGACTGACCTATTCAAATGTCGCCTCCACCACGCACACCTGCCCAACGCGATTATAATTAAATCCTTTATGCCTTTCTTGCAAACCCGCTGATTGATCACCAGTCGTACATCACCCGCGCATTACCCCGAGCAGACGTCTGCCACTCGCGTCATGGATCACCGGGTTTCCATTAACAAAGTCGGGGCTGCGTGTGGGGGTTCCACGGAGACTCGCGCAAACCGCCGTCGTGGGGAGCGAGCTGCTGCCGCGCTGAGCGGCTCGGGGCCTGCAGAACGGAGGGGTGTCCGCGCCGGGCTCGGTTCGGCTCGGGGCAGACGCGGGCAGCAGGGGAGACCCGCGCACACTGGCCTCCCCCCCAGGGGAGGGGACGGAGCCCTAGGACAGGTCTGTGAGCGAAAATGGACCCGTTTCTTACCCCTGGGGTCTAGGGTACCCCTGTCTCCCCAGAGAGGCCTCCGTCAGCCGTCGGTGTCGGTGCTGTGGACACGCGGCCAGACGGACAGGCCTCCTGGACCTGCTGGCCGCCGGCCCTCTCCCGGGCAGCCGAGGAGAGGCTTCGTTTCTCTTCAGGCTCCTCCCTTCTTTCATCGAGCGGCTCTGGGGGCCGTTTATTCAGTCGTTCAACCAACATTCACGAGTCCAAGCTGGGCGCTGGGGGGCAGTTATGAACCAGAGCGCAGACGGTCAGCGTGCTGAACTGGCAGAGTCCCACCCTCCTTCAGTGACATGCGGGGTGGTGGGTAACTGGGGGGCGGTGCCACAACCGCCTTTGCCTCGAGGGGCGTCCTAGGTGGGGGGGGCAGCAGAACAGACTGAGGCCAGTGTGGCTGGAGGGTGTGCAGGGGAGAGCCCTGTGTGCTCTCCCAGCCCCTGACCCGCCAGCCAGGAGTCTGGGGGCTGCCGGAGTCGGAGAGGAAGCTCCCATCAGAAGGGACACAGAGGCTTTGCATCAGAACAGTCCCATGTCTGAGGCCCGGGCTCCACCCGGATCACGTTAACGGAGGACTCAGTCCTCAAAAGACACTTGAAGGTGGGCACTGGGCAGGGAGGTTTTCAGGCACGTGCTGATCGGGCCGAGCCCCACGAGCAGCAGTTACAGGGCACGTCGCCCAGGGGTGCGACGACCGCAGCAGGTCTTGGGTGCAGATGGCCCGGGGGGTGGGGGCCGGGCGAGTGCCCTGGGGGCGCTTTCATCCCCGTCCGTCTGCAGCCGCTTCCCTGCCCAGACACGATGGGTTGTTGCTGCTCGCGCAGGGCCACACGGGCTCGGGGCTCGTCCTCCACGGGCCCCGCAGCAGTCAGGGTCCAGCCGGACGGCCGTCCTTGTAAACCGGCAGCCAGCCTGGCCTGTCACGGCTCCTAAGTGCCAGGCCCTTGCCAGAGGGGTCTCAGCTTCCCAAGGCCTCGCAAAGCCCTCGTCTTGGCGTGCGGTGGGTTTGAACTCAGGGGTCTGACCACACCCAGTGTGTCAGCAGTTTGCCTGGAGGGCCCAGGGTCATTGGCGGCTGCCGTGGGTGTCGCACTCGGGGTCATTCTGGAAGGTGAGAGACGGTGTGAGTCAGGGCCAAGGCTGGGGTCCCCGCACACCCAAGCCCCCGCCCCTTCTCACCGACACTGAGAAGAAGGACGTGCAATGACGACCAGGGGGAGTGTGGAGGCGCCTCTGGGCCTCCCTGATGGAGGGCCCTCTCCGGGGCCCTTGACTTGGGGTCCTGTGAGCAGAGCCAGGCAGGTCCGCTTCACCGTCGCGGGAACTGAGGCTCAGGCCCTGGGCCCGTCCCCCACAGCTTCCGGCTCAAGGTGCTGGGGTCCTGGCTGCGGCGGGGGAGACACCCTCCGGCCCGGAGGACAGGCGCGCACTCGGCCCTCCCCGCGCTCCGTGTCTGCTCGCATTCACCGCCCGACCCAGCGCAGGGACCTGGATCCTGGGGTCGGAGCGTGTGGACCCCAGCAGCCTACGAGGTGGGTCGACACTGCCCACCCGTCCCCACAGGACCAGCCTGGCTGTGGGGGCAGCACTCACTTCGAGAGGAAGCACTCTGTCACCCAAGCTTTTATTTTGCATTCAGCCAAATTAACCACCCACAAACCTCCGCAACGCCACGTTTTCCGCCCGTGAGAATCACCAAGTGCGTCTCACGTGAACGGGCCTCGCTGCTCGGGCGCAGCCGGGTCCCCAGACCGAAGGCACAGTCTGTCAGGCTGCTGGCCACAAACCGACCATCCTCACCCGCGTCTGGGCAGCTGCGTTTCCCCGGCTTTAGGCGACCTCGGGTCCACACGAGATGTGCGTTCACTCAGCTGAAACCCGCAGCATTAGATTGGTGACACAGCAGGAGAGGCCACGCGGCTGTGCCATTTTCAGCGAGCGGAGGGGACTGGCCGGGACGGCGGACTCCAGCCCCCTGGCTCTGCTCTGTGCCGGACGCTCCCTTCCCGGGTTCCCGCCAGGCCACCGCCCCGTTACCCACCCACCGCAGGGCTGTGTTTTGATGCCGACGCCGCTGGCCCAGGAACCCACCATCCCCCCAGGCCCCCCCACTGCTCACCTCGCTCCCCTGGGGCTGCTTCACCTCCACACATACTGGGTCCTGGGCCCAGAGACCTCGCTGTCTGCCCCCGAATCAGGGCCGAGGAGAGAGCTCAGACCAGCGCCCCCTTAAAACACGCCTGGTGAGGGGAACCCAAATGTAAAGGGGCCGCTGCCCGCGTGTCCTAGGGTCTCGCGGGGGACGGAGGCAAGGCAGGTGCAGCAGAGGCCATGTGCCAGGAGGCCAGGCCCCCGGCGTCCCGGACGGCAGGGCCACAGATGACGTGCCACAGCCGACAGCGAAGCTCTGCTCCCAGCCGGAGGTCTGGGGAGGCCACGCGCAGGGGGCCTGGCCCTGCAGCCGGACGAGGAGACCCAGGGCCACAGGCTGGAGCCCTCAGGGCGGGTGGGCGCAGCACGTGGCCCCCCTCAGACCCAGGTCCCAGCCGAGGGCGTCGTCAGCGGGAACCTTGGGCCCTGACCCCCGCAGCAGAGGGCTCCTCGTCCGCGGGCTCAGCGGCCTGGGGGTCGGGGTGCGTCTCAGCGCCGGGCGTGCAAGGGGCCACGTGTGCACGTCTGCCAGGCGTGTGTCCGTGAGTGCTGGGGGTGTGGGTGTGGGTGCGCGTGAGTGTGCGCAAGCAGGCGCCTGCCCTGTGGGTGCGCACCCGCCAGTGTGCAGACGTGAGTGTGTCACGTCAACACAAACTCCTTTTCCAGTCCTTTTTGTGCCAGGAAATGTGTGTGCCAAGCAGAGGCGCCTGGAGCTCCCCAGGTCGCGGGAGCGGCCCCTCTGCGGGGGCGGCTGGCAGGGGTCCCCGCGGAGTGAGCCCCCGGGAGGCGCTCGGCGGGACACGGTGAGAAGCGCTCTCAGAGGAGCGGCACCCTGGATGGAAGGTCCGTCCGTGAATCAAAGGGAAACAGCAGATGCCTTTTAACCCTGACTGAGGTGCGACTGGGGGCGGGGCTGAACGTCCACTTGCTCGTGGAGTCTCAGAAAAATCGTGTCCGTAATCGCCCCCAGACCGAGGGCCCCTCCCCCACAGGGAAGCCCCTGCTGCCTGCCCAGGTGGGGGTGGGTGTCCAGCCCCCGGTCTGCCGGTGCTGAGGGCCCAGCATGCGTCACAAACGCGGGCTCAGGCCACAAGGACTTTCCAAGTGCCCCCAGAGGGCACGCACCCCGGGATCCTCCTCCAGAGAGCTCGGCAGCCACCCCCTCACCACTCCCTGCTCCGCTCGGTCCAGGCCCCAGCGCCTCCCATCTGCCTGTGGCGACCAGCCCCAGGCAGGACACTCAGGACAGGGCCAAAACCGTCTCCAGGGCTGCAGGGCTGCCTCCGACAGCCCAGATCTGGCCCAGGGCTGAGGCGGGAGAGGAGGAGCCGTGAGCACAAAGCCCAGAGAGAAGGCTGAGGCCACAGGAGCTCCGGTTACCATGGAGAGGGAGCCCAAGCCGCCCAGGACTCGGGTCCTGGGGGGGGACCAGGTGGGGGAGGGCTGGGGCGCCCGGGCCTGTGCTAAGGCTGCAGGAGTCAAAGAGAGAGGACTGGGGGTGTCAGCTGCTGCCTCCCCGGCCCGAACTTACTGCCAGCTGTCCCACCAGGACCAGAAAACTGATCTCTGTGAGAGACCACCGTGTGCCGAGTACACTGTCGTTTTATGCAAGCCCAGCTAATGTCACCCAGGAGGCAGAGGCAGTTGGACTTCAGATCCGACCAAGGACTCGACAGTAGAAAGACAAATAATTCCACCAGAAATTAAGCCAAGGATCTGGACAGACATTTCTCCAAAGAAGATGTTCGAGTGGCCAAAGAAGCTCACCAAGAGATGCTCGACTCCCAGAGATATGCACCAAGTATGGAAAACAGCGGCTCAGACAGACACCTGTCACAAATGTCTGTGGCAGCATTATCACGCACAAGAGCCAAAAAGTGGAAATCACCCAAACGTCCACCCCTGGATGAACCAAATGAACGAAAAAGAGCTCCAGCCACGCACTGGAATATTATTCAGCCATTAAAACTGATGCTGCAATGTGGGTGAGCCTGGAACACGCGCCAAGTGAAAGAAGCCATCACGACGGGACGTGCCTTGTGTGTTTCCATTTATGTGAAATGTCCAGAACAGGCAGCTCCGTGGGGACCGAAAGCACAGTAGTGGTTGCCGTGGCAGCAGGGAGAGGATCGGGGGCACAGCTAGGGACGTGGGCTTTCTTTTTGAGGTGACGAAAATGTTCTGGACTTAGTGGTGATGCTTGACCGACACTGTGAATGTGCGAAAACCTGCAGAACTGTGCCCTTTAAGACAGTGAGTTCTGTGTTACGTGGATTTACATCTTAATTTTAGAACTGCACGCACGCCCTAAGCTAGGTGAAAGCCCCGCTCAGTGTCCCGGCCACAGAAACCGTGAGAGCGTCGGCATCTGAGCGTTAGCCTCCTTGTGCCCAGGACGGGGCAATAACGGTGGCTCACAGGCTGCAGAGCCTGCTTAGGAGATAAGCGCGGAATGCCCGGCCATTGCGCGACACGCCTGAGATAACGCCTGGGATGTGACACGGGGCTTGCAAAGCGGGGCCGTGCAAGATACGTCATCTGGCCCTGTTCCCATCACACCTGTGGGTGATTGGGGCCTGACCCCTGGGAGGCGGCCTCGATCCTACCTGCCTCCGCCCACAGCAGCACCTTCAGCCTTTGAGCTGAACGCAGCTCCTACCTGCAGCCCCCTCCCCGCGCCCCTCGTGCGTCCCGTGTTCCTCCCCAGGGGCGGCAAGTGCCAGGCCTGCCGCCCCCTCCCCACCAGGACCAGCCTGCAGCCAGAGGGGCGTCCCGGGAATCGCCCCAGCCCCGCCCATTCCCAGAACAAAGCTCAGGTCCGGGCCCCCACCAGGCCAGGGCTGCCTCCCCCACTGGCTTCGGCCGTGCGGTCTCCCGCTGTTCCTGCCAGGGTCTGCCCGGAGCGATCCCCACGCTGCCTCCTCACTGGGTGTCCGAGCAGTGCCGCTGCCTGCTGGCCTTCCCGGCCACCGTCCGAGTCAACAACCACCCAGCGCTGTCTTCTCCCTCGGCTTAGTTTTTGTTCTTGTTTTTGGGTTTTAGGGCCACACCTCGGCATATGGAAGCTTCCAGGCTAGGGGTCGAATCGGAGCAGCAGCTGCCAGCCTGCACCACAGCCACAGCAGCGCCAGATCCTCAAGCCCCTGAGCGAGGCCAGGGATGGAAGCCGCGTCCTCGCAGACGCTGAGTTGGGCTCTTAGCTTGCTGGGCCGCCAGGGCAGCGCCGTCTTGCTTGGTTTTTAACTGCAGTCCCAGCGTGCTTCATGGTGCTGTGTTGTGTTAATTATATTACAATTGTCTGGTGTTTGTCCTGCTCCCCCTAGAGTCCAGGCTACGGCCACAGACCCGCCCTTCCCCCGCGCTGTCCCCGGGCCCCAGGACAGCGACTGCCTTGCAGCAGGAGCCGCCCAAGCTGAGTAGGAGAGGGTGCCCGCGGGAAGCGGCCTCTCAAGCCCGTGTCCCCATCTGTAAAGTAAGGGAGTGGACTGTGATGGACAGCCCTCCTTAGAGCTCCAGGCGCCGCACAGGTGGCCCCGCACCACAGGTGGCCGTGTACTTGGCAGGGACCCCCACTGGGCATGCAAACTGAGCCCGGCTGGACTTCGTAGGGTGGGCAGCAGCTCCTTCATTCCACCTCTGCCCACCGACCTCCTGTGAATAGGCTTCAGGGTGCCTAAGGGCTCGGAATCCACATCAGCTGACCTGCTGGCCTAGGGACACGAAAGGCGTCTGCATCTCCCACAGGGGAGGCCCAGAGGGTGCACGCCCGAGTCTTGCCACCAGGTGGCAGCAGAGCGCCGTTGGCCGATCCTCGGAGCCCTGAGCCTGGAGGGGTTGGGGGTCTCCGTCGTGGAGTGCGTCCATCCGCTCCGCCCAGACCCCTCTTCCCACCAGCTTCCCCAAATGCATGGCCCAGGCCCCACCCAGAGCGCATCACCCACAGATCCAGCCTCCCCACACCCACCGAAGGTGCCTGGGTTTGGGGTCCATGGTCCTCCAGGGCCACCTCCTCAAAAGAGCTCCTGCAGCCGGTGATGGAGCCGGGGCGCGGGGGCAGCAGGCAGGCTCTGAGTCCAGAGCGCTCATCAAAGGCCAGGCCTTTCTAAGCACCTGACACCCCGTTTGTAGAGGAGGGCACCCACTCGGAGAAATGACCCACGGGGAGCCCTGGGGCACAAGCAGAGAAACCAGCGGCCAGGCAGGCCCTGACGCCTCCACACTCGCCACAGGACAGCTGCCCAGTGGGGCTCCCGGGAGACACCCTGAGAAGCAGGCACAGGGTGCAGACCCACGTGTCTAGCTCCCGTCGGTCCTCACGGCCCCTGCCGTGCTCCCCACCCTCCTAGAACACCTCTTGGCCTCTGAGTGAGCGCGAATCTCCGTCCCTGCCGTCCTGTCTGAGGAGGGTGGTGCTCAGACCTGGGGTGGGGGACCGTGGAAGGTCTCCCCGGTGGCGCCCAGCGCCCTTTTGGGCCATGGAGTGTGGAAATCCAGACTGACCCCAACCTGCCCCTCTACCGTTTTGTACAGAAGCAAACGCAGATGCCCTCTGTCACAGACTGCAGAGTGTCCGTGAAATCTGTCTCGAAGATATCCTGAACCTGGGTGGGGCTGCTTGGGGGTGTGCCCCCAGCTCCTGGTCAGGGGCACTTCCATGTCCTCTGATTTTAAAGCTATGCCCACCGAAGTGTTGGGTTTTTTGTTTTAAGTAGTGCTCTGTTTTATTTTTATTTTTTACATTATTTTTTGGCCAAGCCTGCCTGCAGCATACCTAAGTTCCCAGGCCAGGGATCAAACCCGAGCCACAGCAGTGACAACGCCAAATCCTTAACTGCTAGGTTTTGGGAACTCTGCCATGGAAACGTTAGAGTCACTGAAAGCCGCCATCAGCCACTAACAACGTAGTGAGAGGGAACTTGCCCAAGTCTCGACGGTGCTGGCGGTTACAGGTGCGGGAGCAGGGCTGTCCCAGCAGTGACGCGCCAGCGCTGGGGCCAAGGCGAGGGCCCTGCGGGCGCCGTGGGCAGGGAGATTCGGGGCAGTGCAGGGCAGACGCATCCCGTTCCTCCATCCCGGAGCCCTCGCCTGGCTCCCCCAGCCGCGCCCAGCCCGGAAGCCTGCCCTCACCGGGGAGCACCAGGGGTGGTAAAGGATCAGTTTAGAAGGTAAAACCACGGCTACCACACAAACAGAAAAATGCATCAAAGACCTTACTGAGCTCATTAATTAATGAGGAAATCCGTAACGTGTTAGGACCGGCTCCAGGAGAGTTCCGAACTCCCCATTAAATGGGAAGTCGGGCTGCCGAGGGGGTTCACACGCGCTGAGAAGCGGGCCCTCGGCCGCACTGCACCAGACGCGGCTGGCCTGCCGTCTAGGACAGGAGTCAGTGGCATTACCGTCAGTTTTCTGTAAAGCAGCCCACCCAGAAGACGGAAGTAACCCAGGCGGGACCCGTTCCCGGCTTTCAGAGAGGTCTTGCGTGCTCGCATGGTCTCAAGGCCAAGGGCCTTGGGAGCCAAGCTGGCCACTCCCTGGCCCAGCTGCCCTCCCAGCCTCTGTCCAGCCTCACTGCCTCCGTGAGGAGCCAGGGTCTGGCCTCGGCCCCCTTTCCTGGAAGGAGCTGCCTGCCTCTACCGAACAGCAGCTTGGGAAGAGTCTGGCAGCCCGGGTTCGAATCCCGTCTGCGATTTTACTAGCTGTGTGATCTTGAAAACCACCCATCCGGTGCCGGGGCTTCCGCCTCTGCAGAATGGAAACGGCAGAAGCGCCCACCCTGCCGGCCGCCTGTGAGGACAGGGTGCTGGCTGGCTGTCAGGGCAGCAGCAGGAATGCCGCTTCCCCTCACCCCACCCGCCCTCTTCCTGCACCCCCACTTCCACCCCTCACCGCGCCTGGCCTCTGGGGCCCAGCTCCCCAGGTGAGCTCTGGGACTCTGGCCTGATAGACCCCCTCCCTCCTGCCCCCAAGGCATTTCTAGCTCTAGAGTTTCTTGGAAATAAAACCCAAACGTCCTGCCTGGGCATGCAAGCTCCCCGCCAGCTGGCCCAGGGATGGTGTCGTTCCAGCTCCCCCGGGCTCTCCTGAGCCCTCGAGGTTGTCCACCCAGCACCGCCCCCGCCAGTGCCCACACCCCTCTTCCAGGCGGGGCCTTGGTTCACTCGTGGCCGTCACACAGTCCCCTCCCCTGGCCACGTGCTCCTGTGGATGGGTGGACATGTAACATATAGGGTCCAGTCAGGGCCCTGTGTGGACGGCCACCAGACACATCCTCTCTTCTGGCCAGGGTGGCGTTTGGATGTGATGTCTGGAACTGGAGCAGCTATTTTGTACTCATGAGGGGGAAACTGGCTTTGGAGCAACGCCAACTGTGCACAAGGCAGGGATGGAAAGAAATAGAGGCCTTGACAGCACTGTTGAGCCACTGGATCAAAACAGACCCCAAAACTGGTCTGCCCAGGAACCTCCAATACTGCAAGCCAGCCAGCCCTCTCGGCTTTGTCACTGGCAGCCCCATGCACCCTAACTGGCACACTTCCTGTCAGCAGCTCCCACTGGTTTGTCTTTGTACCTGCTTTCCTGGATGCTACAGGCTTTGGGTGGCTAGCTGGCTGATGTTCTCTGTGCCACCAGTCCAGTCGCTCCACCGCTCTGCCCACCAGCCAGCTGGCACATATGGCCAAGCCTCCCACAGCTCCCAGGAGTGGCCTCTGCCCCAAAACAAGGCTTGGTCTGGCGGCACTGCAGACAGAGGCTGGCACTGAGGCATCGGAAACTGCCACCAGAGCCCCAGGACCCGGCACCCAGTGTAGCTGCCTGGCTGAAGTCACGGACTCTGTACAGGACAGCGCGTGGGGCACAGACAGCAGAGACACAAGGGTCTCCCGTGGTTTTTGAGCCTTTGCTGTTCCCTCCGTTTATTTTCTCCTTTCTAAGTCCCTAGGACGTGCAAGCTGAGACCTCCTCCTCTTGGAGTGGGAGATGGACCGAGAAGGGAGCAGGCCCTACCGGCTCCCTCACTCCACGTGCGTAGTTAACAGACAGACGTCTAGTCACCCTGCGTTTTTATTTTTTTGTCTTTTTGTCTTACTAGGGCCGTACCCGCGGCATGTGGAGGTTCCCAGGCTAGGGGTCTAATCGGGGCTATAGCCACCGACCTGCGCCACAGCCACAGCAACACCAGATCCGAGCCGCGTCTGCGCCTACACCACAGCTCACAGCAACGCCAGATCCTTAACCCACTGAGAGATGCCAGGGATCGAACTCGCAGCCTCATGGTTCCCAGTCGGATTCGCTTCCCCTGCGCCGCGACGGGAACTCCAGCCCTGTGTTTTTAAAAATGCCCTGACACCCACCTCGTGATTCTGGAAGCCGGAGTTGATCTGCAGTAACAAGCAGTGCTAACCAAAAACCGGTGCAGCCCCCACACCAGACAAAGTTAACCAGTAACAAGTGAGGTGTGATGGGTTGTCTCCCCGCGCCGCGCTCAGGGTCCCTCTCCAACCCGCCGCCCGGGGCCTCCCGAGCTCTCCTTGTCTCTGCGCGCGGCGAGCTCCGCACGAGGCCTCTGTCTGTGGTTGAGTCTCGGGCAGGCCTTGTTCTGCTGCACGTGTGCCCGCGGACCCGGGCGCATCGAGGCCTCGGAGCCCTCTCCACACAGCAGCTCCTTTGCACCGACCGTGCCCTTCCCGCCTGGAGGCCGCCTCTTGGGGGGACGCGGCCCCCACCTCGAAAGGGGAACGCCACCCCTCGGCCTCGCTCGTGTCATGATATGGGTGGTCATTTGTTTCCTTACTTGGGTGTCACCCGCTACCCAGCAAGGCCGGCCACACGCTTCCCACCCCTGCTTCCTCCCCGCTAATGCCAGGAGCTCAACACGGAGCCCGCCCGGAGGAGAGCTGGCTCGAGCCTGTGAACTGGCCGCCTGCGGGGAGGCGTGGGGGGGGGGTCTGGCCGCGTGGACGTGGGCGGGAAGGGAGGGGCCGCAGGGCCTGGGGCCTCGTGGTGGAGGGGCCGCTGCTCCGAGGCAGAGGGAGCGCCCGCCGCTGGACCAGGCGGGGGACTTGTCTGGCCGGCCCCGGTGCTGGGCCTGCCCTAGGCGAGGGCGGCCTGGCTGGGGAGGGGCCTGCACCGCCCAGGCCGCTGTAAGCAGGCCGCTGACCGTCCCCTTGACCTCATGGCAGCCGAGCGGGCGCCGTGAGCCTCGGCCCCAGAGACGAACGGTGTGGAAATGAGCTCAGAGGTCCCGGATGTCAGAGCCGGGGTGCGGCCCCGGCCACGTGGCCGAGGCCACAGCCACAGCACTCTCCCCTCCTGCGCAGAGACGCGCGCGTCGTGACAGTGAGGGAGCCGGCCTCAAACCGGCCTCCGAGGGCCCTGCTGACGGGGCAGTGGGGGGGGGCGGTTGCGGGTGGTGACCGGCCCCTCGACAGCCTCCAGAGCCGGACCCACAGCCTCCCGGCTCAGCCTCGGTTTTGGCTTCACCCTAAGGCGCCGCCAGCTGCACCTGCTCCTCCTGCGCGGCCGGGAGCGCGGGCCGGGCTGGGAAACCGGCCTGACAGTCAGCGGGGGCCACACACCCACCATCTGCGGGCACTGGCGGCCCGAGCGGGTGTGCTGGGTGGTCCAGGCCAGGGTCCGGCCTGCACTTGGGTGGGGACGGTCACCGGCGTGTCGTTACGGGGCCCCCGGGGGGAAGAGGAGGGTCCTTCTTTCTCTGAGTCAGGACACCCGTGGACGGAACCCCGCTCCCACTCCCAGGGCCCCCTCTCGCCCACCCGATCGGCCCAGCTCGGTTCTCCTCCTCAGGCAGCTGGGCCTCAGCCTCAGCCTTCAGAAGATGCCCGGGATCTGAGCACCGCCGCCCGCTGGCCACTCGGCCAGCCCCTGTCCTCCTCCGGCTTAGGACAGCGGCCTCTGGTGCCCCCGGGCCTCGGCCGAGAGGCGCCAGCTGGGTCCCCTGGCGCCGGCCCCCATCCAGCTTTTCTTTAAATAAACCTTTTATTTTAGGATGTTTTTAGATTTACAGAAAAACTGTGAAAATGGTACAGAGAGTACCCGAACAGCCAGCACAGCCTCCCTGCTGACGGGCACAAGTGCGGTGCCTCTGCCACAGATACCGAAGCGGCGATGCTGGCAGGCGGGCGCTGGCGGCCCACACGCCGTTTTCCTGCCGGGTTCCTTGCCGTTTCCAGACCTGCCTGGAGTCTGGAACTGAACCGCTGTACTGCCTGTTAACTCAAGGGCTTACTTTCTTTTTCAGGTGTGTCCCGGTCCTGCTCTGGCCCGGGCGCGGGTCCGGGCTTGGGACTCTGGGGTCGGAGGCCAGGTCAGCCTGCTGCAGGTGCGAACCTGGGGCGGGGGCGGGGGGGACCCACTTCAGCACTTGTCCGAGGCCCGGCTCTGCAGAGGCATCAGCTGGCCCGGCCTCAGCGCCGACGGCAGACTCAGTGGGGACAAGGTCCAGGGCCGAGCCCTCAGGAAGCACGGGTGTCTTTCCCAGGCTGCCCGGGGGCTCGTTACGGGGCAGATAACTAGCCACCTTTGCTTCCTGGCCTCTGGGGACAGGCCTGCCGCAGCTCAGCCTGCAGGGCTGCTCTCTGGGGAAAAGGCCATCTGAAGTGTGAAAACAGCCGTTCCAGGGCGTGAAGTCACCTGGGCCGGGCCGGGAGGGGCCCAGACTCACCCCCTCCCTGCCTCCCAGACTCACCCCCTCCCTGACCGGGAGCGGTTGTTTCCCGGGAAAGTGCGGCCGCCCCGTCCTGCGGGGAAGACGGCTTCAGGGCCAGGAAGCAGCAGCCCGGGTGCTCTAAGGAGGATGCCGAGGTGGCCTGGCTCCCGCACCCGCCCCAAGCCGGGGCCTCCACGGACGAGGCAGTGCAGGCCAGGGACCCCAAGCTGAGGGTGCAGGGAGGGGCCTGGCACTGAGGAGCCTGCCCCTTGCTCTCTGCCTGACGCCCAAGCACCTGCAGCGCTGTGTCGGCCAGGGCTGCGGGTCCCTGGCTCTCCGGGGGTGCCACCCACAGGGCCAGCCCTGGCAGCCTGCCCTGCTGCCAGCCCGTCCTTTAGAGCAGGGGGCCTGCCCGGCCTTGGGTGGAGGCCCCCCGCTTGACGGGAGGGTTTCCTCCAGGGGAGCCTCCTGGGTGGGACGACTCTGGGTTCTGAGTTCAGCCTGAGTACCCTGTCCGTCCCCGCCGTGGGGGCTCCCTGACCCCGCAAGTCCTCGACCTTCTGCCGTGGAACGAGGACGCTGGGCCCCCGAGGAAGGGAGCAGAGGGCCCACACCTCCCTCGTGGGTCGGGCCCGGTGGGGACATCGTCCTGGGGGCCGGCCCCACAGCCTCGGCTCAGCCGCCCCCTCCCGCCAGCACCGGCCCTCTGAAAGGCCTTTTCACTCCCGTGTGGACAGCGCCACTGGCCGCATCAAAGAGCTTCTATGGAAAGCCATATTTTTCCCCAAACCAGAAAAGTTCAGGCTTGGAGCGCAAACATTCAGCTCATTATTTAGAAACAACAAGTCGTCCGGGTGCTGGTATCGGCTCAAAGCTCGGAAATTAAATCTGCAGAAGAGGAGGCAGCCTGGGGTCAGCAGATTTGTGTTTGCTTATTTTTTTCATTCGGCAGCTAAAAAAAGGGACTTGAAATCTGCCTAGCGGTTTGGAAGTCTGGCCGGGGCTTGCGAGCGGCAGGGAGACGGCGAGCTCTGGAGCTCCCGGGTGTGGGGCTAGAAATATTTGGTTGACATGACAATGGAGACAGCTTGGCAGCGTGTCAAGTGCGGGTCTGCGGGAGCGCCCTGGCCCGCGCCCTCCCTGTTCACACGCGTGCAGACACGTGCGCACACAGGTGTCCACTGCCCGGAGGAGCTCACGGGTGCGTCCGCTCCTGGGGACACACACGCGTGTGCACACTGGGGCCCCCGGACGGGAGGCACACACGGGCACACGCGCGCCGCGTTAACGGGCTCGCGCAGAGCAGCAGCGTGGAGAGGCCGGAGGCTCGGCTCCGTGCTCTCACCAGGGCCCGAAATTGTCCCGGCCCCGGGAAAAGCAGCCCCCGGGCCCTCCCGCCGCTCACGCCCGTGGGAGGGGACGCCGACAGTTGAGCGTTGGCCTCGGGCCCCCGCGCCGACCCCTAGACCTGCAGAGAGGCCTGTGGGCCCCGAGGGGCGGGGGCAGGGGCCAGACGGTGTTTTGGGCCACCGCCCCTCCCTGCGGGCCGTCGCTGCGGGCGCACCGATGCCCAGCACGGCTGGGGTCCCTGCGCCACCGCCCGGCGGCCCCCCTGGGACGAGGCCTCCACACAGCTACACGGACGCAGGGCCCGCGTGTGGACGCAGGCGTGCGGGGGTCTTGGACACAGCCTGTGTCAGGAGCGCCTCAAGGCGCGGGCCCGGGCGCGGAACAGTGTGGGTGCCAGGGCAGCCCAGGGCGGGCGCTCGTCTGTCAAGGAGGCCTTGGACCTGGCACCCAGTCCCGCCCGCGGGCAGAGGCCTCTGTCCCTCAGTGTTCTCCCAGCACCCCATCTCCAAGTTTAGCACCAAACAGCAAATACAGGGAAAGAAATGGCAAACAGCTGGAAATGCTGAGAACGTGACTCACTTTTTTTTCCTCAAAAAAAAAAAAGATAAAAATAGTGTCACAGACAAGTTCGTTTTCTAGGCAATGTTATTTTAGGCAGCGTGTGTTAATGGCATGAGAATTAGTGCAAATTAAGTAATTAGGCTCAGGCTGGCAGCTGGGCTGACAGGCACCGACAGACGCGGGATTCCGTGTTCCTGGGCCGCGGGAGCGTGCCGGACGCCTGGGGGCGCCTGTGCTCGGGCGGGTCAGAGGCCAGAGCAGGGCCCGTGGGCCCGGTCTGGGCAGATCCACGGGGAGGGAGACATGGGCCCAGCCCCGGAACCCACTCTCCCCCGGGGGTGTCCCAGGGCCAGCCTGTCCGGCAGGAGACGGGCTCCGACCCTCCGGAAGACACTGCCCGCCTCGGAGAGGGCAGCTGGCGCCTTTCACGGACCAGAAACCCAGGCCCATAACGGGAACCCGACTCCGAGCTGCGGAGCTGGGGGTCTGCCTCCCTCCCCTGCACGCCTTTCCAGGCCGGGGGAGGGACCTGCCGTCCGGGCGGCGAGGGCCCTGGAGGCCCAGACCTGCGGAATCCGGCTCGGTTTACCGCCCTTGGTGGCCCCCGGCACGTGGACGTCCAAGCTGCCCGGGCTGCAGGCCACGGCTTGAGGGCCACTTCCACTCCCCATGACCTGCAGGGGCCCTCACGGCTGCAGAGACATTGGGGTCCCCCACTGCTCGCGCTCACTCTGATGCCCCCCAAATTCCTGGACCAGAGGGTGTTTGCAAAAGAAGCCCATCCTGCCGGCCTGCCCCCGACGGCCCCCGCCCAGCCCCTGCTCCAGGGGCTTCTCGGCCGAGGGCTCCCCAGCGCCCAGCACCCCGTCCTCTGCCCACCCTCCTCGCCCCGCGGGGAAGACAGGCCCGGCAGGCAGGGTGCAGCCGCCCCTGGCCCCAGCTGTGGAGCAGCTGAGCTCATTGGAAACTGGCTGTGGCCTGAAAGCCACCCTTGTCCTGGCCTCGGCAGCAGCCCCCAGAACCACCCGGCGCTTTATTGACTCAAGATAAGTTCCCGGAGGCCCAGAGAGGCCTGTTGGCCCCGTGTCCGCCGGCCGGGTGGGCCGGGCCAGCTGGGCTCGGCGGGTCCCGGGCCGCGGCTTTGTCCTTGTCCACCCCCCTCCGGTCCCCAGGCGATTACACCTATCGCTCGGCTCGGCAGTGCCAGTGCAGACACACCTGTGTCCACGCAGCTCCGTGCAGACACAGGTGCTGGGGCGACACCACATCTCAGGGCGGAGAGCACGCGGGCTCCGACTTCTGCCAATATTTATGTTTCCGTCTCCACGGAGAAGCTAATCAGACTTCCGAACGCACCTGTCCGTTTCTGGCCACTCCGCTCCTGGCTCGGGGCCGTGGGTGGTGGCCCGTCTCCCTGGTTTGCGAGCTGACCCTCCTCTAGGCCCGGGGGGCGGACGGGCAGGGCCTCGGGGGCCCCGGACGAGGGGCCGAGCCGGGTTGGGGGACGAGGCCCGAGGGCGGGAACGGGTCCATCCAGGCCTCAGCCGGGCGGGAAGAGAGGCTGTGTCCCCAGCCTGGGGCTCTGCTTCATCTGTCCTCTCCACACCTCACGGCTCACCCTCCGAGGCTCACCTGAGGGAGGAGGGCGCACAGGCTCCTTCCAGAACGTTCTTTTCGGAAGAAAAGCCACTTTGCCCTCCAACCCCCAGGTAGCAGGTACCGCATAAATCAGGCCCGCTGGCAATCCCAGCCCTGCTGGGGAGGGTCCCAGACCACTGAGCCGGCTGTGCGGTGAGGATGGGTGGGGCTGTGGCTGCCGCCCCTGCTCCTGAGACCCCCAAGTGGCGGCCGCCTGCTGGGCTCAGAGCACCTGTGCCCTCAGAGCAGCTTCGGGAGGGCGCCGCAGTCCCCGCGGAGCTTCCGGGGAGCACCCTCCCCTGCGAGCAGGATGCTGCGACCCCTGAACTCGCCCCAGAGGCCAGAGGTCAGCAGACGCTTCCCAGCAGTGTCTGGGGTTTTACTGACTTGTCAAGAGCCGGAGATAAACCCCACCTAATGTCAGAACAAACAGAGGCTGAAAGCAGAGAGGCCTGGGAAAGACTCCAGTGTTCATGGGGGCTGAGAGGGGGGCACTGCACCCCCAGCACCCGCGCCCCCCGCCCCCAACGGAGAGCTCGGGGGCCGGGAGTTCCTCGTTCCTGGTGGGCCCAGACTAGGCCGCAGCCTCACGGGGTCCCTTGTGGGGTGACAAGAACCCAGCGGACCCTCCCCCTGCCCCTGGACGCTCCGCTCTAGCAGGTGACCACATACATGCTGGTGGACAGTGGCAGGGGGGTGGTGGCCGAGCCCTGGGAACACAGGGCAGGTCGGCAGAGGTTCCCGGCCCCAGCTGAGCCATCAGTGCCGTCACCGGGGCGGGCGTGCGAGGCGGGAGGGGGACCTTGGCCGCCGCGGTCCAGCTGCCTGCTGGACGAGACGGGCAGGCTGAGCGGGGCTGTTCAGGATTCCAGGCAGTCCACACCTGGGCCTGCTGGTCATCCCCAGCCCCCAGCGGAGGGCACACGGTAGGGGAATGAGGAGCTGGGTGAAGCCGACCCACCAGCTGCCACAGGCAGGCCTGGGGTCAGACCTCGGGGTCCAGGTCGTCCAGCCTGGGCGGGAGGAAGCCAGGCCTGGGTCCTTCCCTGTAGAACTGGGCTGACACGTCCCAGGAACAGGAAAGGCCCCTTTGGGGGGCGGCCTCCTGGGAAGGGCTGCGAGCTGGCAGCCTAGAGGCCCTGAGGGGAGAGGTGCCGAGCGCGCTGGGGGCAGCCAGCAGGGCGTCTGGTGGAGTCTACCCCCCAGGCCGCCAGGCAGGTGGCTAATGCCCGCTACCAGGCACCTCACAGGCGTCACTGTCATGCCTTATGCCAATCAATTGTTAATAGTATTATATAATAACGACAGGGTTATATCTGATGCCAGTGAAAGGGCGCTAGATGCAAGGGACAGATTCCCAGGAAAGGTGGCGCACCGGGCTGCCACAGAGGGATGGCAGGGACAGCGACGAGGATCCGGAACCCACCGGACCCTAGCGAGGCCTGAGGTCGGAGCAGGGAGGGCGGCCCGGGCTGGGCAGGGCCCGACCCCGCAGGCCTGGCTCTTCCCATGAAGGAGGGACGGGGCCAGTGAGGGAGGCGGTTGAGCCGCCCTGGACGGGCGTGTGTGCACACGTGTGTGTCTGCCCGTGTGCACTCCATGTGAGCAGTGTGCACACGTGTGCATGCCCGTGTGCACTCCATGTGAGCAGTGTGCACACGTGCGTGCCTGCGAGTGAGGCCATGTGGAACCAACGACCTCCGAATATAAAAAGTGTTGCTATTACCTTGCTTCATGGATTGATATTCAACAAAAAGCACTTTTTCAGAGCAAGTTCTATCAATCCGCTGTGATTAATCCTTGTCAATCGTATAACCTTGAAATCAGTTTCCAGTTAACTTTCTTCATTGCACTGAAATTCTGTTCAGAGGGATCATTTCTCTTCCATTTCAATTTTATAAAAATATGATTTATTCGATGCTAACGGTTTGTAACAGTTTGTACGATTAGTGCTTCTCGCCCGGGTCCTCGGGCACAGGAGAGACACCCAGGAGTAAACTTTGGAGTGAGGCGCCCTCCTGTGCGCAATTCCCATCTTCTCAGACAGCGTCCGGATTTCTGGGTCAAATTTTGCACAATTCTCTCTCCACTTAGAGCCCAAAGCAAAACTTACACCGGGCAGTTAGTTTGTATGGATTTAATTTTGTGTGGATGATTTCCTACGGGTTTTTTCCTTTCATTTCTTTTCTTTTTTTTTCCTTAAAAGGGTCACACATGCAGCATATCAAAGATCCCAGGCTAGGGGTCGAATTAGAGCTGTAGCCGCCGGCCTACACCACAGCCCCAGCAACGCCGGATCCTTAACCCACTGAGCGAGGCCAGGGGTCGAACCTGCGTCCTCATGGATACTAACTAGTCAGATTGGTTTCTCTGTGTCATGACAGGAGCTCCCCATTTCTTGTGTTTTTGAAAGAATCACACGCATACTTTAGTGTCCGGGTTTTTGTTGTTGTTTTGTGCTTTTTTTCAGCTAATCCAAAAGAAAATCATGAGCAATTGTCTGTGAGAAAAAGAGAGGCTGGGAGGGTGGCGCGCAGGAGAGAAGGGCAGAGACGGGGGCCAGGAGGGCAGACGGAAGCGGTGGCCAAGAGCTCACCCAGACCCCAGCCTCAAACACCGGTCAGCGGGTTTTCCGCATCAAATGCAAAAGCCACTCAGTCTGCATTGGCCTGGAGCTCGGGGGCTCAGGACCGGGACAGTGAGACTTCTCTCCCAGCAGGGGGCGCTGCCGAGGGTGCAGAGGGCGCGGAGGCGGGTGGTGTCTGCAGGAGACCACCGGCCTGGGTGACACTGGGACGGCACGAAGGAAAGGGTCGAACTGAAGGCCTCAAATGGGTCCATGGTGACCTTGACAGCCAGTGGCCAGGCCAGGCCCAGCCCGTGCGCCCCGTCCCCTTCCTCTGCGTCCGGCCGGGTCGGGGGTTCCTGCCTCCTGCTGGCTCTCAGCCCCCCACGATGACCTGGGGACCCGGGAGCAGGGCCCACGTCCGGCACGTCCCAGGAGCTCCGGTCAGGGTCCAAGCCAGACCCTTGCAGGAGGGGTGGGTCTGGGGCCTGCAGAGACCCCCAGCGCGGCACTGGGGCCACGGCGCTCTTGCTGGCCTTGAGAAAACCGCTTTCCTCCGCCTGCTGCTGGCCGTGTCGGGCGGAATTCTGGGCTCCCAGTTTAATTTAACCTGAATTAATCACAAGAACAAAGGCGGGCTTCCCTCTCCCCCCTTTATTTGTTTGCAGGTGTCTCCGCAGCCTTGAGGGGACCCCTCCGCGGGGCCAGGACCTGTGGACAGAGGCCGCGGCCGTGAGGAGTGGCTGTGAGGAATCGCCTCCGTGACCAGGCCCGCGCGGCTCTTCCGGGGGCTCCTGGACGCTGTCCTGGCAGGGACGGTCAGTTTCTGCCTCTTCGGCTCTGCTGCTCCGACCTCTAGGCCCTTCCCAAGCTCAGATTCTAAATTCATGGGCAGAGAATTAAGGAGCCAGGGCCCGCAGGCCGCTCTGCCTGCCCTCCTGCGAGGCCGAGCCCTGGTGACTGGGGCCAGAGCACGGCTGACCCCGGGGCCGTGAACTTGGCCCGAAGGCATCTGGCCACACCTCCACAGACCCGGGTTCGCCGAGTCTCGGCTGAGGTGGGGTTGGAGAGGCAGGGGCCTGGGCCTGGAAAGAGCCTCAGGACAGGGGCGCAGGCTGCGGGTGCGGGTGGGGGCTCCAATCCCGGCCACTCAGGAGACGCCAAAAGGTGGAAAGAGGAAGAACTGGTGGGGGGCCTGAGGACCAAGGGACAAACACAGCCGCAGGTGTCGGTCACCCCACCCAACAGAGACGGGCCCTGTGTCCCAACTCCCACCTGGCAAAGGAGGACACAGGCAGTCATCCCTCTGCCCCCTGCCCCCTGCCCTCTGCCCTCTGCCCCCTGCCCTCTGCCCTCTGCTCTGTTTCCTGAATGTAGCTGGCCACGGACCCTAGTTTCCGAGGAATCTGGGCGATTCTGAGCAGCATGAGGGCAAACGGGGACAGGGGAGGGATCCGGGGCATCTGGCTGACGGTCCAGCTGCTCATGAGATGAGCCTCAGCCGGGGGTGCGGGCATGGCGCCCACAGGGAAAGCCCTCAGGACAAGCACCAGATGCTGACAAGTGCCCAAACATTCTTTCCAGGCTGATGCAAGTTGCCAGGGGGTGGATGCCAGGAGGGAGCGCAGGCCTCATTCAATCACCCAGGGTGAGCCTCTCAGTGCACCGCGTCCAGCACCGCCTCCCGGGCTCGTCAGACCCCTGCGGGCCCCGGAGAAGGGGCGGCCTGCACGCTGGAGACCAAGGCCTGGGGTCGGGTCCCCGTTCACTCAAGCATGACGACCTTGGGCAAGGCCCACGTCACCTCCTCTGGACAGTGGAGGCCACACGTGCCTGTCTTGGTGGCTTGTGGGAGGGTCCACGTAGACGACCCAGGCATCACCCTCATCATCACCACCACCTGTAGCGTCTCCACCTCCACCTGCATCACCTCCATCGCCACCACCTCCACCTGTAGCATCTGTCTCCACCACCACCATCTCTGAGCCCGAGTCCTGCTTGACCCCTGAGGCCTCCTGCTTCACTGCTCTGACCCACGGGATTCAGACATTTGTTTCTCGAGTTCTGGAGGTTGGACGTCTGCAAATGGGGTCCAGCAGAGATCGCCTGGTGGGGCCTCTCCTTCCGGTCTGCAGACACCACCTTCCGCGGGTTTTCACCGACCCGTCCTCCCATCCCTAGGACACCACCGAACCTAATTACCTCCTAGAAGCCCATCTCCTAGTGCAGTCACCCTGGGGTGGGCTGGGGACACGGTCCTGTCCACAGCAGGCCTCAGGGGAGAGGGGCTTCTGGGTCACCTGCATGGTGAACTGTCGTGTATGGAGGGACCCGTGGCAGGGGACAGGTGCCTTCCTCCAGCCACATCCCAAGGAATCCACGGGTCCCGTGCTGCCTCGTGTCCGCCCAAGGCCCTTTATTCCCAATCGGGCCCACCTCCGGGGAAGGGGGGAGACCAGCCCACTTCTCCTGCCAGGAGCAGATGCCCGCAGCAGGGCCGTCAGCCCTGGAAGCGTCAGGGAGGCAGAGTTGGGGACTGAGCCTGAGGTCGCCCAGCAGCCCGAGGCGGCACCACCCCGGCACAGGCCGTTCTCTCAAAGCTGACCCGGAGCTATCTTTTCTCGCGAAGTTAAAACACTGTGCTGGGCGGGTGGAAAATCAGGAAGCTTCTGCCCACACTGCAGACCCCAGAAGGCCGCCCGAGTCCACACCACTGAGCCACGGACTAGAGCCACGGACCAGAGGGGCCCAGCGGGGGGCATGTTTTCCTGGCGTGTTTAGGGGTCCAGGGGCCCCAGGAAAGGCAGGCCACTTCCTGGAGCGTCTGCCTGCTCTGCAGCCCAGCCCGCCTCCCCAGCCGCTCTGCCGGCCTGTGTGCCCAGACCCCGGCCACTTGCTAACGGGATCTGCGTGGGCGGCGGTGAGGTCACTGGAAAAGCCTCGGGGAGGAGGGAGGACGCCGGACACCTGACCTGTGGAGGCAGAGGCTGCTGCCAACAGCTGGCGGGAGGAAGCAGGTGTGTGGCCGGGGGGCCCGGGTGGGGGGCCGAACCCAGACGGAAGCAGAATCAACTCCTTTGTCTTCAAGTTCAGTTTCCAAAACTGGTAGAACGAGCCGTGCCCACGGCAGAGTGAATGCAGACCCCGTGTGTGGAGTTTGGATCCCCTCGTCTGCCCCAGGTGAGGACGCAGCTCCAGCCCCTCTGTGCCCTGCCCTGCATTCCAAGAGGTCACAGCCTTGTTTTCTATGTCGTTTTATCGGGAATTAGTTAGCTCTGCCCGGTCCTAATTTCCCGCGTGCGGTGCCGCTTCCCCCCCGAGCTCCGTCCTTGCCGCCTGCGTCTGCAGACGCGGAGGGCTCTGCCGGGCTGACACCCCACGCGTCTGCTGCTCTGAGCGATGCTTTTGGGTCGTTTCCTGTTCTTTGCTTCATAAATAACACTGCCATGGACATTCCCACAAAAGTCCCTGAGTCCTCCTTGCGGGAATTTCTCCAGGACGGGCTGGAGGGCCTGTCTGGGGTGCGCTCCCGGGCTTTTCCCAAGTGCTGGTGCCAAGTGACTCCACCCAGCAGCGTGAGCCACTGGTCTGGTCACTTTTACACTTTGGCCAACCTTCCGGGTGAGTTGTGATCTTAACTCGCTCTTCCCGATTCCTAACGGAGCCTGATGGGATCCGGGTCCCCTTCGCTGAGCCCCTGGCCGGGTGTTAGGTTGGTGCCCTGCCCACTGATTCCTCTCGGTTTGGCTTCCCCGCGGTCGGACCCTCCGCTGCGTGTCTGCAGGGCTCTCACTCGGTGCTTTGTCTGTTCACTCTTTAGGGGGCCCTTTAATGAAATGGGATTTCCTAATTTTCATGCATTAGAACTGATCAGTCTTTGACTTTATGTAACCATTTTGTCACTTGGTTGAGACGTCCATCCACAGCCCAGAGTCGTGAAGGCTCCCTCTGTGCCCTCCTCGAAAGCCTCCAGTCCTGTGTCATGTCCGGGGCTCAGCCTCCCCGGGTCGGTGCTTCAGCGTGAGGAGAACCACGCTTCCCGCGTCATCCCAGTCCGGCGCCTGCTGGTCTCCCCTGTCTTGGGCAGCGTTTGCACCGTGGGCCCCTCTCTTGGATCCTACCAGGGCTGTCGAGTCCTCAGCCCGTTCAGCTTCATCCTTGTGAGCACGGAGCTCCGTCTGAGCTCCTGTCCTGCTCCCATCAGCACCGCGGCTCATGAGGGTTAGACCTGTAACCGCCCGATCCCAACGCCAGGCTGCCCCTTGCTCTCGAGGGCTTAGCCCTTCTCAGCCGTTAGCATCGCAGCACAAATTTTCAAATCAGTTTGCCGTGATCCACCAAGAAAAGAAATTTAGGCTGGGATTATATGAAATCCACAGATTCCTTTGGGGAAAATAGACTTTCAGCTCGCGAATGCCGTGTCTCATCGCTCTGACTACTTGGGTCTGTGACGTCTCTCAGCAATTACTTTAGATCAGCCTCCTCTAGAAGGTCTTACATGTCTCTTGCTTTTCCCATGCACTTCCTATTTTTGTGCCTTTATCAAGGACATATTTTTTTTTGTCTTTTTTTTTTTTGCCTTTTCCTAGGGCTGCACTCATGGCATATGGAGGTTCCCAGGCTAGGGATCGAATCAGAGCTACAGCTGCCAGCCTACACCACAGCCACAGCAACGTGGGATCCAAACTGTATGTGCAACCTACACCACAGCTCACGGCAACGCCGGATCCTTAACCCACTGAGCCAGGCCAGGGATCGAACCCGCAACCTCAGGGTTCCTAGCTCACGGCAACACCAGATCCTAAACCCAATGAGCAAGGCCAGGGATTGCACCTGCGTCCTCATGGATACTAGTCAGGTCCTTAACTCATGGCATATGGAGGTTCCCAGGCTAGGGGTCGAATCAGAGCTACAGCTGCTGGCCTACGCCACAGCCATGGATAACTAGTCAGGTCCTTAACTCACTGAGCCACAACGGGAACTCCAAAAATTTTAATTTCATTGTTTGTGTTCTGTGTTTTTGGCCATGCTTGTAGTGTATGGCAGTTCCAGGGCCAGGGGGTGTCCCCACACCACAACAGTGACAATGCCAGATCCTGAGCCCACTGTGTCACCAGGGAATCCCAGGATTTTTAATTTGAAATATATAAAAGTAACACATGAACACTTGCATAATTTGCTGGTTAGGGTGCAAATGGATACCAACTCCTCGGGTAATGATTCAGTTTCTACTAAAGCAAAACAACCGTGTCCCCAGGACGACAAGGACCCGAGCACATGCATTTGCCGGACAAGCGTGAGCCGCACGCACGCTTCTTCCTAAGCTGGAAACCGCCCCCTTGTCCATCCACGGGCCATGGTTTTTCCACACGACAGAACGGTGCACGGCAGCAAAGCAGAACACGCGGCAGACTCGCCCGTGAGCGGGTGTCACGGGCTCGGGGCCAACCGAGGGGCCGACACCGTGATCTCACCCACGCGGGCCCGAGAGTGAACAAAGCCACGTGGTGGAGACGGACTCCCACAGCCGGGGCGAGGCCGGGCGTCAGGTGTCCCCCTCGAGTCCTCCCCTGAGCACTGGCAGAATCACATCGCTCAGAGGCGGTGCTTCTGGCCAGGGACTCGGGCGCCTTCGAGGGGCCGGAAACAGCGACGTGCGGTGGAAGCTGACGCTCTGTGACTTACGGCCGGTTCGCTTCGCCTTGCTCCCCGGCGCGCGGCCGACACCCGTGGCCCTCAGGGGGTGCGCGTGGAGCTGAGCGCAGGCCTGGGAGGGGGCCATCTGGGGTGAGCGGGGGGCTGAGGCCCGGCGGGCGAGGCCGCCGAGGCGGGAGAAGCGCCGCACGTCCGAGGCAGGCCGGCCGCCGGGAGGAAGGGCACGCGTGTCCCTCAGGCCCACAGTCCAGCCGGAGCCTCTGGGGCAAGACCGCCACGGTCACGGCCACAGCGTGGACCCCGCACCCGTGCCTGCCGCACGGGGGCCTCCTCCAGGCCCCAGGCCGTCTGTGGCATCGCCTTTGAGACCGGCTCCGCACGCGGCCCCTTCTGTCTGGCCCATCGGGGATGGGCTGTTCCTCTGGCGCCGTCCCCGGACATCACGGGGGGCAGCGGCGGAAGGAGAGCCCGGCCGCCGCGGGCGCTGGAGGCCTCGGAGGGCACGCTGGGCAGCAACGTCTCGCCGCTGCTCGGGCTGGGGCCTCGGGTGCCACACGGGCCTGCGGCTTGGGCTGGAGACCGTCCCAGCACCTCTGGGTCCTGGGCCAGCAGGCCCGCATTTTCACGCAGCCTCCGAGACTTGGTTTCCTGCCTGTGCACAGGGCCGCGGTTTCAGGATCCACGGCCACCTCCGTCTGCAAACCGCGAGCCTAGGGAGGACCCCAACCGAGGACCCTGAACTCGCCACCGCCCACCCCGTAGTCATGGTTGGCGCTGGTCCCTTCAGACGCTTGGGTGTGCGGCCAGGATGTGAGCTCCCGGAGTGCAGAGCCGGGACCGTGAGGGGAGGGAGGGGGCCGGGGGGGCGACGCTGCAGGAGTGGGGGGGGGTGGAGGACATTCCCGGACAAGAGGAGACAGGCCGCTCTGCCGAATTCCGGATGTGGCTCCCGACACATGCCTGATCTTGCGGACGGCCGCCCCTCCCGCGGCTGGCAGCCTAGCCCACAGGGCGGCCTCTCCGGGCTGCAGGTGGCCTGTTGGGGGCAGGAGACCAGCCTGGGGGCTGGGGAGACTGACAGCATTCCTGGGGACCCGCCCGCACCCCGGATCGCGCGGCTGGCCTGCGAGAGTGGCCGCGGTGCCGCAGGCCAAGCTGCGGTGAACGCTGAGCCGGCCCTGGCCCCGGGCCGGGCGAGATAAGACGCCTGCACAAACAAGGGCACAAAGGCTGCTCCCAGGGCCACACCAGCTGCGTGCCAAGCCCTCAGCGGGCACTTTATGGCGCGTTATCTGCTCTGCGCCCACAACAGCCCTGCCAGGTGGGATTTTCGCTCCTATTAAACAGATAAGGAGACAGGGTTCCGAGAGGCGAGGGGGTGGCCAAGGTCACACAGGTTATAAAGTGGCTGTGCCCGGATTCCGCCCAGGCCCACCTGGACGGGAGCCCACCCCCCTTTAATGGAGTAATAAATAGATTCTTTGTTTTAAGGCTTTTGAGAAGCCAGGCTGGTTCTGGGGAAGGAGCGGGGCTGGGACCCGGGCCTGGCCTCTGCCCGCCTGGCGTCCCTCACACCCGGGCGTGAGACGTCGCTCTCGGAGGCGGGAGCCCAGGGGCAGCGGGATTGGAGGACAGCGCCGGGGGTGCTCGGCCTGGCCTCGCGGAACCTCGGCGGCCAGGTGCCTCCAGCTCTGTGAGGTCAGCGCCTGCAGCTCCGCGGGGAAGGAGCACAGAGCGGGGCAGCTCTTGGAAGTAAAATCCGACAGTAAAAGACAGTACACAGGGCGACAAGGCTGCGGGAACCGCCTGGAAAGGAAACCCAAGGACAAGCTGGCACGAAACCGGAGGAAGTCTCAGAACCACGCGCAACCAAGCCGCGAGGCCTGATCCAAACACAAGTTTAGAAAAAGCGATGGCGGGGACGGAGGGAGGGGGGCCAGGAAAAGCCCGGAACCGAAGGACATGCAGGGACTGAGACACAGAGGGCCAGCCGCAGAGCCATGGGGAGAGAGGGACAGCTTGCAGCCCCCGGAGGGTCCCAGGCTCTCCACGACAGCGGGTCCTCGGGGCGGGAGGACAGGCACCCCGGCCGGGGCTCCACGGCCAGCAGCGCACCGTCGTCACCCGCGGCAAGGCAGCGTCAGCCGCACACACGAGCACACACGAGGACCCTCAAGGGGGACCCTGTCGCGAGGCTGCTGCCCAGCCTCAGGCCCTCGGTCGCCACGCAGCTCCACTCACGGTGGCCTGCTGGGCTCACGCCCTCCCACGGTCGCCAGAACCCACGCTGCCGCCGCTGCAGTGGGCTTGGGACTCGCTGGGCTTTCTGCTCTGACCAGTCACGGCGCCGGCCCCAGAGTGCACGTGGGCCCCTTAGTGACACAGTCCCAGCAGTGGCGTTCTGAGTGGGCCAGCCCTGCCCGCCAGCAGGCCGGGGTGAGGGGCGCGTGCTGCAGCCCGCCAGCCCCTCAGGGCCCTGGTCCCTCCGCTGGCTCCATCGGGCAGCCACCCCCCCAGGGGGCAGGGCTGAGTTTCCCGGGGCACCTGTGAGGGGACCTTCCCCTCCTGGGGCTTGGGAGAGCCCGCCTGCGTCCCTTCTCCTGTCTGTAGACGCGCTTCTTCCCGCAACCGGGGCACCTGCTCTGTGGCGCACACACCCGCTGCCGCCCTGTCGTCCATGTTTTGACATCCACACAGAAGTCGTAAAATGTTTAGGAGATCAGATCAGGATCCCTTCCCCCACGGTTGCCGGGTCTGCGTGTGTTTATAAAACACGCTGAGTCCCGCGGAGCTTTGGGTCCTGAAGGCCTTTCGTACCAGCCGTAGCTCGGTCCCGGGCTGCTCCGGGCCGCGCTGCCCTGCACCCCCCGAGGCGGACGGGGGAGCACCACCTCGGGGCCCAGGGTTTTCCCTGAACCCCCGACCGCTTAGGAAGTTGCCCTCCGCCTGCACGGGGCTGGGGAGGTTCTGGAAGACCCCCCACGGCCCGTTTTCTTCCTTCCTGGAAGGCCCTGGTCAAGCCACAGGGGCTGGCGGGACATGGGGACGGGAGGGCGGCCCGTGCCTGGCGCTCTACAGGGTGACGTGCAGGGTGTGGATGTGCCCCAGGCCCCTGCCAGGCCCCCAAACCCTCCTGGGGACCTGCCGCCCTCCGCCATCGCAGAAAAGACCCCCGAGAGCCGAGCAGGTGGGCAACCGGGAGCCGACGCCGGGCCTGGGTTTGAACCAGGGAAGCAGCGCGGTGCCTGTGACGCCGTCCAGTCCGGGGCCCGGCCGGGTGCTGGCAGGTGACCGGCTCCCCCAGGAGAAGCCCCAGGGCGACAGGACAGACGCCGCTCGGCTGCTCGCCCCAGCTCCTCAGCGCCCTCCGGGCTGTGCGCCCCACCTCCCACGCGGGAGGGAGACCGGGCTCTGTGTCGTCTGGGGCAGGGCCGAGCAACGAGTCCCGAGCCGCTGCCTCCCTCTGACCTTAGGCGATCGTGTCCCTGCTTCCTCCCCCTCAGGAAGGAAGACGTGGCAGGGCCAGGCCGGCTCCTGGGGCCAGAGTACTTCTGCAGTCACCGTGGCCTGTGGCTTTGGGGGCAGCTGTCACTGAGAGCCCATGTGCGTGCGTGTGCGGGCGTGCGTGTGCTTGTCGCGTGGAGCAGGCCTGGGCGTGTGCACACAGGCGTGTGGCGGACACACCGAGCCCCTCGCAGCCCAGACTTGCATCTGAGCAGAACCACCCCCCGAGGAGATCCGAGCGTCTGGAGACCAGCTCCGAGGCGGGGGCAGAGCTCGCGCCCCGCACCGAGACAGGAAGTCTCTGCACCAGGAAGGCACACGTTTTTCCTTCTCTCTTCGTCCAGAGGCATCCACTGCACATTCTGCTTTTGAAAAGCCTCCCAGTGGCAAGGGCTCAAAGCCAAGACGGAGCGGGCTGGGGCCAGAGGAGCAGCTGCTGCTTCAGGTTTCGGGGAGCCCTCTCTTCAAGGGCAGGCCCACTGCCGAGATTTTCCGCCCAAGGACCTGGCCTGCCCATGCATGGGACTCGCAAGAGGCTCCTCGCAGAGCAAACGCACCCTATTCGCCACCATGGCTGGACCTCTCGGGGTGCTGAGCCCCTGCAGGGACCCCTCGCGGGCGCGCGTGGGGCCTCCTCCCCTTTAAAGCCGCCTGGCCTTCCACAAAGCCCCCTCTCCACTCTCGTCATCCCAGGCCACAGAGCTGTCCCTCTTCCCCAGGGCTGCGCCCGGAACCCAGAGGGTGTGACCAGAAGAGCCTCACGGAACCCCAGGCGGGCGTCGCCCCCTGGGGGCTGAAAACCCAGGGATTCTGCACTTTTCCCCAAAACATGAAAGAGCTGGAGGCCTGGCCGCAGGTGGACCCCACCCGGCCCTCCCCAGAGCCTGACAAGCATCTCCGTGCCAAGGGCCAGCCCTGGGGACGCCTGGGCCAGGGACCGGCCCTCTCCCTCCGGGCTCTTCCCTCCCCAGGGGCAGAGAACCCACTGCGCCGTTTCTGGGTGGCCCCCCTCATGCAGCGCCCCAACTTGGGCTCTGACACGGACCCAGAGAGCCACTTTCTCAACCCAAGCAACGTGCCCCCCCACCTCCCCCAGCTTTTTAATGGTTAACCAGAGCAATAAAACAGGCGATAATGCGGTTTTTGATCCCTTATCGGCATCCGAGAAGCCTGCGAAGGCTGTCAGTGTCCCGCTAAGGGACCCAGCCGACCACCCTTTCATGTGCGGCCAAGCAGCTCGAGGGAGAGATGTTCCAAACCAAACGCCCTTTGCCAGTGCAAATTTTGCAGTAAAAATAGAATAGGAAATTCCTAATCTGCTGTTTCATGTGTGACAAGCGGTTTTGTGGCAGGACGGGGGCCTGAGAGCACTGTCCCTTCATCTGAGGCCTGGCTGCCTTCCGCAAAGCGAGCACATGCAGCGCCCAAGGTCTTTTGTGCTTTGCAACCAGCGGCCAGGCTTTATCGTGGGGACCAGGGACTCAGCTGGGCTTGCGCACGTACCCTGACTTTGATCAGCATCTGGCGCCATGAACGCTCCAGCCCCCAGCCCGGGATCGGACCCCGGGGGCCTCGGTCCCCAGGACACAGCTTCCCCAGACACCTGTCCAGCACTGCAGACAAGCACGGCTGGACGCGGGCCGGAGAACCGGGGTCCACCCGCTGCTGGCAGCCCGGGGAAACCCCGGCCAGGACGGGGGCGCGTTCGGACCGGGGTCGACGCCACACTGGGCTGCTTCTCGTTTCAGGGCATCTGCTCTGTGCGCTGAGCTTTCTGTGTCCTAAAGGCCAGGGCGTGTTTTACCTCCAGTTCTTAAGAAAACACAAATGAATACGTTTTACCGCCTCAAAATTGCAGGAAAAAAAATGTCCCAACTGATTTTTGTTGCCGTTTGGAGGGCTCGACCTCCACCTGCAGGCGCAGGAGTGGAGGCAGGACAGAATCGGTCATGCGGGGGCGGACAGGTGGCCAGCACTCTCCTCCCCCAGGAGAGGTGGAAGCCCAGGAGGGCCCTTGTTTAGGGTCAGGGGTCCTGGAGCTCTGTCTTTTTCCTCTAAAGGCCTCCTTCCAAAGCCCCAGGGGAGATGTCAGCCCTGTGCGGCCCACAGACCTTCTAACCTGAGAAGCTGGGGGCCCTGCTCTGGGCCCGGCTCCCCCGACCCTTTCGGCCAAACTTTCACATATCGTGTGTCTGAGGCTGCCTCGTGCAGAGCCCCGAGCCCCGCCTCGAGCGTCCTCCTCCAGGGTGGCTGCGTTGGGTGCTGGGTGAAGAGTTTCTGCCTGCGGGGGCCTCATGGTCTGTCTGATGGGAGAGAAAGGTGTGGAAACACTGCCCTGTGTCAGGGTAGAGGCATCTTCTTCGGCCCCGAGCCCAGCGTGGGGAGATCAGCCGAAGGCACGCAGCCACCCCAGGACACCAGCTGGTGCCTCGCGAGGGCTACGGGAAGGGGGGCCCTGAATGCGCAGCCACGACAGGGGGCACGGAGCCATGGGAGGGGCTCGGGCCACGGCGGGGGGCACGGGGCCGGGGGCTGGACCGGAAGGTGGGCACACAGGATTGAGGCGTCTGGGCTTCTGGATTTATCTTGCCAGCCAGAGCTGCTCATTTTAGGGGGACGGCGACGGCGTGTGCCCGACTCCAGTGGGGTGCACCCCGGTTACTGAGCAAAGGGTGAGTGGCGGGGGTGTGGGCCCGGCCGCCTGACTTGCCGGCCACCCTCTGCAGGGCTGTCACACGAGCGGAGCGGCTTGGGGAAGCCCAAGATGCTGAATCTGCAGGCGGGCCCAAGGGGCAGAAATTCCGCAAAAGGAACTCCCCCGTGTCTGCACTGACACCAACCAGACTGCTGGCCCCCAAATGCTCCCCGTGGCACTGGAGACAATAAAGCCACCCAGCTCCTGCCAGCTGACCTCTGGGAAAGAGCCCAGCCAGATAGGACTCCAGCCTAGCGGCCGGTCTGCCACGCCCGCTGCCACCCACAAACCGGGTGACTCTCGGTGTCCAGCCCCCCAGGGCTATTTCTCTTCAAGGTGGTGGGGTCCCAGCCCATGGTCGGTGAGGTCAGAGCTCAGGAACCTGAGGCCCACGAGGCCTGGGGGAGAGCCGGCCAGTTCCCGAGAACCAGGACCTCCTGAAGCCCGTGGGGAACCATGGCTGCCAGCGTGCGACCAGGAGGGCCAGGGCCGCGGGGGAGGACGCGGGAGGCCCACAGAAGGCCCCGCGGGCAACGCCTGGGAAGAACTTCAAGCTGGGGAAAGGCACGCTGCGAAGACGCAGGATGTCTGCAGCCGAGAGGCAGAAGTTCACTTGGAGTTCACTGGTGCCTCCACGCCCGTGCCTCGGACATCCTTCCTGGGGCCGTGGGAAAAACGCAGCCAGCCTCGGTCGGACTCCGGGGGCCGGCCTGGAGGGGCCCTGAGGACGGAGAGACGCACACAGCCAGCGGGGGTGGCGGGCGGCTGCCGGGTCGTCGTCCGGACTGCGGTCTCTCCTTTCCTAAGCTCACCTCCGACGGCACCCTCCGCAGGGCCCTGCCTGCTGACTGCAGGCCTTCCCAGGGAAGGTGGGACTCGCACGGGGCCCTGGAGGATGCCGAGGAGCTCGCCAGGCGGAGGAGGGCGTGGGAACTGAGCTCAGACCCCAGGGAGCGAGCGTGTGCAGATGAAGGCCATTTGAAGCGAGAAGGGGCCGGGGAGGGAGCTGTGCTCTGGGAAGCCGAGGGGGGTGGGCTCTGGGGCGCCGCTGGCCCAGCCCAGAGCGGCTGCCCTGGCTGGAGGCTGGCGGCTTCTCCAGCTGGAAATGAAGGGGGGGCTGTGGGGAGGCCTCCGGCCCCCCCCGGCAGGACCCAGAAGGAAGGAAGGAAGCTGCAGGCGGGTGGCAGCTTGTTGCTGGCGGAGGGTGGCTGCCCGGGCAGGCGTGCACCCCGCGGGTCAGGACATGCCGGCTCAGCCAGCGCCCCCCCCCCCCGCCTCCCCTTGCAGCCCCCTACCCCAGTCCAGGCTCCGCGTCACTCCCTGCCGTCTCATGCTGCAGGCGGGGAGGGGCCCCCGGGGAGAAAGCGTCCGTGATCTGAGACTTTGGTTACGTTCCCACGTCTGCCAGTGACCAGCCCAGTGCTTGGCCTGTGGGGACAGAGGGGCACGTCTGGAGCTTAGAGGGCCTGGGACACAAGGCCTGGGCCTGAGGGAAGAGCCAGGCAATGAGAGGACATGGGGCAGACAGAGAGTTTCCCACCAAGAATGAGAGAATCATTGGACCTGAGATCAGAGGACTATATCTGAGCCTCAGCTTCCTTGTCTGAGCAAGGGGCCAATAGCTTGTTAGAAGGCTCACCTTTTCAGAGATGGTGGACATAGGTGCTCCCTGGGGGCTGGGTGGATGGATGGGTGGATGGATGGGTGAGGGATGGATGGATCTGGGATGGATGGATAGATGGGGGAAGGTGGGAAGATGGATGGCTTGGTGCAACAGAATTTCAGAAAATGTAAGGACAGGCACAGCTGGAGACTTCCACCGGCTCAGTAGTGTTTCCCGTGTGCTCACCGTGTCCGTCTCCGCACGGGGCGGCAGAGGAGGCTGTGCATGGCAAACAGAACCCGGTTCTGCAGGCAGGGATCTGGGGCTGAGCACAGCCTTTTCTGCCGCTAATAATGACAACGCTAGGACCCCTGAAAATGGAAACAGCCCTGGAAAGACTGCCCTTAGCAGCTCGACACCAGGGCGAGCACAGATGTCCTGGAGAAACAAGGCTGCGTTCAGACAGGCCAGGCTGCAGAAGAGGGTCCACGGTGCGGGGTGGGCACACTCAGCACGGTGCCCTCCAGTCTGGCCGAGGACGCCCTGTGGGTGGCCCCCGAGGGTCTGGCCCTCCCCCGCGCACCTGAGCCTTATTCCTTTGGGTGTCCCCCTCATGCTGGGCTCTGGCTGGCTCCCTGTGGACCATCTCCGTGGCACACCTTGGCTGCCAGGGACCCTGTCTCATTGTCATGTGGAAACGGCAGTTTAGGGCCTGGTGAGGGGGAGGCCGAGGTCGGCCCCTGGAAGCTTGCGGAGGCCCCCTAGTCTGAGGTCCCTGCCTCTGTCTGCACCTTTGGCATCTCCTCTGGTCCCAGCCTTTGTCCCCCGTGGCTTCTTCTCCCTTGGGTCTCAGGCTTAAATGAGGCCCTGACCTGACATCAACTTCACTGACTGACTGGCAGTTCCTCACGTTTCTGAGTCCGAGTCCATGACCGAGACCTGTTCCCATGGTCCAGCCGTCGTTGCAAGCCTGGTCACGGGGCTGCAGGCGGCCCTGGGTGGCACGGCCTTGGGTTGGCTCTTTCTTGGGTCAGACCCAGGCTGGATGGTGCATCGGGGCCACTCAGAGCCAGAGTCACCCACGTCAAGGGCTGGGGTTAGGGTTCGGGTCAGAGCCACTCCTGCCAAGGGTGACTCTCTTCCCAGATCCGGCACCAGGAAAAGGATGATGAGGGAACACTACGAGCGGCTCCATGCTCATTAAGTTCTGCGGCTGAGAAGAAAGGAGAAAATTCTTTGAAAAACACAAACCATCAGAACTCAAGCAAGATGAACCAGGCTATTTGAATGGTCCTGTAACCATGGAAGAAACTGAATTTATAATTTAGAAGCTCTCTTAAAAGGAATCTCCCAGACCCAGTGGTTTCACTGGAGAATTCTATCAAAAATTTAAAGAAGGAGCCACATCAGATGTACACAGTTTCTCCCAGAACGTGGAAGACGAGGGAACACTGCCCAGCCTATTTCATGAAACTGCCTTAGCCTGATACCAAAACCAGACAAAACAACACACAGAACAGAAATCCACTGCAGACCAATGTCTCTCGCGAACTTAGATCCAAAAAGCTTCCACAAAGTAAAAGTAAGTTGAATCCAACAATGCAGAAAAGGAACTTCACACCTAGACGGAGTAGGATCCGCTTCAAGTTTGCAAGTCCACGCAGCGATGAGAAATGGGAGAATGCAATTCCCGTACCGACAGCTAGAAAAGAAGTGACGTCACCATTCCAACTGAGGCAGAAAACGCCTTTGACAAAGCCCAGCACCATTCATAACAAAAACCCGGGGTCAGCGAGGAAGAGGGCAGATTCCCTCAGCCTGACACCAAGCGGGGCTGTCCTCCTGCCCGCGGATGATCCTGCCAAGTCCTGGTCAGTATTTGCAACTGGCGAGCGAGCGAACGCGCAGCCACCATGTCTGAGCACCTGCTGAGGAGGGCGTGTCGACGGGTGGGACAGGGCCCCTTGGGGCGGTGGGTCCCTCTGCCCAAAGCCACAAAGGCGAGGGTGTCGTGTGCCCTCGGCAGCTTCTCAGGCTGAGACGCGGAGCGAACCGCAGGTGAACACGAGCTTTAGTGACCATGACGCGGCAGCCCGGCCCTCAGCCCGGCCAGCTCTCTGGGATGCTGATGAGGGGCCTGGCGGCGCGCGACGGGGGACAGACGGGGACCCTCTGCACTTTGTGCTCAGTTTTCTGTAAACTCAAAGTTGCCTGCTAACGTTACAAACCTGCTCGGACACCACAGCGAGACACCGCTAGGAGGGTTAAAATGGAAATGGGCAACAGCAAGCCGTGAGGGCGTGGGCCGGCCAGAGGGGCGCGGCGGGGCCGCCTGGGGGCGTGGGGAGCTGGCGGATGCTGTCTCAAGCACCACACCGCGGAACGGGCGCAGGGCACAGGACACACTGCATGGTTCTGCTGTGTGAAAGGCCCAAACAGTCAAAGCCAAGGTCTGATAATGGATGCTTACTGTGGCTGGAGCACGGGCGAGGCGGAGGCGGCCGGCAGGGGTGGGGTCCTCACCTCCCGCGTCAGCTGGGCCTCTGAGAAGGTGCAACCCCCCTGCACGCAGCTGAGACCCCCCTGCTGCCCCGCCCTCCGCCCCCCCCAGGACCACGGCAAGGGCCGCTGGTTTCTCCAGGGAACTGGCCTAACTGGGCGAAAACTTTCTGCACCAGACTTCAGAGTGGAATTTTTTTCTCTCAAAATAGGAATTGGCTGTCTAGGAGTTAAAGATAGAATCCTGTGGCCAGGCCAGGGTCTGAGTCCCTGTCCCAGCTGGCAAAGAGGGCCGGGGAGGCCTGGCCTCTGCTGCTCCGAGGGGCTGCAGCTGGCGATGAGTCACGGCCCGCATCCCAGCCCTCACCCTTCCTGTGGGCGGGACAGCACTGAGTCGGGACCCAGCAGCGAGACTTTGGAGTGAGGACTGGGGGCCTCGAGGGGCTCAGGGAAGGGGAGTCTCTGGAGGGCTTCCTGGAGGCGGGGGCCCACGGAGGCAACAAGGCCCACCAGTAAGCAGGAGCACCCAGCAGCTCAGGGCCTGGATTTCGGGAGATCTGAGGGCCGTGGTGGGCGGTCAGCTTGGGGCCAGCAGGGCTGCGATGTCCACTCTGGGTTCATTTTATTTGTGGACAGTGAGGAGCCACTGCAGGTCTCGGTGCAATGGGGCACTGGGGAGCGTCAGGCAACAGGGAAACTGCCCGAGGGAGAGCCCTGCCCCAAGGGGCCCAGCGTGGGCAAGCAGAGAGGGGGAAGAGCCTGGCCCCGCACAGGGAGCTCCCTGCACCCACGGGCTCCAAGGGCCAGAGAGGCCACCGGGGGCTCAGGGCTGGACCAGAGACCCTGGTGGCTTCCAGCTGCCAGCACAGGCAGGGACAGCTCCACCTCACGGGAAGCCAGGTGTGCGCTCACAGCTGCGGGACGTGTGAGCGTTTGGAGGCGCATCCGGCCAGGGGCCCGATGGAGGGCGAGACACTTGGGGGCTGGGCCGCCCCCCACCTCCCGTGCTGGCCCCCTCACAGGCTGTGCCCCCGGGGCCTGGTGCCGCCTCGGGGCTGCACCTGGCAGGGCCCATGCCTCCCCTGGGAGCCGGCAGCCCTGCCAGGGCCCTGACTCAGCTCTCGGGGCCACTTCTCCCTGCTAAGCCGAGGACTCCCCTAGTGCCAGGCAGGGAGGTGGCCGTGCACCTGGAGGGGCCCCGAGCCTCCCCCTCCCCAGGGAGAGCTGGGTGACAACAGGGAGGGGCCGGCCCTCGCCTCCCCACCTGTTTGCCTTGGGGTGCTGTCTTCCCTTCCCAGCGCGTTCTGAAGTCTGGACCCCCTCGGCTCGGGGGTGGGCAGCGCCCGGCCCTCATTCCTGGGGTGGGGGGAGGTGTGTGAGCAGAAGCCCCTCACGGGCCCAGGAAGCTGATGCCACCTCTGCAGGGGCTGGTGAATGGGAAGCCCCTCCCCCGAGTCATTTCAGGTCACAGAGCCCACCGTCCCCATGGGGGTGTCGCCTCTGCTCAGGGCCACACACGGGCCAGAGGAGGGGCTCCGCTCGCAGGCCCCTTGGCCTCTAAGCCGAGAAGTCTCTGGTGCTGTGACCCGGAGCCAGGCTTCAGGAGGCCCCCGGTGGCTCAGGACACGTGCCTGGACGACAGAGAAAGCGGCCGTGCAGGCTGGGGGCCTCGGGGCGAAGACCCTGGCAGCCCGGCGAGGCCCTGGCCCAGGCTGGTCCTTGACACAGTGGCCACTGGGCTCGGCCAGGTCCCCCCGTCACGGCCTCTTCCCCGACACCCCAGCCCGGACCGAGGGCTGCACTGGGGAGATGCCAGCCCGTGACGTCCCGTCTCCGAGGCGCGAGCGCTCCCAGCCCAGCGGGGCCGAGTCCGGCTGCGAGCGAGCCTGCGGTCGGGGGCTGGGATTAGGTGTCCGCCAGAGAGCGGCCCCGGCTCACAGACTCGCCGCTGCTTCGTCAAATAAGGCCTGCGGGACACAGCCCCGCGCCCCAGTGGTTGCCTTCCGCCGCGCTGACGGGACTGCGCCGTCTCAGAGCTCCCACGGCCCCGAGGCCCAAACGCTTGCTGTCTGCCCCTTCGCGGAGAAAGTCGGCAAGTCCCTGGCAGCCGTGAGGCAAAACGGAGTGAAACACTTAGCGACGTGTGTAGCCAACCACCTTAAAGAGTCGCGTGCACATTTCTGGAAGAAATCGTCATGAGGGGCCTGCGGGTGCTGGCCAGGTTGTTTCTTGACCGGCTGCTGGCTCCTGAGATGGGCTGACCTTGTTACAAAAGGAAAAAAGACGGAGCAGTGCCCCCCGGGACGCTTGAGTCCTCGGCACGTGGCGCGAGGGGCTCTGGGTAACGTAGTTAGCGGGCAGGTCTCCCCCCAGGGCTGGGAACCCCCTGTGTCCAGGACCTGCACCTCGTCGTGGTCACACCTCTGGTCACCAACCCAGGACCCCCGATCCAGCCAGCCGCCCGCCCGGGGCCTCCAGTGGTGTGCGGGGCGAGCATAGCCGCTAAGGGACGCAGTGCATCTGTGGGGCACCCTGGCACCCCCTCTCCCTCCTGGGCGCTCGGCCTGAACCCCCGCCGCGGAGGGCCACACCCTGGGGGCTTGCCTGCCCACCCAGAGCATCTGTCTCCCTGTCTGTGCCTGTCCCTCCCCGGAGCTGGCGCCCAGAATCCTTTGAAGTCCGAGCACTCCCCTCCCCCCACTCGGAGTCTGGTGGGGGTGCCAGGACCCAAAGTGGGGCCAGAACCAGCTGTCTGAGTTTCTGGATCCCAGCAGGAGGGGGGATGAGGGCGGGTGACCAGCTGGTGTTTTGAAAGATTCAGGCCTGCAGCTCCTGGGTGGGGGGTTTGGGGCAGCTAGGCGCACAGCCAGGCCCCCCACCCAGCCCCCTGGGCTGCAACTGCCCTCCCCCACACTCGCATCTCCAGGCCACCCTGGTCCTCACCTGACCTGGCTGCTGGGGTCGGGGGTGGGGGCTTCCGCATGCCGGCCCTGGCCTGACCCCTCTCTGCCCGAAGAGCCGGCACCAGTGCCCCCCACCCCCCACCCCCGGTAGGACCCAGACGTTCTACCCAAGGGGTCTCGGGAGAGAGCGGGGAGCAAAGGCCTGCTTTGAATATCAAGGTTTTCCGAAGATCAAAAAAGGAAAAAAAAGAAAGAAGGTATTTTGGAAACATCTGATGTGCCAACTAATTAAGTGTCTGATTACTAACAAGCTCCCTCACAGAGGAAGGGGAAAGCAGCCAGGATCCCGAGCCACCCTCAGCAAACCCGGATCCAGAGAGGTTCCCGCACCAAGAGCACAGGCAACAGCAACAGAAATAGACGCAGGAGACTACAGCGCACTTGAAAATTCTGTACAGCCAAGAAACTCTCAGCAGAGGGAAGAGGCAACACACAGAAAGGGAGAAAACATTCACAACTCATCTCTCTGCTAAGGAGGCAATACCCAGAACACAGAGAACTCCTACAGCCCAGCAACCCAACAACCTGATAAAAAAAAACGGGCAAAGGATTCGAATAGACATCTTTCCAAAGCTGAAATGCAAACGGCAGAAAGCACATGAGAAGATGCTCAGTGTCACTCGTCATTAGAGAAATGCAACTCCAAACCACGGTGAGAACAGGATGGCTGTGACCCAAAAATGGAAAACAGCCAGTGTTGACCAGAATGCGGAGAAGCTGGAATCTCTGTGGCCTGCAGGGTGGGAATGCAACATGCTGCAGCCGCTTTGGAAAGTGGCATGATTTCCTCAAAAATTAAAAATAGAATCACCCATGATCCAGGAATCGCACTCTGGGTACACATCCAAAGGAATTAAAACCAGGATCTCCAAGTGATATTTGCAGACTCACGCTCTTAGCAGAGTTATTCACAATAAGCAAAAGGTCAAAGTAGCCCAAATGCCCATCGACGGATGAACGGATGAACGGCGGGGGTTCAGCACAGACTGCGACAGCATTCAGCCTTAGAAAGGAAACTCTGACACCTGCTACAGCGTGGACGGAGCTTGCGGGCATGACGCTCAGTGAAACCAGGGACAGACACTGCGTGATCCCACTTCTGTGAGGTCCCTAGAGGACTCAGGTTCACGGAGACAGAAAGGAGGAGGGTTGGCACCGGGGCAGGGGGAGGGGGAGGCCGTGCTTAACAGGGACCGAGTCTCAGTCTGAGAAAATGGAGTTTTCTGGAGACGGTGGTGGTGACAGCTGCTCAACGATGGGAAGGTGCTCAATGCCCCTTAGGAGTGGTTACGTGGAGAATTTTATAGCATGTGTTTTGTACCATAATTAAATTTTGTTTTTCTTTTTAGGGCCGCACCTGTGGCACACGGAATTTCCCAGCCCAGAGGTCGAATCAGAGCTGCAGCTGCAGGCCCACACCACAGCCACAGCCACACAAGATCCCAGCCACGTCTGCGACCTACACCACGGCTCCCGGCAACGCTGATCCTTAACCCACTGAGCGAGGCCAGGAGTTACCCGCATCCTCATGGGTGCTAATCAGGTCTGTTATGGCTGAACCACAGTGGGAACTCCCAGTTAAATGCTTTCTTAAAAAAAAAGTTTCTCCTTCTCCCTTATCCTGAAACCTGAATCCCCTAAAGTGTCTCCACGGTCAAAAAATGAAGTTAGATGATGAAAGGTTGGATGGATGGGTGATGGATGGATAGATGGTGGATAGATGGATGGAAGGAAGGATGGATGGATGGAAGGAAAGATGGATGGATGGAAGGAAGGATGGATGGATGGAAGGAAGGATGGATGGATGGATGGAAGGATGGATGGAAGGAAGGATGGATAGGTGGATAGGTAGACAGCAGGCAGATGGTAGGTGACAGGCAGATGACAGGCAGGTGATAGAAGAGCTATGCGGGTGAGAGAAGATGCTGTGTAGCAGGCTAACAAGCAGGCTTTAGCATCACAGGAGGCGGAGGCCACCGTCTTTGGAGAGCAGAGCAGGGTGGGCTGGTGTGGAGGGTGGGCTGGCGACGGTCGTGGGGGACTTGCGGCAGCCAGTGAGGCAGGGCCAGGAGGGCCGGTGAGGGAGGCAGGGCTGAGCGGGTTAGCTGGGGGTGAGACACACGTGAGGCGGGACCAAAGGAAGGCCCCAGACCCTGCTCAGGGCCCAGGTGGGGCCGAGCGTGGGCGCAGCCTCCTTATCTCAGAGCACGGCTCAGCCCCCTCCTCGCCCCCCTCCCCCTGGCAACCTGTCCCCCTGGACACTGGATGGGCAGCCTCCAGAGACTAGTCTGTTTGCCTGGACTAATCCCACTCTGGGGAGGGTGGTCCTGGCCGGGCGGCAGGAGTGCTCACCTGCGGGAAGGGCTGCCCGGGGCCCCCGCTAATCCCCACCAGGCAATTAGGGGCCGATCGGGTTTCCTGAGCGCTCAGGTCCAGCTTTCCCAGGGCCTGGAATGTGCCGGGGCCCTTTGAAGGCCTCACCGAGGGGCTTTGAGGATCGTCCGACGACGCTAAGTGCAGAGAAGGGAGACGCTCCGTCCCCAAGCGATTATCTGGGATTAGCCCCCGCGGCCAGGCTGGGAGCCCCCGGCCGGCCAGCGCACCTCGCCCACGGTGGCGGTGCAGGCAGGGGTCCGCCCGGCCCTCTGGCTGGGGGACAGTGTCCCCTGGGCGCCCGCCCCAGGCCCAGGCGAGGAGCCCACTCCTGTCCAGGAGCCAAAGCACAACGGGGAGCTCCTTTTCACCATCTCGAGGGCCTGGTTTAATACTTGAGTGACTCAGGCCGGAGGCCGCGAGGGGGGTTCCCTGGGGGGTGGTGACTGGACGGAGGCGGGGTAGATGCCCAGCTGAGCCCCGTCCCCGTGTCTCCCGGAGCCTGTGTTTATCACCCAGATTCAGAGTCTCCAGGCAAGACGAGTTGGGGGTCAGAGACAAGGCCCCCCGGGGCGCAGCCGCCCTCCTCCCCAGGCGGGGCAGGCAGGACCCTCGGGCGCGGCGGGGCGGCCCACCCGTGCAGCCTTGGCAGTGGGGATCTGTCTGGGCCGGTCACAGGAGTGGCCTTTGACCTCAGTCTGCCCACTGGAAACACAGCGCCCCAGCCCCTCTCGGCCCCTCAGCAGCTCAGCCCGGGCCGGCCTCGGCGTCCCTCCCCAGAGCCTCCAGCGCGTGCGGCTGGGAGGCTGAAAATCCTCGCTTAACAGTTGCTTCTCCAGGCCAGGCCCTGCCCTGGTGCAGGCCACGGTGCCCCAGTGCCCACGGTGCCCCAGTGCCCACAGCCAGCAGGCCCCCAGTCCGGCTGAAGGGGCGAGGGTGAGCTGCCGGAGGCCAGCCCTCCGGTCCCACCAGGAGCCCAAGCAGACCCAGCACGTGCGGCTGGGAGGTGGTCCCGCCAGGTGGGCCTGCAGCCAGGCGCTGGCAGAGAGCCGGCGTGGGGGAGCCCTTCCAGGCACCAAGGGTGGTGACAGCGTCTCGGCCGCTCCCCAGAACGCTCAGTGCCGTCTGCCTGCCGAGGCGCTGCTGGGACCAGGCTTTGCCCAGCTGTTTCTAAGCTCCTGGGTGGACCCCCAGCCGGCCACACACCACAAGGCCGTGTCCACCACAGCCAGCACTGGCCCTGGGCCCTGGTCCCCACCAGCTCTCTGAGGCCGTGCAGCTCCATGGCGTCGCCAGCCCCTGGGGCTGCGTCTGCCTGACGTGGGGCTGGAGAAGGGGAGCCCTGGGGGTACGGAGAACTCCAGAGGGTCTGGACAAAACGGAGGCTCATCCAAGTGCTGCGTCCCCCAGAACCACCTGCCCAGTGCCCCGCCCGGCCCACAGGCTTGACACCACCATGCCACGCCAGCCACGCACCGCGCACCACGACATAACAGCCACGCCAGGACACGACCCTGGAGACTGGCTGGGGAGGCACACAGGCACACCTGATCGGGCTCGGCAGGGACTCAGTCAGCCTGTCACCCGAGAACTTCACACAAATTTCCGATGAGCGGCACTTAGCGCTACAAACAGCCCTCGCCACCCCGCAGAATTTAGCTGAGCTTTGCGGTGATAATGGGGAGACCCAGGGTTTCTTAAGATACTTTTCCAGGAAACATGAGCCACTGCCTGCCCTGCGCTCCCTGCGGTGGACAGTCGCCCACCGGCTCTTCCTGGGTCGGCCCAGCCTCGCGGGGAAGCGTGTAAACGCCACCCAGACCCTGGCTTGGACTCAGCCGCCTGAGGCCTGGTTTTGAAAGACCTTCGCCTCTGAGCCAACAGTCAATCCTGCAGTGGCTTCCCCTGTTCCTGCAAACGAACAGCGCCTCCGACGGCCAAGCGGCAGCGGGGCCTCCCGGCCGGGGCCGCGCAGAGACCGGGCCCTGAGGCTGGACACCCCGGCCTGCGAGACGCTCGCAGATCCCTCACCCGCGCCCGCCACCGCCCGAGCGCTCAGGGGCCAGACGGCTGCCCTGCAGAGCCGCCGGCCCGGCCCGGCGGCCTCGCTCCAGCCGCCCGTGACTACCACGCCTTACCTGCTTCCTCGCCCGTCGGACGGAACCCGCAGAGCGGAGCTCATGGCGCCGGCGAAGGTGTGCGGAGACCAGCAGTCCAGACGCTCCCGAAGGGGGAGAGGGGCCTCGCAGACGCGGGACCAGGACGGGCGCCTTGGGCTGGACTTCCAGCCTCCGAGCCTCCAGCTCAGTGTCGTTGAGGCCTCCCTGTCTGGAGTCCCCCGTGGCTCAGCGGTGACGAACCGGACACGAGGACGCGGGCTGGAGCCCTGGCCCCGCTCAGCGGGTCAAGGACCCGGCGTTGCCGCGAGCTGGGGTGTGGGTTGCAGACACGGCTCGGATCCTGCGTGGCTGTGGCTGTGACGTAGGCTGGCAGCTGCAGCTCCGATTCAGCTCCTAGCCTGTGAACCTCCATACGCTGCACCTGCGGCCCTAAAAAAATAAAGCTGCCTCATCTGATGCTTTGTTACAGCCGCCAGAGCAGTCGGACAGAAACCACTGAAGACGCCTCCTCCTGTCCTGCCCGCCTCCAGCTCCCGCCTCATCCCGGAGGCCGCGCACACACGCGCACACACACACACGCGCACACACACGCGCACACACGTGTGAAACCGACCGGACGGGGGAACAGAGGCTCTGCTCAGAGCGCTGGGACTTCAGGAGCGCCTGGGCGCGGCTGGAGGATAAATAATTACCCGAGGGCCTGGTGCCGCCCCACCTCCCTTGGGCTAAGGAACCTTCTCATCGATGGCCCTGGACCCTGTCCAGGTCACACGGGGCAGAAAGAACCAGGCCCCAGTGGAGACGGGAAGCCAGTAGCTACAGTGGCCCCACTGGCGGGCTGCCCCGGCCCAGGCTCACTCCCCCGGGTGGGGGCCAAGCGGTGTGTTTTCCTGCTCCCAGCCTCCTCAGTGCCCAGGCACGGGCGGAGGCCCAGCAGCCCGAGTCAGCCCACGCCTGGGAGCACGGTCCAGGGAGGGCTGACCCCAGAGCCTCCTGCTGGACGCCCCGTTCAGACTGGGCCTACCAGAGCGGTGCCAGCGGTTACCCCTTCTTCGCGGGGTCCCGGGCCCCTGAGTCTGGCTGCCCTGGGGAGCTGGGGGCAGATCCCGGGTGCTGGGACCTGAAACCCCGGGGGGTCCCAGCCCCAGGGCCCTCCCCCGCTTGCTTTCCAGAATCAGGGCAGGGAGGTCCGGGGAGGAAGCAGAGCAGGGGCTCAGCGCCTGACCTGGTGGGGCGGACAAGGGAGTAGGGGCTGGGCCCCAGGCCTCCTCTGCCGAGAAAGCCCCGGGGGAGGCCCGCCCAGAGCAGTTACGCCAGGACGGGCCTGCTCCCAGCCCCCAGGAAGCTGCCTCCAGCCCCCAGGAAGCTGCCCAGACGTACTGAACCGCCGGCCAGGCTCCCTTTCCAACACGCTGGAGGGGTGGCACCTGCCCGGAGGCGGCTGCAGCCTGGACTCAGCTGGGGCTGATCTGGAGCCAAACCACGGCCCCGCAGGGCTGCGCGCTCACCAGGCTGACGGGCCGCACCCCTCCTTTTGTGGTGTATCAGCCGTGTCTCCAGGTGTTCTCTGCCCCCTTCGGTTCGCACCAACCCGCATTCACTGAGCACCGACTGCGTGTCAGAAGCTGGGCCGGCTGCTGTGGGGACTAGAATGTCGTGCCAGCGGAGTGTGGCCACGTATTCCGTCCCATGGGGCGTCACCCCTGAGCCCAGGGCCAGGAGGGGCTCCTGGTCTGATTCTCTGCGCGCGGGAGCCCAGAGGGTCTCGCGGTCTGCAGTGGGAGGGACGAGCTATGCGCCCGCGTGACTGGCAAGCGGCTCCGGCGCTCCGGACCTGCCTCCCCGCGTGTGTGGTGAGGTGCTGGCCGTGGCCACAGCAGAGGCTCGAGGCCGGAACCAGAGCCACTGTGATGCCAGCAGGGCCGTGTGGGCTCGGCCTGAGTGGCGCTGGGGCCGGGCTCCGATGACCCAGGAAACCTGGCCGCAGAAGTGCTGAGACGCAGGCCCCCGGCGGCCGCCCGCCCCTCACAGTGGCCCTGGCGAGAAAGAAGCTGATCAAACACTTTCCAACACAAAGGTGATCCCAGCAGTTTCAGCACTTTTAACCATGTGGGTAAAAGCAGGAGCTCGTGCAATCTGGACCACCCAGGCTCGGCGGAGACAGCGGGAGCCCTCGGACCCAGGGAACTGGCAGGGATGCTGGAATCCGGCCTTTCCCTCCTCTGATGGGGGCCCCCTCGCCCGGGCACTCGCTCCATGCCGGGACTGTTCAGCGGGCCCCACTTCACAGATGAGAAAGCCCAGGCGCAAAGAGGTCACCCACTGGCCCTCGGTCACACAGCCTGCAGGGTGGCGGCAGCCGGCTGTGGCCCCCGGGCTGTCACGGAAGTGGACCCTGCGGAGGCTTCTCAGGAAGGGCGCTCGGAGGTCGCAGGAGTCGCCAGCCGGTGGCCAGAGCTGAACCGCATCCCCCAGAGGTGTGTGGGGTCCCGGCCCCAGCTCCTGGGAACACGACCTGACCCGGAGCAGGGCTTTTACAGAGGCCGCTGGGTCAAGCTGGGTCTGGGGTGCCCTTTTATTTATTTTATTTTATTTTCTATTTTTTTAGGTTTTTATTTTTTCTGTTCTACTGGGTGCCCTTTAGGAAGGGGACTTTGAACTCGAGAGAAGGCCGCGTGCAGCCAGGAGCACACTCGTGAGAGTCGGCTGATGGGTGGCACGAGCCCCTTGTGCAGACAGGAAAAAGGCTCCCAGGTCAGAAGGCGCCCACGCCAGGCTCACTCCCACGGCCCGGCCCTCACCTGTGAGACCTCCCGGCCTCCCGGACCCCCCTCAGGGGCCCTTTTCAGCGGCCACAGTCACAAGCATCTGTTCCAACGTGAATTAATTAAAGTCAAGTACAAGGAACCCTCGGTGCCCAGGGTCCCCAGCCGCATTCAGGCCTCAGGGGCTGTGTGTGGCTGGCGGCCTGGGCTTTGGGCAGCACAGATACAGGCCACGTCTGTGGGCTCCAGACAGCACTGCCCTCTGAGGCGGGTGGCATGGCTCAGTCTGCGGCTGGGGACCTGGCCCAGAGGTGGGGTGCTGGTCCCAGGCCTTCACGCAGCCCGGCTGGACCACTCGGCTGCCCTGCCCGCTCCGCGTCCTTGGCTGGGACAGACGCCAGGAGGAAGGGGCTGGTCCAGGGTGAGAGGTGGCCTGGGGCCGGCAGGCGCTGCCCCTAGAGACAGTGGGAGCCAGAAAGTGGAGCCCCTGGCCCTGCCAAGCCTCCCCGGCTCGGAGCGGGGCCTCAGGAGGCTCCAGCTGCCCCTGCAGAGCTCGGCCGGAGCACACGGGTGTCAGGAGGGGCCGTCCTGCAGCGTCACCCAGACCGGGGGCCCGGCGTTGAGAGCGGGGCTCCAGCTCGCAGAGGAGAACCCAGCCAACGGATCCTCTCTTTTAGGAATTTGGAAGAGGAAATATGGAAGGAATGTGCCCTTAGAAGGAGGAAGGGAAGCAGAACAATTGTGAAACTGGCTCCAGGGAAAGGCCGCGGACGCCAGGACGAGACAGGCAGAGCGAAGGTCCTGAGCAGCCGGAGGAAGTCTGGTTCTCAAAGTGCGGCCCAGGGGCCCCTGGGGTTCCCGGGGCGCCTCCAGGCACCGTGGTGCTCAGCGGCTGCTTGTCTTTCCCTCGTACCCTCTTAGGGGTGTGCGCTCTCAGGGCCACGTGGCAGTGCCGGGGACAGGCCGCACGGACGAGGACGCTCAGCGTTTCCCGTCCAGCCGGGCGGCAGAGACCCCAGGCCGCCCTCTAGCCGCGCGGTTTTCTTTGTGAAAAGCGGTGGCTGTTGGGGCTTCGGGATGAAAATGCTATAAAATTTGGTTGCGATGATCATTGTGCAACTATAAATGTAATAAAACTCATTGAGTAATAAGGAAAACAACAGTGACCATTCAGAAAGTTTGGTTATCACTAACGGGCTTATTACTGTTATTTACTAGTAGGGGAGCACGAAAACAGCTCACATTTCCATCACAGAAAAGAATGAAACGAGAGCCATTGGGGTCCTCCAAAGTTTTCAATATTTAGAGGGGTTCTGAGGTCCAAGAGTGTGAGAACTGCTAGTGAGGCGAGAAGCCAGGAGCCACGAGGAGGGGTGTCCCTCCCCCGCCACGGCCACACGCGTCCGCGTTCCCGTGTGGCCGGAGCCTGTCTCTGCCTTGGATCCTCTCATTGTCCCCTGCAGGTGGTACAGGCTGGTCCGGGCCGGGGGGGGGCGCAGGTGGACACTCAGGGGCAGGGGAGTGGGGGGGGTCTGCCTGCTGGGCCGGGAAGGGACTTACGGGGTCACAGGGAGAGGAAGGAAGAGCCGGTGGGCGGGGGGCCCTGCGGAAGGTGAGGAAAAGACCCGCCTGGCCTCACCTCGCGCGGCCAGTCCCACGACTTCTGGGCCACCTGCAAGGTTCACTTTCTGCGTTTCTCCGGCTTGGGGTCGCAGCGACGGCGGGGAACCCTTCAAGGCAGAGGCGGGGCACGAATGCTGGGGAGATGTCAGTTTTGGAGGTGCCGGAGTCCAGCCCACCCTCAGAAACAGCAACCAAGGTGACAGGCCCCCACTGACAGCCTCTGGCGGGGCACAGACATGCCTGGGGCAAAGGACTGGCTGGGCCCCAGCTTGTGAAGATGTGCATCGCGGGCCTGGACGGCGGCAGCCATCCCTCTGCGCGGACCAGGCTGGGTGTTTGCCGAGGCCGGCGTTCCAGTCTCACCCCAGAGGGCACCCTGGCCCCGGGGCGGGGTTACGGGGTGCCCCAGGGAACCCAGGGGGCCTGCAGGGTCGGGGGCTCCCTCCAGCCCAGGCCACTGACAGTGAACGGTCGGATGGGAAGGGCCAGGAGGGGAGAAACAGCCCGGGGAGGGCAGCAGCTGGGCCCAGCGTTGGGGAGTGGGAACAGGTCCCTTGGTCGCAGGGCCCAGACACCCCAGGCTTGTCAGGGGACAGCCCAGGCGGCCACCGCCGCCACCCCCACCCTCCGCACTCACAGAAAGGAAATGACCGGCTGGAGAGGGTCCCAGGTCCCAGGCCTCGGAGCCCCTGGCGCAGAGGTCAGCTTCCTGGCCCCTCCCCGGCCACGCGACTGCGGGCGGCCCTCGCGCTCCCTCTTGGCTGCACCCCAGCCCCCACCCTGGCCTGGACACGAGCTGCCGAGGGGCAGGGATCCAGGTGGACGGAGCCAAGGACTCCCTGGACAAACCGGAGTTGCCCCCGGCCAATTGGGATGAATTCCAGCAAAACAACCTGCTCCCCGGGCCGCCTCGGGCCGAGGCTGCCAGAGAACTGCAGCCCAGGAGGCGACGAGAACACTCTGGCAGGGGGCCAAGGACCCAGAGAGGGCTGACATCCCCAAGGTCATGTCAAGGTCGCGCACAGGTTGGGAGAGGGCCCGCTCCCTGTTTGCTCGCCTCTGACGCCCCCATCGCCCTCCCTGTGTAACCCCGCGCCCTCCTGTCAGTCCCATCATAACGAACCACCACAGACCCATGATGTGTTAACATGAACAGTGCTTTTAAGAAAAAGCAGCTGTATCCACAAAAGAAGTAGTGAGTAGCATCGTTTCACATTTTTGCCAGTTTCCTTAAGGTTGGGGCTTAAAAGCGAGCGGCCACGTCCTCCTAGCTGCTCGCGCCTTCAGCCCTGCGCTCCCAGGGCCCCTGGAAAATGGCACCAGGACCTCAGGGACGAAAGCATCAAAAGCCAAAACGGTGCCTCGGTGTCACCCTGCGCACGAGACACTTTGATCCCTCGGCCCCGCGGCAGGGCCTCGCACACCCCGGGGGTGCCCAGTTCCCATCCTGAGGGCCGTTGCTCTGAGACTTAGTCTATACCAAAAAAGCAGGAAAGAAGAGAAAAAACAGAAGAACAAAACCTGATACAAATAGAAAACAGGCAGCAAAGTGGCACCTGGTCCAATGAGGTTGGTTTATAATGATGTCGACAGACCAGATTCCGCCCTGCTGCCCTGGGACCGGGGAGGTCGGGTGCCCGTGCCGCTGGGGCCCCATCTGCAGGGGGCCTCTCCAGTGCTCTCATCCCCGCTGTAGCCCACCTTGTGTGCCCAGCCTGGCCCCCGAGCGCCTTCGGCATGCCTGGGCCTGTGCCGAGCACCCTCTGCATGCCTGGGCCCACAGCAGGAGCTCTCGGACGTAACAGCGCCCCTTGTTCTTTGCTCGCCCGTCTCAGGGAGCAGGTGGCCTGTGCTGGGCTCAGTTTGGGTGATTTGATGAGTTTTCAATGAGCCCCTAATTCAGTATAAGCAGATTGCAGGGTCGAGCAGAACAGTCCACAGGCTTTATTTTAGTGACGGAAAGACTGAAGCCCGTGGCTAAGGAGAAAAGCCCGGGGAGGTGGACCAGGGACCTGACCCCAGGGCTTCACTGGCCAGGGACGCCTCACGACTCGCACGCGAGTCCTTGCGCTGCTGTTTTCAGAGGGGCCTCGCCAGTCGGAGCCCTGGGTTTTTAGGAACCGGGTCACCGTGAGGGTGACACTCCAGATGTGGGGCCCAAAGGCCCGGCGGGCTCCGGATTTCTGCAGGACGCTGATACCTGGGCGCAAATCTCTTCTCTCTGTGACACCGCCCCCGCCCCCAGCCACCTTGGCACGGGGCTCTCGGGGCCCTAAGCGTGCTCTCCTGCGGAGGCGCAAGCCCTGGACATCCAAGACCCAGGCAGGCGGGGAAGGGAGCGTCCATGGGGAAGCTGAGGCTCAAAGTCTGCGACCGCAGAGGGACCTGGGGCTGAAGTTGCAATGACTCCTGAATAAAATCAACAGCCAACAAGCTTGCGGCAAACTCTGCTCAGTGGCCCCCAGGGTCGTTCCCCTGCCACCACCAGGACTGGGCCTGGGGGAGCCGTGTGCTCAGCTCCCCCAGGGGGCCTGTGGGCACAGGCCTCCTTCCGGGTGGCGGGCTGTGGGCAGTGGGGGCAGATGTCCAGTCAGGGTCCCAGGCCAGGGCTCCGGCTGGCGCGGCTGGGCTGCTGGTCTTCTCATCCGGGTTTCTGTCCTTGTCTGTGTGCCCGCGCAGGTCCACTGACTCCCACCCTGTGTATCCTGCGCACACTCCAGGTGCCGGGAGTCAGAAAGCCGGGGTCCTGGCCTGGGGTCGGTGTGGGAGCCAGGAAGAGGCCCCAGCACAGCCCTGGTCAGTTGGGTCGGGGGCAGGAGCTGTGCTTCAGGAACGCCCCAGAGACGCACCAGACTCGTCTCGGGGAGCACCTCCCCCGGGAGAACCTCCCCCCCGGGAGCA
>PVHT021183583.1:6215403-6226497 GCA_004024745.2 Catagonus wagneri
CTCAGCTGGCAGCGGGAGAGCAGGGCAGGCATCTGCCCGTCAGCAGCAGGGTGGGTACTACTGCCCGAGAGGAGGTGCCACTTTGTTAAAGCCGCAGCTCCTCGTGTGGCCCCATCGAGGCCGCAGGAGCCAGAAAGCGGGTTCTGTGAACCCCCCAAACTGGGCCCAGGGCTCCCGCGGGCCCTGTGTCAACAGAGCTCGGCCTCTTCCAGGCTCAGGAGGGGCAGCCCTGCAGCCACCCCAGGAGAGCCGAGAGCAGGTGGGTGTGCGGCTGGCCCCGGGCCAGAGCCCTGGCGAGGGACCCCATGGGACGCGTGCCCCCGGCACATCCCCCAGGCCGAGCCTCCTGCTCTGGGGGCGCCGGGGCTTCCAGACCAGCACAGAGGCCTGCGGGGTGGACGGCGTCCCTAACTAAGCACTACGGTCCTGGCCGCCTGAGGGGTAAACAGAGCTGCTTGCAAGGTCGCCGGCTCTGCGTAGCAGTGTCCACACGGGCTGTGCTCCCGCCAGCCGGCACAGCGTGGTCAGAGAGTGGGGCTCCCGGCCTCGCGGCTACCCACCTGCCAGGTGGGACAGAGAGAGCCCCTGAGGGGCCAGCGGAGTTGGGAAGCCACGATGCTCAAAGGAGCCTGGCGGTCAGCACAGACTGGACACTCGATCCCAGGGGGCCCGTTCTTATCCGGGGTTCGTCCTACATGCTCAATGGTGGCCCCTGGAGGCGAGGTCCCCCTGGCCTTGGGCGCTGGAGGACACAGGGAGCAACTGGACAGTCAGATCAGCTGCAGCAGGCTCCTAACAGGCTGGAGTCTGGCCACCTGCCCCTCACCTAGGTAGCTGAGGAGAAGTTCCTACCAAGTCAGCTGGGGAAGATACACACTGTAGAGGGTGGGGGTGGGGCTTGCAAATGCCCATTGCTACAAAGCAGGGTGAGGGACAGAGGAGCCAAGACCACTCAGATACCGCTGAGCCCCTCAGTGAGTGACCAGCCCCTCAGCTGACAGGGCGTGGGGCTCAGAGGCAGTATAGGCCCAAAAATGCAGCCTTCTGAGGGGGCCGCAGGAAGAGGAGGGCAGGCCTGGTTCTGAGCCTGGAAATTAAGTGTCTAGAACATGCCCAGATACCAACAGAGTCTGCAGCTACTCCCCTGGTGCCCAGTCACCAGCCCCACCCGCCCCAGCTGCCCGGTCCCCACATCAAGGCCACACGCAAAGGCTGGGCGTTCGCTCTACGCGGGCTGAGCACTTCGCTGGGCCCACGGCAGCGAAGCCCGAGCCCGCTGGGTCTGCTGCCCGCCTGGGGCTTTTCAGCTCTTTCTCGTGAGATGCTCGGTCTGCTGCTCAGACTCCGGAGCTAACGCCGGCTGTGCTTTCCTCACAGCAACGCGTCTGCCTTCTACTCGCTGCCCGTCCTTCAGGCCGCTGCGTTTTACTGCTCACCTTTTGAAGGGGACTGCAGAGCTAGCAGACTTTGGAGCAGACCCTCCTGTATCTGCATAGTGGCTAGACCGCCTCTGTCTGTTTTAGGTAAAATTTACTCAGTGAAATTCACGGGCCCTAAACGTCCCGCTGCGTGAGTTTTGAGGGACGCTCACGCCGTAGCCCAGACCCCACCGGGACCGGCACCGCCCTCGCCTGCACTTGCCTTGTCCCGAATGGCAGATACTTCAGTTTAAGTTTAACTAAAATTAAGTGAAATTTAAGTCAGTCCCTCGGTCGTACTGGACGTGTTCCAAGAGCACAGTAGCTGACGTAGCGACCGGCGCATCCCCTGCCCTAAAAACCTCCCTCCTCCATTTTGCCCAAAACCGTTTTTTAAAGACTCCGATGGGGCGCCCTCTGCCTCTGCGGGTGCCCAGAGCAGGACCAGAGCCTAGTTTCCTGCCCCCAGCTGGGGGCTTGCCCCCTCTCTGATGCTCCAGGCAAGCCGGGGCCCACGTCTGCCCAGGTCATGTGGGCGCCAGGGTGGACGCCGAGCCGCATCCACCGCGGGGCTCGTATTGCATGCGGTGTGGGCCTTGCGGCCCTGCCCGGCACCATCATGCATTTTTCATGCAAAGCAAATTGTTCTCCGAGCATCGGTCTCCCTGTACGGGGCCCGATCCTGGCACAGCAGCCGCGGGACTTTGAAGTCTTCCAACCCAGCATTAATAAATCACAGGGCACGTCGAGGACTCCACTAACTGCTGGAAGACCGGCTCCAGAGCTGCGTTCGTGCGGAAGCGAGCTGTGCGGGAAGGGCGCAGGGCTGCTGTGCGGACCTTTGGCACGGCCTCACGCCTCCTCTCCCCGGAACGACCCCTCTGGCCTGAGGCCTCGTCACCAGTGACGCGTGCGCCCACGTCCGGCCACAGCCCCACGAATAGATGCCCTTGGCCGCCCTTCAGGCGAGGAGGGAAATCTCCCGGCCATTTGGGCAGAGAATGCCTGGGTCTCGGCGCCCAGGACACAGGCCAGAGCGGCTGGTACTGGCATCAGGTGTGTCCCTGAGGGAAGGGCTGGGCCGTAGGAGAGCAGGGTCCCCCTGGCCCCACGTTGTGGGCGGTGCTGCCCTGAGCGGGGGCCCACACTCCCACCTAGGGCACGAGGCGTGGCCACCGTGTACTGAGCTGGCTCTTAAAGTGACCTCCATGTGCTGTGGGGGCGGCCCTAAAAAGCAAAAAAAAAAAAGTCTTTACTGAACAGTAAGTTTTTTTTTTGGTCTTTTTGTCATTTTAGTGCCACATCCATGGAGGCACGTGGAGGTTCCCAGGCTAGGGGTCTAACAGGAGCTGTAGCCGCCGGCCCTCCCTACAGCCACAGCAACGCCAGATCCGAGCTGCATCTGCAACCTACACCACAGCTCACAGCAACACCAGATCCTTAACCCACTGAGCAAGACCAGGGATCGAACCCACAACCTCAAGGTTCCTAGTCGGACTCATTTCCGCTGAGCCATGACGGGAACTCCTGAACGGTAAATTTTTATAAGAACTCACAAACAAATACATTCTAGTAAAACAAGTCACAAACGCAGAACTCACCACCTCCCATCTCCTTAGCCAGGCGGGGCTGGTGTCTGTGCTGAGGGCTGCTCGGCCTCCCTCCGCTGGCGCAGGGGTCTCACTGTGGTCGGCCCTGTGCCCTAGCGTGGGCTTTGGGGTCACAGGTTGGGAGCCCGGCACCCGGAGCCTGGAGGTGCCGCCCACAGGCTTCGTCCACGAGGGCTCGGTGGTCACAGCCTCCGGCCCCTCCGAGCTGACGGGCTCGAGTGAGGTCCACGGAGACACCGCTGGGGAAGGTGTTCTGGGCCCGCGGGGCTGGGCGGCGACAGCCACACCCCGGGCCGCGCGGGCACACGTGGGCAGGACGGTCACGGGTCTGAGCGTGGGACCCCGGGGGGCCTCCCGGACGGCCCAGCTCACGGGGCGTCGAGTCGGGGCAGCTCTGTGAAAACGCGCGACATCTCGGAAAAGCCTGGGCTCGTCCTCGCGCCCTGGCCCTCCGGACACCCCGTCCTCTGCCCCCGCGTCCTCTCACCCGCGGCAGAGAAGGCCGCAGTCAGCAGACGCCCGGCCAGACGCGGAGGCCGGGCAGCCACGCGGGACCCTCCAGCCTCCAGGGGTCCGCCTAGAGGCCTCGCAGCCAGGGGCGTGCGGGAACTCACACAAAGGGGCCGGGGGCCGGACAGCCTCGATCCTCTCCTCCCGGCCCCCGGCCACGTCTCTGGCCCCAAATCTGAGCGCCGTGTGGCCTCCAAGGGAGACTGGCGCCCTCAGACTGGGCAGCCTCGCCGGGTCCTCTGGAAGAAAGTCTTGGGCGGGGACAGCAGAGCGCGGCGGAGCTGAAAAGGGACAAGGGCTTCTGTGAGCCGCTGTGGGTGGACGCAGGAAAGGGAGCAGGGGCCAGCAGCCGGGGGGCCTGGGCACAGCTGACAGGTTGGCGGGCTGGGGTACCCCACGTTAGAACCAAGGGTCAGAGGCCAGGGCAAGCGGTGCCGGCGGCCAGGAAGCCAGCGGCTGGGGCTACAAGGCCCGGAGAGCCACAGACCGAGGGGCCGAGGGCTGGGCTACACAGTCTCCGTGAGCATCGTCTACGGGCCGGGAGTGAGAGTTCGGCCAGCCGAGGCCACTGGGGCTGCAAAGCCAAATGAGCCGCCCCCGGCCCCCACTAAGCAGACCTGAGCTCAGGTGCCCGTGCTGCTGTGTGACCTCAGGCAAGGATCTTCACCTCTCTGGTCCTTATAAGGAAGCTGAGGGTGAACAAGGGTCTGGAGTTCTCACTTCCTGGGAGCGAGGGCCAGGCAGCCCTACCTGTCATACTAGGTGACTCTGTAAGCCCACTAAGAAAAGCCGCGCAGGGTGCTCTCTGCCCGCCACCCTGACTGCGTGGCCCAGGGGCCGGGGGCAGGGAGGAAGGAAGGCCGGCTGGTGGAGGGGCCTCGGGCGCAGGGTGAGCCCACCCGGGACGGATCCTGCCAGGCCAGCGGCAGGCCTGGCTGGGCTTGCAGAACCAGCCCCTCCGAGGCCAGAGGCACCGGCCCCCTTGGATGACCCCGGGGGGGCGGCGAGGGGAGGGGCGGTTCCTGTGGGGCTCAGCTTGCCGGGCCACACGCTTAAAAAACAGCAGCTGCTGCACAGGCCGGCGCGGATCCGCAGATCCCCCAGAGAGGCCCTGGACCCCACACGGCCCAGGCCTGCCCTCCCCGCGCCCAGGCAGGGGGTCGGAGACGCTGTACTCCCCACCCCCCAATCTCCCGGGCCCGCCGTGGGGGGGTGGGACACGAACCTGGCAGCAACCCCCGCGCCACCGCACCTCGTGGCCCACAGCTCTGCCCTGCACACGGCTGCACCTCTGCAGCCCGGACCCTCCCAGGTGCAGGGCAGAGTCCCTTGGAAAGCCCCCACTCGGGGGTCCTGAGACTGGAGCAGGAGGGCCCGGGACCTCCCGGCCGGCTGTGCACCTTGGAGGGCCCAATCCCCAGTACCTTCCGCTCCTCGTCTCTTTGCAGCAATAGATTAAATAATTCCCAAATCTCTACCTCGACCTCCCCTGAGCTCCCAGTGTGGATGAGGGGCCGGGTTTCTGAATGGAAGATAAGATGTCCAGGCTTGTTGGGGAGGTGGAGACGCCCCGCTTTGGGGCCCAGGAAAACTGCGGCAGGCCTCCCTGTCCCTGCCTGGCCAGACGTGCCACTGGGCTGCCTGCTGTCCTGGGCTCCCAGGAGCACCCACTACATGCAGTAGGTCTCATTAGGTGCTTGGCCCCGGGCCTGACTCCATGCAAGTCACCTGTGACTGTTGCTGTCCTTATCATCCAACCTCACGCGTGGCGGGGTGCCCGTGGCCCCTGCAAGCCGGCTGGAGGCAGCGAGGGGAGCGGCTCGGGCTGAGCTATGGATCCTGAGCCGCCGCTGCCAGGCCTGTGCTCTGGGGACCGGTGTCCGCCTTCCCAGAGAAAGCCTGGGCCAGAGGTGCGCGGAGGGGACCTGCGGATGTCACCAGTGGCGTAAGAAAAGCAAGCTCCAGACAGAGACCACGGGGGTCGCACGAGGAGGGCGAGACACCGAGAGCAAGTGCCGGCCCCGGCTCAGCTCCTGGCCTCTGTGAGGCTTTATTTGTGTACCTGTGCTTTTCTGTGCTCACAGTAATTTCCACTGCCCTCCCCGGCGAACAGAAGACAGGTTTGCTCCTCAGGTCGCAGATACCGTGGCGGGAGCAGGAGGCCGCCTTAATGAAAGTGATTCACAAAGGGCCTGGCCGCCGGCGGGGACAGTGGGCCGGGCCGCCCCGGTTATCAAAGCAGATGCAGCTGGGCGGCGAGCGCGGGCTCGTCAGGCGCTGCTCGCTGGCCGCCCAGGGCGGGCCTTGCAGATGCCCCGGGAGCCGGCTTCCAGCCGCTCCGAGGGCCAGGACAGGGCTCGCTTGCCAGCGAGACTCCCCTCCTCCCCTCCTCCGGGAAGGCCGCTCGCTCGGGCCCTTCCCGGGCCCTGCCACGCACCCTCACCTCACCTGGCCGTTCCTGAGCAGCGCCACGCGCTGTGGTGACACGTACAAACGGAGAGCACGACGTGCGGGTCGGACGGTCCCAGTCTCGGCAGCTCTGTGCCTCTTGGCCGAGCCCCCTTTGCACAAAGAGCTGAGCCTCTCCGAAGCTCTGCTTTCTCGCCTCCAAGGGGGCACTGACCTACTGCGAGTCCTGGAGAGAATTCAGCGAGCCTCTGGCACAGGCCTGGCAGCGGGTGGAACAGCAAGCCGAGCACAGGGCTCAGAGGCAGCTGCACAGGGCACCCCGCCCCCGCCAGCCCAGCTCCTCAGTTCTCACCCCTAAGAAGGGGGCCGTGCTCCTGCAAGCGTGTCCTGCCTTGGGGGTCTTAGGGGGCAGCAGGCTGCAGTGGCTCTGTGGGTGGTCCAGCTGTAAATGTGAACAATGAGGCGAGTTCCCCTCCCACGAAGTGGACCCAGTTGCCTCAAGGCCGTGGGAGGTTAATGAGTCAGAGTTTGTAAAACCCTTTGCAGATCCGATGAAAGGGGCGCAGAGGGGCTGCCCCAGGGCGGAGGACGGAGCCGCCGATCCTGGAAGCAGTCACAGCCTCCCCTGTGCTGCGCGGCAGCCCACGCTCAGACCTCGGGGGCAGCGGGGGCCTCCCACCTCCCACCTGCTTCCAGCACAGCTGTTCTCGGGCCCAGGAAGGGCCACCGGCCTGGGGCAGCTGCTCTGGTCCTGCACCGAGAGGGCCCGGGACGCCCCTGCCCACAGCCGCGTAGTGACCACCGCAGCACAGCCAGCAGGTGGGCTCAAGGGAAATCGCAAACCGCGCCCCCAGAATAACGTCCCTGTGTTTGGGCTACTCGACCCCTCTCACTCGTAAGCCGGGAGCCAAAAGCGAGGGGGTACCTCAGCCCAAATCAGGGCCAGACCCCCTCCGCTGCCCCCAGGGTCTGCTCTATGCCATAACCGCCCCTGAGAGCGGACAGAAAGCCGCCCCACTCAGTGTGGCCACGCGGCCCCGGGCGACAGGACTGGACGGAGGCCAGATCCGCCCAGCCTCAGGCCTCGGAGCGGGGCCTGGAACCGGGCATCATGGGTGAGACGTCCCTGCCCTGCCCGCCCCGGGGCCCGACCCGTCCCAGCGCCTACTTGGGTCTCTGCTCTGGTCAGGCCCTACCCTCGCTCCTCGAGATCAGGATGGCTCAGGATGCAGGTTCCTCCGCCCCGAGAGCTGCTCTGGGGGCGCCCCAGAGGGGGCTGGAGACTGAAACACACACGCTTTCGGGGCTCGGTACCAGCAAAGCAACTTTTCCTTTTGACAAGTCCAGCAAAGTTTACATGTTTAAACGACAATACTTTGGATTGTTGGGTTAAATATGCAATAGAAATTAAATCTCACCTTTTTATTTTTACGCCTTTTAATGCAGACACTGGCAAATTTGGAATCAAACGCATGGCTCTCATTCTGCTACCGGACAGCTCTGAGCCAGAAAAACCACCTTGTTTTAGGGTCAGGACACGAAGACTGAAAAAGAAAGCCACCCGGGCCTGAGGAATGAACGCATGGACAAGTGAGTGAGTGACCCTGGCGAGAAGCAGGAGGTCCCACAGGGCAGGTCACAAGTCCCAAGAAGCAGGGTCGCCTCTTCTTATTTAGGATTTTTTTTTAAGCTGCAAGACGGACAGAGAGGCTGCACTACCCGGCCGTGCCCTTTTCTGGGGGAGCCGGCTCGCTCTGAGCCGGGGGACCTGGGAGCCAGCCTGGGCCGCCATCAAGCTCCACAGGACCCAGAAGGCACCCTCTGGCAGCAAGACCGTGGTGAGGCCAGAGGCTCAGGCCACTTGCAGAAAGGACCACAGAAATGCTGGATTCGGCAGAAAGCCCACCTGCCCGGACGCTGCTCCCGGAACCCCGCCCCGCGGGCCCGGGGCCGTGTCCAGCTTCTCTCGCGGCCGGAGGGAAGCAGACTAACCCCCGCCCCCGGGACTCGCCCAGGGCCCCCAGCCCATCCATCACTGTCGGACTCCGAGACCCGCTCTGTTCTACAGGCCGTGGCCGCTTCCGCCGCTCACGGCTAGAACAGAGGGTCCGACTGGGGCTGGGGCTGGCGCTGGCAAGGGCACCCTGGTCAGACAGGCCTGCTGCGGCTGGGAGCCCAGCCTCCTGGTGGGGGTCTCGCGGACAGCCTGGGCTTGCTGAGAAAGGGGTTCTTCTCTCTGCGCAGCTCCAGCTGAACGGAAGCCCTGCAGGGACAGGCACCGGGGCCAGGCCTCCGGGCAGAGCTGGCCACGGGCTCCTGTGAAAGCGTCCAGCTGGCATCCAGGCCCTTGCACAACCGCGAAAGCCAGGAATGACCCGGGGCCATGGGGTGGGCACCGCTTCCGAGACTGAAGAGGCCCCCGGTCCCCTGCCCGCTCTGGGCTGGCCAGGTAAGGCGGCCCTGCCCGGCACACCTGGAGCCCCAGACGCCTGGGGCCTGGCACACAGTCAGCCCCCAGGGTGGGGGCCACGCCCAGCCCGCCTTTCTCAGGGCTGCCCGCCGGCTTTCCCGGGGTCACGTTGCAAGCGGCGGGTTGTCCCCCCTCCCCCGAGTTTGGCTGACCTCTGGTTTGTATGCCTCCAGCCCGGCGCCCTGCGTCCGCTCCGTGCCCAGGGCCTCAGGCTCCGCCAGCCGTGTCAGGCGTGGAGAAGCCCCAGGAGTCCCGGTGCCGTGTCCTCCTCTCACGGTGGGAAACGGAGGCCCAGGAAGGAAACGGGACTCCTGTGAGGTCCCACAGCAGTCGGGGGCCCAGGCAGGCCCAGGAGGCCGGGGGGGAACTGCCGCCTTTGCCTTTGTTCCGCCTTCCTGGGCAGTAAGGTGACAGGGCCACGTCCCCGTGGGGAGTGTGTCCGCCCGCTGGGTTGCCAGAACGGAACCCACTAGGCAGCATAACAGCAGAAACGCACTTTCTCGCAGTTCTAGAGACCAAGGTGCCGCCAGGCTGCGACCCCGTGAGCACTAGGCCTGCAGGCACGCCTTCCCCACGTGCTCGCGTGGAGACAGAGCGCCCGTGTCGCTTCCTTTTCCTGTAGGGACACCAAGTCCAGCCTGACCTCACCTCACCTAGTGACCCCGTTAGCCTCCATCTCCAAAGGCAGCCCAGGCCCCGGGGGACATCCGGTCCGCAGCAGGGGCTCGGAGGCGGGAATGGGCTGGTCCACGAAGAGCCCCACAGTGTCCTGCACTGGGACAGGGCTGGGGGGAGCGGGAGCCAGGGCCCGGCTCGCCCCTGGGCACCTGGACACAGGAACACGGGCGGCCTCAGCTGTGTGCCCGGCCCCAGGTCGGGGCTGTTAACGGCCTCAGCGGACGCGGCCGCGGGCGTTTGCGTCGCCGAGGGAGGGAGGCGATGCCAGCCCTGTGCCCGCCCCACCCCTCCACCCACGCTCCCTGGGTCTGCGGTGAGGCCACGTCCGTCCACCCGCCCTCAAGAGGGCCTGAGGCTCAGAGCAGGCCCCTGGCTATCCAAGTCCACCGAAGCACCGAGGGGCAGGGGGCTGACTGTCACCTGGTCCGACTCCAGGCCCGGGCTCTCTCTCCCGGCCTCACCACCCCGATCCCAGCTGCCCGCCTTGAGGGCCGGCCCGGGCGCTCCAGACCCAGCCAGCGGGTGACAGGCCCCAGCCGACCAGGCTGGCCACACCTAGGCTGACACTTGAGCCCTGGACTCAGTTCTCCTTTATTCACTGGTCATCCCGGCGGGGCCTGAAAGAAGCTGCAACTTGCCCCGGGCCGGGGCCAGGCGGCCGCGAGTTGAAAGGTCATGTGAGTATGGCCGCCCGGCCTCCAGGGCCGGTTCGGAATGAGATCGGACCTGGAGAGACCCCGGGTGTCCCGGCCGGGCTCTCGGCCGCCGCCAGCCCCAAGGGCAGGTCCTTGCTGAGACGCGCACGTGGGGAGACAGACCGCCTGGTCCGGACGCGCAGCCCTGCCGCCTCCCCACGCACCGCGCCGCTTCCTGTCTGCAAAGTGCAACCTCTCGTTCGGGAGTTTGGAGTTCCTTGTGTCAGGGGCACACAGCAGGCGCTCAATAAATGCGGCTTCCCACTGGGTGCCTGCCAAAGCTCGCGGGTCTCTCAGTCAGTTCTGGCGCTCAGAAACTGTCGTCAAAACCTCGGAGACCGCAGGCAGAGGGCTCCGGCCCAGCCCCCAGCCGGACGGAGCCCCCGAAGCAGAGGTGGGGGGGCCACCTGGAGCCCCGGATGCCTGGGGCCTGGCACACAGTCAGCCCCCAGGGTGGGCCGGGGCCCTCACTGCGCCGGGCCTGGAAATCTCCGGTGAGTGCACGACCACAGTGGGAGCCGGCGACCCGCTGCTGCGATCCCTGGGGGTGCCCACCTGGAGGGACCGCCCACAGCCACCCAGTCACATGCGAGCGAGCCCCGTGCACGTCTGACCTCTGTTTCCTGTTTCCCCCATGATCCGAAGCACGGGAAGCTCAGCTCTGTGAGAGCAGGGCTGCGGCTGTCATGGCTGTGTCCCCTCAGGGTCAACAGGTGAACGGGTTTAAAGACGGGTAAGAGGACGGAAGCTTGGACGGACGGGTAGCTGGACGGATGGAAGGACAGAGGACGGATGGATGGATGGGTGGATGGAAGGATAAACAGATGGACGGATGGACGGACAGTTGGACGGATGGATAGCTGGACGGATGGATGGATGGATAAACAGACAGATGGACACACGGACGGGGGCCTGGAGATGAACAGCCCAGCAGCCCAGGTGGTCTCTGGGCGCCCAGGCTGCTGGTCCTTTGCCTGAACCCCTGGAAGGGAGGCCCCAGGCAAGGTTTTCCTGCCTCAGTTTCCCTGGTGAGTCCCAGGCCATCTTTACCCAGGAAATCACTCGCCCAACCCCCACCCCCACCCCAGTAGGTTAGATGACCTGATGCCCTTGAAGAAAGAATCCCAGGAGGACTCTGGTCCCCGTGTGGTCTTCCAGTGGCTCTGCCCCCCCTACCCCCCGCCGTCTCAGGGGCTCCCTGGTGCTCCAAGCTGGGAAGCCGACCCCAATTCCCAGGCTGGAAGCCAAGGTCACCGGCTCGCGGCCTCCACACAGCAGCAGGAGCAGCGCATGCCCCAGCCGAC